>VZRZ01004543.1:0-27575 GCA_013398175.1 Climacteris rufus
AACAGGCATCCCGGTAATACAGTGCAGTCCTGAATAATCAGAGATTCAGAATCCAAATAGGTATCCAGTGGACATGTCTCTCAGAGCAACTTGCTGAAACAATAATAACCAAATTAACTACTTTAAAAGTATCCTAGTAGTGTGTGCATAAGCAACACATTGGCTTCTTGTACACAAATGTAATTCCTTTATATCTACAGAATTTTCTTTTGACTAAGGAAGATATCACAGCTTTCATTTAGGAATCTAAGAAGTTCAATGTAATTTATATGTACTTTTCTATTAAAGAAACATAAGTTGGAACTTACCTTCTCTTTAACAAATTACTTGTCCTCTGCCCATATACCCTCACCAATTTACATTCATCAATATTTTTAAGACCATGTTCCTTACTCTGAGGCCTTTTCAAATGCAGACAGTGTTAGACACAGCAAATCCCACTATATTCTCATGGAACATAGTCTGTTCAATTCAGGTTATCCTACTGAGATTTCAATTACTTTTCTGTGAGAGGAGAGGGGAGGGAACGGAAGCCTTGCGTTCCATCAACAAATGTAAAGAGCCCTATGTGACTCTGAAAGCCTATGATATAAATAATTTCCAGCCACAAAAGATGGTCAAAATTGCAAGAGTATCTGGAAGACTTGTTATCTAGACCAGTGACTTCATGCTGAAATATTATATAATGTGGGCAACCCAAGAGACTGCACTGTAGCATTAGTGACTGCTTCATAGGTATTCGTATTATAATCAGGATAAGATCACTATTCACTGGCAATTAGTGCCTACAATCTGTTGCATACTGCAAAATATAATTTAAGGACAACTTTCACCTTCCTGATTTTTGGTCAAATGGAGGTTGACCTTTCTTTAGCATCTTTCCTAAAACAACGGAGAACATGAAAGGTGCCTGAAGAAAGCTGTAGAGGGATTTTTCACAAGTGCATATAGTGATAGGGCATGGGGGGATATTTTAAATTGAAAGAAGACAGATAAGATACTAGGAAGAAATGCTTTAATGTAGACGTGGTGAGGAGCAGAATGTCCAGAGAGGTTGTGGATTCCCCATGTTTGGAAATATTCAAGGCCAAGTTGGATGGGGTTTAGAGCGGCCTGTTCTAGTGGAAGGTGTCCCTGCCCATGACAGGGGTGTTGGAACAAGGTGATTTTTAAGATACATTCCAACTCAAACCTTTCTAAGATTCTGTGGTGGTTCTTTGATGATTCTATGATTAACTTCTAAATTCATATGTCTAAGACTATTAGTTAAAACAGCGTATCTTCATAGGATAGGTTAACAGTTTAGATGGGTTGTATTTAGTTTAAAACATATCAAAATATGTTTATTTTGAGAAAAAACTTCTCAAAAACTGTAGTAAGGAGATTTGAAAGTCTGTTGTAAGCATACTTCTAAATAGTCAGTCAGTTTCTCATCTGTCTCTTTTTTTTCCGTAGCTTATTAATTAAAGTTACACATGATGACAAGTTTTTCCTAATTCTGTATGTAGGAATTAGCAGCATATTTACTCACAAGCAAAATACAGGAAGCAAAACATTTTTTAAAGTGTATAATTCATAGCAGCAAAATCTCTCAAAGATTAATAGAATCAAACCAGAATATATTACCTATTATCTTCCTCTAACTCTGCACCTTATATAAAAACAGTCTAAGAGTTTTAAAATAAAAACTAAATGGGAAGATCAGCACCAATTGGAAAGCTGTAACATTGCATTGCCCAATTGAAATATGGGAAGCATAAGGCTACAGATTGACATCTTAGGGATGAATTGCTGATATGATACAGAACTCACAAGAATTATATTCTTTTCACTTATATTTAGCACTAGATGAAAAGGTTACAACTGCTGATGACAGTGTCCATAAACTATGAATTATATATAGCTCAAAGTTTTCTTCTTCATCCATCCTCATGTCTTCAGGATGGTATTCACTGCACAGTTGCAGGTGGCCGTATATATATTTTTGCCATAAAATGTCAGGAGATACATGATCAGTTCAACCAGAGTCACGGGTTGATGGCATTGTGCCAATACAAAACAGACATAAATGCCTCTCCACTTGGCTAGTTTATATCTTAAAAGCTGATCAGTCTACCTGGAAGGAATCAGTAGTTCTAATTTCAGCTGTAGAGGTGTTTTCTAGAAACGGGGGACTAAAAGTAAGGATTCTTACTTCAACATAATAAGTTGATAATTAGTAAGTGATTTTACTCCTCCTAGAAAGTCTTTCTATGTACTCTCTTATTTTCTGTATACTGGATGGTTTCAGACAGTTTTGGTTTCTTTTATTACCGCCAAACTTTTGCAAGCTTGCTTTAATGTTGGAGTTTCAGACAAATTTATGTTAGTCCCTTTGCACACATTTTTGTCTTTGGTCCAGATACCAAGTGAATGTAAATAGATATAGTTCCATCCCAGCTAATAAAGCTATGCAGATTTACACCAGCTAAATATCTGTCACTTAGGTTTAGCAAAAGGTGCATCATGAAATATTGCAAAACTATACAGGGTGGAATATTCAAACGTGTGAACACCTTAGTGTGCCTTCAGAAGCTACTGCCTGCCCACTGAGAGGCAATACTAGGCAATACTGTGTTCACTTAGAGTCTTATGCTCTGAAGTAAAATGCACTAATTCAATGGAGATTCATGGTGTTCATTGCAATTGGACTGTCTAGCAATGTGGATGTATTCTGTACTGCATCACAGCTAAAAGATAGCAATTTCTTTCCACAAATTAATTAATTATTTCTGTTTGCATGAAAAAGCTTCATGGGTTAAACTTATGCATCAAAGTGGATTAGAGTTAGATCACTGAAGCAATTACTACCCATCGTCCATCCCATCTTTCTTTAAGCAATCTTTTTTCTGAATTAGGGGCAGATGGGCCATGCAGAAGGCTGATGGTGCGTTCCCAGAGACTGGAGTATGACAGGAGTTGAAACCTGAACTGACATAGAATTTAACAATAAAACATGGTAATTTGTACCATCCAAGCTGAGTGTTTCTCCCATTTTAGGTTAACATTCTGCCCCATTTTTAATAAGAGTCCCATCAGAACCATGGAGCTCCCTGGGATCCCTGGGATTTTCTCCATCCCAAATTTGAAGATCAGGGTGGTGGGTGCCCCCATTCTGTTAACAGGCTGGAATCGAACGGCTTATGTTACCAAGCCATTTAGACAATCATGTTGAAATTATCTAGCAAATACCTCTGTAAAATAATAACTTTCACTTCATATATAATTTTCCAAAGGTAATGTTTTATGTTGTGAGAAAAATTTGGAGAGCTTTCAAGAGATCAGTAATGTGGGTTTGAAGTCTGAAGTGTCATTTTTATTTACATGTGATGTCATCAAAATTTATACTCAGTTTCTAAACAAGTTTATCATTTTATAATTACAAGTTTCACAACATTTTATAAAATTGGGTGAGTACCATGATCGTTGTTTTCCAGAAAGCTTGATTTAGGTACTCAGAATCTGCAATTTTCTTACTTATCTTTTGAAGAAATCCCCATTATAGTCAAAACTGTAATGAGTGAAAGTCCATGTAGAATTGGAGCAAAACAGTGAAGTAAAACATAATGAAAGTGCTTCAACAATTCCTAAATTTTTGTGAGTCATTTTAATCAAATACAGTAGACGCAACATAATCCAAATAGAGAAGACAAACTGTAAATTATATGTATAAATTAAACCTTACAGGTGGAAAAATAAATAAAGCTGACCAAAAGCCTTAAGAAATTTACTATTCATTTATTTGAACAAAGTTTTCCAGTAGACATTGTTCTAGTACTTTTTTTTGCTGATTTGTTCTAGACCATTCCCAGAGTCACAGGGTTTTCCAGGATTTTCTTTCTGAATGTGAATAATTCCAGCTCTCATTTATAACCCTGCCATTTCAACCTCTCATTTGGTGTAAAAAGATTCTGAAAGTGAACGGATTATATTAACCTATGCCTATATTAACCAAAAACCCCTATACAGTGATTGAATATTAACTCACCTCAGTATACTCTCTTTACTGTTTTTTACTTGGAAGAACTTTACTGTTCTTTGCTTGGAAGACAAGTACATTCAGGCAGGACACGATAAAATGTACATTTCTGTCGCTGACAAGTAAACCAAAAGCTGTGATTCTGTAGCAAATGCTCCTTGTGAGAGTCATACAGATTAATCTGTAGTTCTGGCTTCCTGTTCTGCTACTGAAGACACAACCATTCAACCTTTCTTCTACAGGCACCTAAAGTCTTTTAATTATGAGTTTCTCAGGGCTCAGTTATGCTCACCTAATTCTCAATTTATGCTGTGTAAGTTTGGATTTCAAAGTAAGCATTGCTGTTACTGAATATATATATACATTTATCAATCAAGGAGTCAAAAATTATGAACACCACATTTGGTGACTGTGTTTACACATCATTAATCATTATCACTGTACACACAAAACTGTCCTTATCATTGATATCTTAAATTGCTGGTTTTTATGCAGTACCATGGAGCTACTCCATGTGGTCAGGGCTGATGTCTGTGTCCTCAGTGGTCTCAGTCACAGAAATCAGGCTTATCACCAATCCTGGCTAGCTTGGTCACAAGCAAGAGGAGCTTGGCCAATGTGATGTGCATCTACAAGAAGGATTGTAAGGAGAATCTGGGGAATTATAGACTTGCCAGTCCGACCTTGGTGCCTAGCAAGGTTATGAAAGACTCTTGAGTGCCATCATGGGGCACATACAGAGCAACCAAGGCATCAGAAGACTGGGTTTAGGAAAAGTAACTCCTGTCTTACTAACTTGATCTCCTTTTATGACCAGGTGACCCACACAGTAAATGAAGGAAAGGCTGTGGATGTTGTCTACCTGGACTTCAACAATGCCTTTGATACTGGCTCCCATGGCATACTCCTGGAAAAAGCTGGCAACCCATGACCGGTATGGGTGCAATCTTAGCAGGGTTAAAAAATGCCTGATTGGCCAGGCCCAGAGTGTGTTGGTGAATGGTACCACATCCAGGTGGGAGCTGGTCATTAGTGAGACCAGTCCTCTTTTACATCTTTATCAATGATCTGGATGAGGGGATTGAGTGCACAGTCTTCAAGTTCATGGATGACACCCTCTTGGGTGGGAGTGTAAATCTGCTGGAGCAAAGAAAGGCTCTGCAGAAAGTTCTGTACAGGCTGGATCAATGGGCTGAGATTCAACAGAGCCATATCCTAGGTCATCTACTTTGGCCACAACAAACCCATGCAGTGCTACAGGCTGGGGGAAAAGTACCTGGAAAGCAGAATAGCAGAAAAGGGCATGGGAGTGCTGATCAACAGTGACTGAACCAGGCTGAGCCAGGAGTGTGACCAGGTGGCCAAGAAGGCCAGTGGCATTTTGGCCTGTATCAGCAATAGTGTGGCCAGCAGGACCAGGGCAGTGATTGTCCCTCTGTACTTGGCATTGGTGAGGCCTCGAGTTCTGCATCCAGTTCTGAGCCCTCCATGACAAGAGAAGAACAATGGAGCTGGTGAACGGTCCAGAGAGTGATTTCTATGAGGAACAGCTGAGGGGGAGCCAGTTTAGTCTGGAGAAAAGGAGGCTCAGGGCAGACCTTATCACTCCCTACAACTGCCTGAAAGGAGGTTGTGACCAGATGGGGGTTGGTGTCTTCTCCCAGGCAGCTACAGACAGGAGGAGAGGACATAGCCTCAAGCTGCACCAGGGGATCTGGCTTTTTCTTAACCTGCTTACCTTTGTTTTACTTCTTTCCTGTTTGTTCATGCCCTGCCTCTTTGCAGTTGTGCTTATTATGCTGTTTTCTCTCTCTCGTGAAGTTTTCTATTTGACCTGTTTCTTACCAGTGTTTCAGTACAACTATAAAAGATAATTACCCTCTCAGTGGTAAAATCGCTCTCATAAGTAAATGCATGGTGTTTTTACATGGCATTTGACTATGCTATCACAATATACATGTTGTTGGTTGCACTACTATAGCACAATTACACTTGATTTCAAAGCAACTTAAGTGACTGTATTGACAATGTTTAGAAATGTACTTACAGATTTTAAGTTTCACAGGCCACAGTTTTTGTTGCCATGTGAATGACACAAAATCATGTTTATGATTACGTAAAAAAAGAAAATTTTATTTATGAGTGCCATCTCAATTTCAGCATACACTAGGTCTCCTTTTCTTTTTTTTTTCTTGCTGCTGAATGCTAAAGCTTTCTAGCTGATATATCCACAGTCTATGCTTTCCTATTCTTTCTCCTGCAATTTTTTATCTCCACATTTTTCATATGCAATAAAGATGCAAAAACATAGTGTAGCAGATAATACTCTAGTCCCCAACCCCACAATTCCATTTTTCCCAGATAATCCTACATGTTCACCCCCTTTTGCTCATGAAGAACCACACGACCTAGTTAAGGAGATTTTTAAAACCTTAATCTATTTCTCTAAAGTTCCTTTAAAAATTGTTGCTGCTCGCATTGAATAGTTTGAATGAAAATGTGTTCTTAATCAATTCAATCCATTTGAACCTAAATTCTCATGGTCACATCAGCAGAGGGTGTTGCCATCTCAGTGAATGCTTGACACCCAAGTGATCACCTCTTACTTATCACTGGAGAAACTAAAACATCCCTGTAAAGCAATTCTTCTGTGTTCTTGTATCGTTTGGGGTTTTTTTTTCTGTGTGTTTGTAGCAGATAAGACTGACATTGCACAGTGTTCTGTATCCGCTGTATGTGTCTTTGCAAACTGGTTTCTGATGCTTAGAAGAGACCTACTGTACAAAATAATACAGAAGTTCATGTTTATCTTAAGATTTTAAGTTCACTTTATCTGGCAACCTCTGGAATTGCAGGTTGAACAGTGGGATTGCTCTGCTTCATAACATTACAAAAAGCAGCAATATTGAGTCATTGCATATATCTGGTAATTTCAATATAGTAGATAGCTATTGGAAGAAATCTGTCCCTTTTATTATCTTGAATGAATAGAGTAAAAGCAAATATCTCAAAGAAAGCTTATGTAAGTGAAACTGCTGCTGAGACCACTTATTTTCATTTAGATAATTATCAAATCAATATCAATATCAATATCAATAATCAATAATCATTACCTGTTATATCTGTCTGTCATCCTTATCATATACAATTTTGTAATATCAAATATCTATTTTTTAATGGTCAATAACAAGATTTTGTTACATTTTGTTGCAGGATTCATGCAATGACTTGAACAATAAGTCTTAGTCTGAATATCTGTGTTAAATAATAGTTATAAGGAAGATAATTTTACAAAATGGAAATACATCTAGAAGTATGTGTGGGGCTTGGTTATATTTCAGAAAAGAAGTGAGAGATCAAGTCTCTGGCTTGTCTCAAATTATCCTTGCAATATTTCATCAGGTGAATTTTGTGGGTAGTATGTAGAGGAGTGCAGTCAGGCGGTTTACTGAAGTCTTCAGTAGTCTTGTAATCACACAAAGTCCAAACCCAAAAAAGGACAAAGAGTATTAGAAAAAATATTCTACAGAGAACAAGGTGACAAAATCGAGAGGGGGAATGTAAGACGTACTTCCTTATGCCCAGATGCACAGAAACACAGAGATGTTGCAGAGAGAAATAACAGAAGGAGCAAGTTCAGCCAGTGCCAGAAGCACTCCTGTGGCCATTGCTGTTTAGGTGCTTGAGTTCGAACACAGAAAAATGATAGGTGACAGTAATTAGATATCTTCAGTCCACTTTGTTGTTTGCTCATTAGCTTCTCTTTTCTTGCATCTCCTATTTCTTCTTTCTTGTCATAAATAAAATAATTATATGCATAAATTAGAAAATAAAAACCAACTCCCAGCTTATGGGCTCAAAGGAAATCACCAAAATAGAAAAACTAAGAATATGATTTCACGAGGCTTATTTTTATCCTAGAATGTGAAATGCATCTGGTTTCACTGACAATGAAATCAGTGTAATCAATAAATAATATTTTATAGTGACAAAAAACCTTTTATACAGAAAAAAGAATTATGAGACTCAAACTGTAGAACCATGCCTGAAGAATCCTTTATATCTGCTGACTGTTCACAGAGATGCACATCAGTCAGGAAAAGAATATTTCTCCTTCAGAAGCATGATAAGATTGTAAAAATAAATATAAAAATTAAACATTCTGCTTCTCTCTCTCTCTTCCCCCCCCNNNTCTGCTCTTTCTTCCCACTCCCCCCTCACCCCAATTTAGAAGGATGGAGACCATGCAATCTAAATTATTATGGAAACAGTGGCACACACAAAAACATTTGGTGATATTTGCAGAAAATGCCTGTGACATTTTCAACTTGTTAAAATCAATGAAACAAGGAAAAACATTGCCAAATTGGGAGAAAATGAGTCTTTGAAGAACTGAACTTCTAAAATATGGTATAATGTCTCTATTTTTCTGTGACAATATGCTAACAAGATAAAGCAATCTCCTTTGGGCTCTCACAAACAAGATGTGTGTTATAAGAAATTTACTGAGCTGAAGATCAGGAAAGAGCTCTAGTTCATCCAATCTCCCACACCACGTTTCAGAGACTTTCAATTTCCCTCAGTTACCCCTCTATTGACTGCATCACTTTTTTGTCCAAAGTGTAATTCTGTAAAGGTTCCAGTTTGATCTGAATATACCAGAAATGGAATTCAACATTTCCTTTGATATTTTGTTTCCTTGGTTTTTTTTCCTTGGTTAATTGTCATTACATTTATAAAGTTATTCTTCAATTCTAATTTGAATGAGTTAACTTTAAGCAATTGCTTTTCTGTTTGATCAAGGACTCTTACAAAACCTATATATTCTTATTATAAGGATAGTTATTCTTTTTCTGTCAGTAACCAACAAGTTTCATTTTAATATATATGGATATACAAATGTGTTTCAAGATATTGAGACTTTTCAAGGGTTTTGCATCCCTTCTCTTTTTCAGTTCCTATTAACATGCAGCTACCTGAATAATATTTCATTAGACAGAATGCCTTACTGGGAAGCAAAGTCTGTTCCTTAACTCTAGTATTCTTCAACTTGTGGTGCTTTTTGTCACAGCAGCTCATCTGGAGAACCTGCTGTGCTGCATATGATGTAGACCTTTGGACTATTTTCAGACTCATGATTTCCTGTATATTGTCTCCGCTTCTACATATCCTGCACACTGCACACTCAAACAATAGAAAATTTACACATATGTAAATATCTTTTTTTTTCTCTAACTGCCTATTAACCAAACTTTACTTTCTCCTTGAGAGTCAGAGATTTCTTGTTCATAATTCTGGCAAGTCTTTGTATCACACCATATTTTTCTTCTGCAATTTTATATTACTTTCTAAATAATTGGTAAAAATTATTTAGGTATAGTATCAAATCCTATAGAAACACATATCTGGTCATCACCAGTCCTCACTGCTTTGTGCCATGATACCTAACTACCCTTCACACTGTGCAAAAGGCTTGCCTTGCTGTGATTATCTTCATGGCAATGAAGCACAGTGTTGCTATTGCTATCCACACATCTGAAAAAGACCTTGATGCAGAAAAAACACTTAAGAGATATCTAAAAACAACTTGTTGCAGCAGCATTTTGAAAAGCAAAATGTTAAAAGCAAGAATAATGAAAATCTTTCAAAAGCTGGGGAAAAAAGAAACTAAATAAGCCTGAGGTATTTCACATGCTTTCCAGAGACATCTTCTCATAGTGTATTCATTAAAGCTAAAAACATATTGTGAATTTCACTATTCTAAACTAACTCTTTCAGGAATGTTCTAAGTTTAGTCTGAAAATGATGCCATTTGTATTTTGAATCATGAGCGTAGATTCAGTCAGTTGTGGGGCCTGCAAATGCATATTGGAAGTCAGATACTTCTGTCCTCATTCCACATGAAGTTATTTACAGTTTACAACATAACTTACATTCTTTTGATGATTATTCTTAGGTTTTGTCAACTTTTCAAAATTTTCTGGAAAATGTATTTGTTAACTATTCCTCAATAATTGCCATTTTTCTTTTTCATTAATTAACCTGGTGGAACAGTATTTGGATTTTAAATTACTTTCAAATGACTAAATTTGCACCCTCTTCCCATATTTGTGTGTCATATTCCCCACTACTGTAGTACCGTAAATGGAGAATTTCTGGGGTGTCCGATGAAGTTAGTCTCAATAGGACAATCTGCGATATTGATAACAATAGTAATATTCCTTAGTGCAGTATCACAGACTACATATACAAAATAATGATTTCCAAGTGTTAAAAGAAATTATTTTAAGCTGACACCTTTTCTTTCTTAGAGCCTTGAGTTCCCATTATTGTCTTTTCATTGACAGAGTTTTGCTGTAAGCATTCTTTCTCAGCTGCTGAACAATTTTCCCGTTAGTTCTTCTGTTGCTACAATCAGTGTCCCTAACTGGACACTGGAATCCCTCTCATCTTTGTCTTTCATAATTTGTTTTTTAATCCAAATGTTTTTACTGTCTGTCTTTTTCACCTTCTTTTTGATTTTTTTTTAATTTTTATTTTTATTTTGGTGATAGTTTGACAGATGGGAGCTCTGATGAATGCCTGGAATGAATGCCTGTAGATTTCATTCTGTTACTTTATCTCCAAGAGTGTAATTGTTCTCTGCTTTACTTGTGCTCTGGTTAAACCGGGACTCACACAAATACTGCTGTGGTTTTAGTACACCACCAATATCTGTTTTGAGGCCCTTTTATTAGTATAGGTTAACTCCCCCACCTAGTCCTCAAGTATCATGTTCTTCTATATAAGTAATGTTTGTGAAGGAAAACAACTCCACAATGGAGATATTTGTTCACAGAATGACGTATTCATGAACATTAGTAAAATATCCCTCAGAAACAGGATGAGCTTGTGCAGATCTTTCACTTAAGAAAGAGACTCAGTCCAGATGATGTCCAAGTTCCTAACAGTGAAATAGACTCAAACAACCAATCTGAATTCTCAAACCAGCCATCCGTGAGTCCTGACTGCCTGTGAGCTGTGACCTAAACCTGTGCAGTCACGTTTGCATGTTAATAACATCAGTAAAATATCTATACCTCTCATGACTTGGTTTTCAACTTCACGGCAGATCTGCCATCACTGGTACATCACAGCAGGAACAGAGCTGATCTTCACCTCCTGCAAAACAACATTATCTGATGCAGGAGGGAGCTCTGTCCAGTCTGAATCTCTTGGGGGCACAGTATACTGGCAGGAGGTTTTGGGGCTTGCATGTTTTTCAATTTAAAAGTAACTTACAGTAGTTTTAATCATTTTTCTCCACATATTCTAATGAATTAATTAGCAATTAATTTCTAAACCTTGGAATAAATACTAGCATATCTGGCTAGGCAGCTTCATATTACAGTAATTGGAAGAATGTTTATCACTCTCCACTATGCAGCTAAAAAATGCACCATTATCATAAATTTTGAAACCCCATGCAAGGTGTCTCTCTCTATCTCTAGGAATAGAAACATATTTGTAAGTTTGGTTTATAATCTCTATCCCTTTGTTGACTTTCCCAAGCTTGGGGAAATGTGGTAAGTCAGAACTACTACTATTAAAATTGCTACAGAAATATATGGATGCAGAAAAAAATGGGGCCATTAATATTTAAAAGTTGTATCAATGACATTTTTTGCTAAAATTTGAGAAACAAAATCCTGTAAGAAACCTACTGCTGGAAGGCAGAACTCTTTGGGAATGAGAAAGATTTCAAACATTCTTTTCCCTATTTTGATATATTTTTACCTTGTCATTTCCTTTCCTTACCTTTCTTGTATCCTGTTATTCAAGGACAAAGCAGGAAGATGCAAGTTTTTCATCAACGTAACAGCTAATACAGAATTCTCAGTCAATTCTCTGGCATATTCAATACCTCTTCCATTCATAAATCGTCTAGTTGTCCTTGCACCAGAACAGAACTGGTTATGTTTTGCCTTAACTGTATCATCATCCAGCAGATATTAATTAACAAATACATGCATTCATTTCCTGAGAAACAGATACTCTGTAGCTCAGAAGCCAATATATGCTCATACTAAAACAGTCTATAGCAACATTTAGGGATTTGTCTAACATTTTTGCATGTGCTAAGTCCATCTTTAATTAACACTAATGTGGAGAGAAGCCAACCAGACCAGATTTTTATGTTTTCTTATATAATATTTTGCTGTTCTTTTGGAACAATTAATTTGTCACTCAAGCTCAGGATTGCCTGGTTTAAGTAATAACCTCAATCAACTATCCCACAGCTAACAATTTTGAAACCGAATTCTTAGGAATTGGAGGTAGGGGAAATGGATACGTTGGTTTTGGTATTTTTAGTGAGTTATTGGAAAATGTTTTATAGTTTTACAGAGAGGTGCATGATGCATGCCGTCGCAGATAATTTAGTTCACCTTTATCACACAACGTGCAGATAACTTTTTCTAAAAGTAAAAAGAAAGTCTTGAAAATGGGGAGAACAGGGAATCATGGGAGGCTGCTATCAGACAGAGTTACTCTGGTGGTTTTAGTGCATGTAGTACATATTCAACTTTTACATGATATGTTTATGAAGAAAGCTCTTTGTGTTTGAAAAAGAGACTAGTACCATCACACTATTCTATGACACGGGTGAAACTGTGACAATGCAGAGACTAGAGATTTACCTACATTCACCCAGTGGCCAGTGACAAAAAACAGGACCTGTACCAAAATTAGATGCCTTATAGTATGGCTTTGCTTGAATAGAACACTAAAAATATTGCTGTTTTAGCAGATTTAACAATGGCTTTTTCTTCAGGTATACTGACAGAAGCTGAATTTAAATACATGGAGTCAATGGGGGTCTAACTCTGAAGATCATTGGATAAAGTTCATTTTTTTAATATCTGCAGAATGTGTGGGTCTTTTACCAGGTGACAGTCAATATTTGTCTGTCAGTTTGCCTTTTATGAAACAGACAGATGGTATGAGAATTTTTTAATGAAGGTTTAAGCCATAGCATGTTGTGGTGGCCCAGCCCACCTTGGGGCTGAGTGACATAAAGTGAGTAGCTTTCTCTGCCCAGGACTCCGACCCTGAGGGCAGTTCTGAGGGCAAGGCCATAGTCTAGTGCTGTTCCCCACTGGATGTCACTCCTGCAGCATCTCCTCCCTCTGTTCCAGAGGCTTCTGTGTTCCTTTATCCCCATTGGTTCAGTTCTTCATGTTTAATAATGTAGTTCGTTGGTTATGCATGAAGCTCTGGAAAGTTCTGTTCTGTTTGGATTGTAATTGGTTGGTTCAAATGTGTTCTTCCCCTACTCCTCTGTAATTGGTTCCCTGTCACCCCTTGTCATCTCCCTATTGATTTGTTCCTTTGCTCCCCTCTCTCTTCCCCGGTTTAAAAGGTGCTGTTACCACTCCCCCAACTGCCTTTTGCTTCTAGCCTCCCTTCCAGCGAGATCTTCTGCCCCCTCAGGGGTTGAATAAAGTTGGGACTGCAGGCAAAGAGAAGGCCCTCTCTTGTCCTTCGCTTGTGCCTTTGTTGCCTAGCAACACCTCACTGCTGCCAGCTCTCCTTGGAGCCTCCTGCAGACAGCACTGCGAGCTGCTGACAGGGGTTTGGTTTGTCCACACTGCTGGGACACCAACCTTGTCGTCTGCCCAGGCCACTGGGCGGCCCGCAGACAGCACGACAATAGCACATTCAAATCCACTGATACATTTTGCAGAGGTCATATTTGTATCTTTTTAAAATTTAAGCATTTATGATAGATAGGCTGGGAAAATTGTCACTGGCAAGAGAAGTGCAAGCTCTTGGTATTTTCTTCTGAGGTGATTCAAGAAGACTCCATCTAAAAGCATTTAAATGGATTATTTATTTACACTATGAAGTCAGGAAGGGCAATAGTCAGTATTGATGTTTTGTCCCTGTTATTGGTTTCTATCAGGAAGGAGCACGTTTGAGGTAGCTTCAATAAAGTCAAGACAAAAATTAGCCACTAAAATATGTCATGAGTCAAATTAATGTTACTCCAATCTTCTTGTACGTACAATGGTCAAGCGTACCTCTCAAACAGAAGCAGAAAAATCAATATAGCTATAATCCAGCTATGAAATTCTTCAAGATCAATCTGTGAATGTTTCCATTCAACATAAATGATGTGACATATGTGATTTTCCTGTTAGTTCTGGGCATTCCCCTGGTTATTTCACCATGGAAAGAAACAGCAAATTCCAAGACAATCTACTCATTTATTGGATCTTCCATCACTTTTGCGCTCATATAACAAATGTTTACCTAAGTCGCTTGCACTGAACATTTGGGAAAGTGTTCATCTGGCAACATTTTTTATTCTTATTCTACTCTTAAATGTTAAGGTTTCTTCAGTTTTACTACATGTAGTGGTTTTCCAAGTCTCTTTCCTTCCCTCTCTTCAGTAAGAATCGAATCACCTCCTTTCCACACCTCCTTCTTAACCCCCACTTCTTTAACTTCCTAAATCTAGGCCTTTTATTTATTTATTTGTTTATCTACTTATTTTTAAAAATTCACATTTCTCACTCTCTCAGTAGTTTGGAAACAACTATTTGCCAAAACTTAGTTTTAATTTGCTAACCCATATTCTACTGTTTCAATGACAGTCAAACGGAGAATGTTGAACTGAATTCACTTTACTTACTCACCTGTGGGCTGGGCTGCCTAAACAGCCTACATTCCCTGCCCAACTGTGCATCAAGGTTTGCAGGTGAGGAAGAATGTTGCTGCACAAATAACTCTGATTTATACAGTATGGAAATCTAGGAAAGTCCTAAGACTTATGACTAGTTGTTAACAGTCCCTGACAAGACAGAGCTTCTCCATACCTTCTTTACCTCTGTCTTTATCAGCATACCTGGACCCCAGACCACAGGATCGAGAAGCTACAACAATGAATGTATGAACTCCTCAGAAGAGGAGGGAGACTGCTCTTCAGTTTCTTCCAAGGGCACAACACACATAAAGCCGTTGATCTCCACAGAATTCACCTCAGGGTGTTAACAGTTTGTCAGTATTGCAGCGCTTCTGCCTGTAGTACCTGGAATGTTGTGGAGGTCAGCGAATATTCTTCATGACTAGACTAGATGTTCCTGATGACTAGAGGGAAAAAGTCACATCCATCTACAAGAAGGCCCCAAAAGAGGACTCTAGAAATTACAGTCTCTTTAGTTTTACTGCAGTCCCTGGGAAAGTCCCATGAAACATGTTCTCCTAAAAGCTATTTCAAACAAAACCAAAGGTGGTGATGGAGAAACATCAGCATGTATTTACTAAGAGGTGTTGTAGATCACCTTCTACAACAAAATAATACCTTGCATGGACATGGGGAGAGCACTGGATGTTGTTGCTCTGGTTCACAGCAAAGTGTCCGATGAGGTTTCCTGCAGACTTCGCTGGACAAACTGTCAAATTACAGATCAGATGTTTGGCCTACAAGTTGGGGGATAAATTAATACATGACCTGGATGATGGAATTAAAAGCACTTTCAGCAAGTTTAGTAGTTGATGCAAAAGTGATTGGTGGAGTAGACACATCTAAAGGATTAATTATCTTACAGAGAGACATGGACAAGTAGAAGAGTGGGCTAACAAGAACAACATGAAGTTTAGCAAAGACAAGTGAAGCATCCTGCAGCTCTGAAAAAGTAGCCAAAGAGCCCAGCACGGACTAGGAGCTATGTGGGCTGGAAAGCAGTATTCCTGAGTGGGACATGGGCATCCTGGTGGACAGCCTTAACATTGGTCAGCATTATGCCACTGCAGCAACAAAGGCAAGACAGATCCTGGTCTCCATCCACAGGGACATTACCAGCAGAAATAGAGATGAGTTCATCCCACTCCACTCAGTGCTTGTCAGGCTGCATCTGGAGTACTGTCTCCAGTTCTGTCCTCATAATTCAGGAAAGACACAGACAGACTGTGGGTTCAAGGTGGCGGGGGGGTGGGAGGAGCGGGGTAAAGATAATCAAAAGGCTATAAAGCTGATTCTATAGGAAAGGCTAAAGGAGGTAGGTCTTTTCTCCTTGGAGGATAAAAGACTCAGGAGAATCTCAGCATCATAATCCAGTATGTAAGAGATAACTACAAAGAGAGCAGAGGCTCCCTCTTCACAAGGAGCCATGTGGAGAAGACAAGATGTGATGTGGCTTGCCCTGGGAGACATTTCAACTCTTCATAAGAAAGAAAACTCTTACTGTAAGAACTATTGTTCACTGAAAGAACCTTCCAAGGCACGGGGTAGATTCCCTGTTACTGGAGGTTTGTGGGATGAAAATGGAAAGCACACTAGAAAATATTATCCATCCTTCCTTTGCCAAAAAATGTTTGCTCAGATGACTTTGTGAGATCTTTTCCAACTTGTCCTGTTCTACGATTGCATGACTTTTTCCTGTTCCCTGGGCTAGAACCTACACACTGCTTGAGGAGCATCAATAAATGAGCGTAGCAGAAGCACAGCTAAATTCTAAGAACAGGAATTGCAAAGTGGAATGTAATGATGATGAACTCCGTTGAAGAATGGTGCTTTTTAATATCTTTATCAATGACATAGTGAGATTGAGTGCACCTTCAGTAAATTTGCAGAGGACATGAAGTTGAGTGCTACAGCTGACACAAGAGAAGGAAGGGATGTCATCTAGGGGGACCTGGACAAGCCTGAGAAGTGAGTCCACAAGAACCTCATGAAGTTCAATAATGCCAAGTGCAAGTTGCTCCACCTGGGTTGGAACAATGCTGCATATGAGTACAGACTGGGAGAAGTCACTGAGAGCAGCCTTGTTGAGAAGGACTTGAATGTTCTAATGAATGAAAAGCTGGACATGACCCAACACTGTCTGCTCACAGCCCAGAAAGCCAACTGTATCCTGGGCTGCATACAGAGCAACATGGCCATCAGGGCAAGGGAAGGGTTTCTGCCCCTCTGCTCTGCTCTGCTCTGCTCTGCTCTGCTCTGCTCTGCTCTGGTGAGACCCCACCTGGAGCACTGCATTCAGCTTGGGGTCGCCAGAACAGGAAGGACATGGGCCTGTTCAAGAGGATCCAGAGGAGAGCCATAACAATGACACAAGAGATGGAGCATCTCTCCTCTGAAGAAGGGATGTGAGACTTGGGTTGTTCAGCCTAGAGAAAGCTCCAGGCAGACAACATCATGGCCTTTCAGAATTTAAAGGGAATCTATAAAAAAGATGAAGAGTGGCTTTTCACCTGGCACACAGTCATAATACAAGGGGGAACAATTTTAAACTAAAAGAGGAGAGGTTTAGATTAGATGTTAGGCAGATATTTGTTGCTGTGAGGGTGGTGAGCCACTGGAACTGGTTGCCCTGAGAAGCTGTGTAGGCCCCATTCCTAGAAGAGTTCAAGGCCAGACTGGATGGGGCAATTGCATTGGAAAACTGGGGATTTTCAGACTAGATGATCTTTAAGGTTCTTTCCAACTCAAGGCCATTCTATGATTCTATGACACTGTCTAAAATACTTACACATTTGTGTAAGCACAATTGTCAGAGGTTGGGGGTTGTCTTGGAATTTTCTCCCATCACTGTCACCAGGTAACAAATAGGCGGACCATTAAGGCCATCAGCTCCTTTGTGAAAAACAAAAGAAGTAGGCTTGGGTGGGGACGGGGAAGGGGAGAGCCGAGCCGGCCGGGAGGAGAAGAGGGACTCACTCTCTCTCGTCCAGTGAGGAGAAAAGGAGAGGCTGCTCTCCGAGTTTTGGGGGCTGCAACCGGAGGAAGACTCAGTTGTGTCCTGTTTTCGTTCTCCGAGTGGGGGTGAGCTTCTAATTTGACCTTTTTCATTACCGGGAGGGAGCACGTTTTCCCGGGCTGCGTTTTCTCGCAGCAGTTACTGAGAGAGCTCGGCTGCCCCTTTGCTGCCTGCTTCCCCCTTTGCCGCCTGCTGCCCTCCCCCTCCCTTGCCGCGGGAGGCTGCGGTGTTTTGCTGGAGAATTCAGCTGTCCTCGGCCGCCTATCCCTTCGCTGCCTGTGACCCCAGAGTTGATTGTAACTGTAGAAGTCCTTGCCATTCGGCAGCTGGTCAGGGAAAAGAGGGAAGAGGACTGGCTCCTGTCCTGCCGCTCTGCCGTTGCTGCCCTGAGGTGCCTGGCTACTCTCTTCGCTTCTTCGGTGAGCTGCCTGGGGCTGACCTGACTCTGCATCACAGCACCACCTGCAGCCGTCCGGGAGTCACCGCAACCGTCCTGCCCAGCGGAGTTCAGCGGCGCCTCCTGCTGTTTGTTTTTCTTTCTATCGTGACTACACCATTTGACGGAAAAGTTATTTTTATTAATTCCTAGTTCTATTTATGGTTATTATTGTTGTTATTACTTGTTCATAAATATTAATAAAGAACTGTAATTCCTTTTCCCGTATCTTTGCCTGAGAGCCCTTGATTTCAAAATTAAATAATTCGGAGGGAAGGGAAAAAATCACGTTCTCTGTCTTAAGGGAGGGCTCAACCTCTCTTAACAGACACCTGTCTTTCAAATTCGAGACAACAATATAATCACAGACATTAAAAAGGCATACCAGAATTAGAGCTATGGTCAGTATGGTACTCTTTGCATCCAGGAATTCAAAGAAATCAACAATGTTTTCTTAAAGCAACATATACCGGAGCCCTGGCATTATATTTTAATTCTTAGGAGGTAAAAATACCACAAATAAACAAACAAACAAACAAGGCAAGCCCCCTCACCCTCCAACTCTGAAACAATGAAAAAAGCAAAATAAACTTAGCATACATGCTTGAAAATCATTCCTTTCTGTGCTATACACACAAAGCAGCTGGTTGCACCGAGTGTAACTACTTACAAAGAAAAATCAAACTGATGGTTTGACCTTCCATCTCACTTTAAAATAGACTTTCCTATCAAATTAATCTTTACATTGTCTTTTATTTTTTAATTTATCACCTTGATTTGAAAGTATGCATGGTTTGAAGCTTTTCACTGAGTACCTTACATTGCTTGCATTGCTGCTCAATTTATTTTTCATGCCACATTTTCATATCCCACCTTTTTTTTTCTTTCTATTTCTCTGAATCCTAATCTCAATATAATTAAAACAAATGTACATCTTTCTTATTTGTTCTGATAAGGTACAGAAAACAGTGACATTTTTCTGAAAATAAAGATGTGATACAGTATCTTTATGAAACAATGACAGAAAAAGTGCCACTTCTATGGAGAAAAATATTTGCTCCTTTACTGGTTTATTCAGAATATTTCCAACTCATCTCAAAACTCTTTCAAATACCCAGACCAGATTAAAGCAAATGGAAATGTCCCCAGGGTTCAGGGAATTTACTGTATATTAGGAGTTATTCCTTTGTAAATGGAAAAATGTTCACATGTTTTTGTACTTCAGAATGTGTTACCTCACTTATCTCACTTATCTCACAGGATTGTAGTCTTGTTTAATTCTAACTACATTTTCTATAAAACTGTTGGTCCTCAATGAGTCAACCAGAGAGCTGGTGCTCTGAACCCCCCTTATCTCTATCACAAAAAGAGAGCTTTTTTTTTCTTTTATTAAAGGAGCTATGATCAGTTCTCCTGAAGAGACATAAATTTAGCATAGCAGTAACTTAAAGATCACAAAGAAAATTCCGTTTTCTTTGACCTTTTCCTTAAATGCCATCACATTGCTCTTTCTACAGCTATATTTCAATGGCAAGGTAATGCTTAGGAAGATTTCTCAAAATCCTTGGGGAAAATAACTTCTTCATGTAACTATTTACAATAGTAGGTTATTATTATAGTTATTTTTATAATTACTAAAGTAATCTTTGCATGAGTTATTTTACTATTGTAGAGAATAGAATAGAATAGAATAGAATAGAATAGAATAGAATAGAATAGAATAGAATAGAATAGAATAGAATACTATTACAGAATTTTGTCATAGAAATGTAGTATTATGTCACAAAACATGATCTGGTATTTGCAATGAGCAGTTAGATCAGTATATTTGCTGAGATCAGAAAATTTGCTGTATGTCCATACTTTCCTGCCTTTTCCTTTCCTTGAGCTTAATGGGAACCTTCTGGTCCCAAACCTGGAAAAAAAACAGAATAGAGACTTTTTGTCTAAATGGACATACAATTTTTTTCCTCTTATTTTTGAATTATATGAAGATAAGATACCTTTCATAAATGAATGGGAAGATAAATATCTGGAAATTATCTTAAGACAGTCTGGAACAGAGGGAGACTGAAGGCAGACAGTACCAGTGAAAGACACAAGATGTTGGACTTCCTCTTCTTTTTTTTTTTTTTGCAGTATTATCTGGATTTTTGTAGGAAGTGTTCTGGAATGTATAGGCAGTCAGTGTGAAGGTAAGAAAAACAGAGGCAATGCTTTTAATTTCTCACTTATCTTTCTATCTCTTTTGTACTAGGAATTTCTGTGAAATAAGACAGACAACATCCACATCCCTGTGAAATGTCAGGTGAAGCGTTCTGTCAACACTCACACTGGATAAATAGTTGATTACCTTTAGGGGTTGCAATAGGTTGTATGAGGGCTCCCCCATACAAGATGCATTTGTCAAACACCTATGAAGACATGCAGTAAAAGTATGAAATTTTATTTAGAAGAACAACTTTTCCTGACTACTGGAACACTTAAACTTATGGTCAAAATTCTTGCAAAAAAGGATTGTATTTAGAAAACAGAATAAAAACAATACAGGCTTGATTGCAGAGCCTGTGTTGATTGCCTAAATGTTTACATTAACATAGAAGCAGTAAGAAAAAAAGGTCAGCTATGTCATGCTATCTTTAACTGTTGTATTTGTCACAAGGAAGTATTAACATTTGTTTTGCACAAAGACTGAAAACAATAGAAAATGTCTTATTCATATGGAAAATGTTGTGTTGCTGAAAATATCCAGATGCTCTCAGCTTCTTTTAGAAGTAATCTTTGGTTTTCTTGGTAGATGTAAACCACAGAAATTTTTCCTTTGCTAAGTACAACTGGATCAATTTACAGCAGCAGACAAGGTTTTTGCCCTTCTGCTTGATTCTGCCAAAGACACACTCACATATCCTTTCTTTGTGCATATTATAAAGATCTTCATTTTTCCTATGCCTTATCTGCACTTCAGCTGTCTGTTCAGTGAGTGCTTTAGACAAAGTATTTCAAGGAGACATCACTGTACAGAATGGATATGAAGTTGTCGCTCTGGCCGCTAGCTGCCCAGTGGCCTCGGCAAGTGACACGGTCCAGTGCCCCAGCGGTGTGGCTACCAATGACCCGTCGGCAGTTCTGTGCTGCCTGAGAAAGCAGTCAAGGCAGGCTGCAGCAGTGCTGTTGCCTAGCAACTCGGTGAGGGTAAAAGAGAGAGAGGGCCTCTGCTGTGTCTTCAGTCCCAGCTTTATTTCCACCCCGAAGAGCTGGGGGTGCGGTCGGAAGGGAGACAGTAAGTCAAAGGCGTTAGGGAAGGAGTGATACCACTTTTTAAACCGGGCGAGAGAGAGGGGAGCAAAGGAGCAAACCAATAAGGGAAGGACATGAGGTAACGGAACAAATCACAACACATCAGGGGAGGAACAGATACAAACCAACCAATAGAGAACCGAACCGAACAGAACCTTCCAGAGCTTCATACATAAAGAATAGGCTACATTATTAAACATGAGGGGTTTGAGCCAATGTAGAAAGGAACAGCGAAGCTTCTGGACAGGAGGGAGGAGATGCTGAGGGAGTGACACACAGTGGATATCAGCCCTAAACTCGGGCTTCGCCCTTGGATCTGCCCTCAGGGTTGGCATCCTGGGCGGGGAATTCTACCCACTGTATGGCACTCAGCCCCAAGGTGGGCTGGGCCACAGCAACATGAAGTATTTGACATTAGTTAATTTTTTTTTCAGAATAGACCTCATTATTACCTTAAAGTGCTCTGTACATATCAGTAAATTATAATGACACTCACAGTACTTTCATATGCCTCTATTTTACAAACAGTTAAGCTTATTTAAAGGAAAGGTTATGCAACTAACCTTTGTTATGAAGCAAGTCACCTGACAAAACTGAAAGTGGAATATGGCTCACAAGTGATTGCTCTTTTTCACTGCCTCCCTCCCTCCCTCCCTTCCTTCCGCACTTCCTTGCTTCTGCACTTCCTTCCTTCCACACTTCCTTCCGCACTTCCTTCCTTCCACACTCCCTTCCGCACTGCTGCACTTCCTTCTGCACTTCCTTCTGCACTTCCTTCAGCACTTCCTTTTCTCTCCCTTCTGCTTTTTAATTTCTTTATTTCAGCATATCTTTTTATTTTGTCTCTACTATACATCCAAGTAGATCAGAGAGATGAGTAGACAAAGCAGGTGAATGGCAGAAAGAAGGGAGGAAAATCCAAGAGGACCTATAACCCATAAGGATGACATTCCATAAGGATAGCAATTCATTAGGATGACAATCCTGTATGCTCAGATATAAAGACAATATTTTTAAGGTTAACAAGCACAGTACAATAATTTTGATGTGCAAAAAATGGAAGCATTTTCTAGTGAAAGGTTATTTATTTTTTAAAAATTATTTTTAAATATTTTTGTTACTTTTTTGTTTCTTTAACTGATTAAAGAACTAAACTTCCGATTTCAACTTTCCTTTATGTTTATATATGCCAGCAGTTTTTGGGCCTGGAGAGTAAACCAAGTAATTTAAATTGCATCTTAATTAAGCAATTCTCTAGCTGAACTCTAGATATAAATATGTTTCTCTGGAAACAGCAATGATAAAGTTGAAATTGCTTTAGAAAAGACAGGAAGTCAAATATTTTTAAAGAAAATAACCTCTTATTTTGTTTCATAAAACATGATCTGCCTTGATAAAAATTGGAATATACAAGGACAAAACTTTTTTTAGGATTAGGGAAACTAGTTTAAAGTCTCTTGTCTAGAATAAAATAATTAAAGTTTAATTTTAACTCGGTTAAAACTACTTGGTTTAAGGCATAACAAGTTGTGTAAAGGGGAGTAGACTCTTCAACAAACCTATAACAGTGATAACACATGCTTTCTGTCTCATGTTTGCAGTTATGTTAACTGTGATAGAAACTTACAGCTGAGGTACTGAACACTCTGGGGGAATCAGAGCACAGTTACAAAATAGCTGTGTCATAGGAAGAAGTGTTCTGGGAAGAATTACACATATCCTGAGCTTCATTCATGAAGGATAAAAAAGCCTTCAATTTGGCATGGGATTGGGATTTTAAATCTTTGTTAGAATCCAGTTCCCAAATGCTACTCTTCGCTTTACAGACCTGGACCTCCAGGTCCCTGTTCTGAATATATTAAAATTAAAATATCTACTTCTATGAACAGCTAACAAGTTTGAGATCTACCTCTATCTTAACAGAATAAAAGGCTATGTTCAAGGTCAGACAAGAGGTGAAGAACAGCAGATCCTGTGTGAGATACTGCTGGTATTCAATCTGTCTTTGAACATGTACATGTGCTTGGTCTGGTCTACCTGACTGGCATGATAAACAGATAATTCCAGAATGAATTTAAAGATCATGCATGTGTGCTTTATTATACATAGCCTGAACTAAATTCAGTGTATATAGGAAATCCAGAAATTATTTTCTTTTGCTGGCAGGACCTTCAAAGACACCTGCCAAAATATCCATGTGCATGTGCATATATATATGTCAATGTGAGAGAGAGAAACTAAGACAGGACATTGTTTTTCAAATAGCAAGGGCTGCTACATGAGATATCTATTTTCAGCTTTCCCATGATTGCAGTCTGGCTTCAGTTGCACTCAGACCTACCTTTTCTCTGTCAGTTTCTCTTCAGAAAAGTGAGTCTGAAATAACAAGGAAGGTATTTCCAATAGGTGTGAAGAGTTCCTCTTGGCCAGAGTAGCCAGTGGATGTCAGAACAGGAACTTCTCCTTTCACTCAGAAGTAACCATGATAAAGGACACTTAAAGGACCATCCAGGAAAATAAGCCTTGTTCCTAGGTGGAGAGTATGTGCCCCAGGGGAGTCCTTACTGCAAGCGGGCAACTTCATACATCTCACATAGAACAAAGATGCTTTAGAGGACTTCAATCTAGTAATTTGATTCACCTCAGTTTGGGGAAAATCTTAAAAGATAAAGCAGAAAGATGGGAGTCATTTGTTAGCCTGTCATTTTCTTAAAGGTAGTACAGCTTGCCGGGGAGTTATATAGCCAGGAGAAGTAAACATTGTCACCACTCTAATAGGCATGTGAAAAGGTTTAAAGGAGGTGAATTCCAACTATATCTTCTGACAACCCGATGAAACACGTTTAAAAATTTATTTTTCTATTAGGCCAAGTGTAGTGGCCCAAGGCTTTCTGCCTGGGGCTGCTTGTGGGAAAAATCTTTCTCCGACACGGAAAGTATGAAAATAGTAAGATAAGCACCTGTTATTATTGTTCTTCTCCGATGTGTTCTGGACTGGGCCAGGGTAGGACTCAGCCAATCATGTACCTGGGTTCCTATTATAAAAAAGGACAATACAATAAATGGGCTGCTGCTGCTGGCTGACTCTCGACCCTTGCAAACCAAGGCATGTGCTGTCTCATTATTCGGATCGCTGCATCACGCTGCCATATGTGGTGACCCCGTGTGTTCGGATTGGAGGTATGGTTTTTCCCGCCCTTTGTCTCCCCCTGCACTCCCACCCATTTCAGGGCTTCTCTTTTTTTGTGGGGGGGGAGATGTGGGGAGCTGTGATCCGGAGCTGTCTGCCTGGATGGCTGCCTTGGAAAAGGTGGAGGCTGAGGTGTCCAAAAGCTTTCTCTGTGCCCTGATCNTGCAGGGCTGCTCTTTTTTTGTGGGGGGGGAGATGTGGGGAGCTGTGATCCGGAGCTGTCTGCCTGGATGGCTGCCTTGGAAAAGGTGGAGGCTGAGGTGTCCAAAAGCTTTCTCTGTGCCCTGATCGAATTGGCTTTCTCGCATGGCTTTACAACAGTCCAGTCCCCCCCCAGCGGACACCGTGGTGTGGGCGGAACTCAGGGACGTTATTTGTTATGAAATTAGGTATGGAGACTCCGATGCGGTGGGTCTCTGCCGTACCTGGAGACGAGTTTTTGATACTTTAACGCATTTGGCTGCAGACTTGGGACCAGAGGGCATTTACTCCGGTCTGAACCCCTCTGCGGGGGAGGGTTGATCTGCGCAGGCTCTGTCTCCAACAGTGCGGGCCGGCTTGAACGGCCCCATCTTGCCAGTGACCACCTCTCCACGGGATTATGTCCTGCCTGTCTACCCATCCCTGAGGGACCAGATGACCGAAATACTGAAGGGAAAGGGGGCCCAGCCCGGCCCTGCCGCAGCCTCCGCCACGGCCCCGGGCCCAGCGCCGTTGTCTGCACTGCGCCTGCACGCCGCTCCGCTCCCGACTGCGCATGCACTCGGGGCACCGGCATCCATCAGTTCCAGCGCGCCGCATGCTCCCAACCCACTGTGCACTGAGCATGTGCCCGTGCCGCGCACGCCGTTCCCCCCGCCTGGCCCCGTGGAGTGTTCACTCACTGATATCTATTGGCTGCTTGTTGGTATCTTGCAGCAGCTGGAGGTGCTTGTGCAAACCGCTGTTTCATGGTGCCACAGCTTGGAGTCGCCAGCTCTGGCGGCAGGGGATGAGGCAGGGGCGGTGCGTCTTCCCACTATGGTGGGAGTGCCAGGGACTCCCCCGGCATCACCAGAAACAGAACAGGATTCCTCGAGGAATGCGGAAGTGCTGCCCGCAGAAGCAGTACCAGCGGACCACCTGCACCTGGGGACAGTGGCGGTGGCAGGAATTCCGTGTCCCGTGGAGACTGCGCGCCCAGCAGCGGCGGTGGCTGTGGCTCCCGCCCTGTGCCTGATGCTTGCTCCTGTGACAGACACGGCGCTAAAAGCGGCTGAGGCAGCCAACGTTCCAGTGCGCCCACATAGCGCTCCGTCAGTTTCGCCACCCTCTCTCTGCTCCACTCCAAGCTCTGTCGGCATGCTGTGTATGGGCTCGGTAAATGTGCCAGCCCCACCCCCGGTGTTCGTGCTAGGCTCAGCAAATAAATTCCGCTCCGATGACTCCGACAGTGACACAGACGGCCCCTTGGCTCCAGGACGAAGAGCTGCAGTCACCGAGCGGTAAAGAAGACGCCTGCTAGGGCTCCAGGTGTGGACCTTTACTGATTGCTGCGTAACTGTACGTCCTAGAACCCCCTGACATGTCTGGGAATCTGTAAAGTGGGGTGCTCTGGAGTTGGGTAATTGGGGTCTTTTGCAGAAAGTGGGTGTTCCAGACCAGACAGGAGAGTCTGTAAAGGATCAGGTAGCTACTATGACACCTCCAGGAGGGGTTCCAGTGGATCAGGGTGATAGCACCACCCTGAAGGGAAGCCCCCAAGCCTTTCCCGTGTTTAAGGCCCTCCCAAACTCAGGCCAACCACACAGGCATGATATATTCGCTTGGACTGTTATGCAGGATTTGCAAACAAAAATAACACAGGATGGGATTGGCTCTCCTGAGGTCATGCAAATTACCAGAGTTATGAACACTGACCTGTTCACTCCTTTCGACATTAAGCACTTAGGTCAGGTTCTCTTCCATCCTGTGCAATATTCAGTTTTTGAGCATAATTGGAGAAAGATGGTAGAGAAGTGTGCATCTCAGAACATGCACTTGCCCACTGACGATCCCAGACATGTAGTTGGAGTAGAAGCCCTCATGGGAATTGGGTACTTCTTGAACCCTGACCTCCAGGCCACTTGGGATCCTCTGGTCCTGGAGCAAGCCCAAAAAATTGGGATGGGAGCCATCATAAAAGCCATAGACATGGTTGCTCTGAAAGTACGATATACAAAAATAACCCAGGAGTAGTCCGAGCACTACCTAACTTTTGTAGAGCAAATAACTGCTGGGCTGGAGAAACAGGTGGAAGATGATGTTATGAGACAGACATTATGTAAGCAATTAGCCAAAGATAATGCCAATGATGAGTGTAGAAAAATCCTAGATGCATTGCCAGGGGAACCTTTGCTTGCAGACATGGTCGCAGCTTGTTCTAAGGTGGGTTCAGGGAACCACAAAAGATCTGCTTTGGCTGCGCTTCTGCCACCTGGTCAGGTATCCACTGACCAAGGACAAAAAGGGCCCAAGGCCGGGAACAAATGGAAAAAAGCTAAATCACAGCAAAAGGAAAAAACGGGGACTTGGATTCCCCAGTGCAAGAGGTGTGGTAAACCAGGGTGTTGTTCAGAGTACTGCAGGTCCCAGTACCATTGTTGGAGGATCGGGGATGCCTTGGAATTTTTTCTCCATCACTGTTACTAAGCAACAAATGGCTGGGCGATTTAGCGCCATCAATTCTTTCATGAGAGACAAAAGGTGTGCTTGGGCAGGGCAGGGAAGAGCAGAGCCGGCCGTTGGAACAGGCACTCACTCTCTCGGCTTGGACACGGGAGGAGAGGCTGCTGTTCATTTTTGGCTGCGACCAGAGGAAATCCAATTGTGCCCTGCTTTTCTTCTCCCAGATGGGTGAGCTTTGATTCAACC
>VZRZ01004544.1:0-10559 GCA_013398175.1 Climacteris rufus
GGGATGGTGTGCCTGGTGTTGTCACAGGAATGGTGTGTCTGCTCCTCTCACAGGGGATGGCTGCACCACATGAAAGATGTGTTCCTCTCTGCCCTCCCTTCCTGAGGAGCATCTTGTGTCCTGTTCAACGGGTAGGAAGCAGAATCTGTGAGAACACCCCAAAACTACCTGCCATCACCTGCAGACTGTGAGAGTCACCTCCTCTAGCCTGCTGGCTGGCTGGATGTGCAGAGCTCAGCGTGCAGGTAACCCCCTCACAGACCTGTGAAATCAGAGAGCGTTTTAAGCACAGCTCAGTAAATGCACAGAGCACCAAAACAGCCACAGATTCAGCTGTTCAGCTCCTCTCCAGCTGCTGCTCCCCCAAAGCACACACACACACAGTCACTGGTCTGGAGTGGCTGATGTCTGCAGAAAGCCTCCCAGGCTCCCTGCCCTGCAGCTGTGCCCTCCCTTCCCATTACGAATCCTGCTACTTCTGCCAGCAGCTTTTGGCCGTGTTTGTGGTCTGTCTTGCTCTCCCTCCTGCCTCCCCTATGGATGTCCTGACTGCTGGCAGCGTGAGGAGGCTGCAGCCTGCCCCGTGCAGCATCACTGTCCCTGCACTGGGCACGGACACTCCCTGCCCACCGGGCCGGGTCCCCTCGGCACCTGGCCGGGGCTCTGTGCTGTGTCTGGGACAGAAGCCTCAGTGCCGGGCCATGGGGACCCCCTGGGAGGCACAGCGTGGGTGACAGGGCTGTGGCTGTCCCTGGAGTGCTCTGCCCATCAGAGACCCCCAAAGCGCGGCCCCACAGCCCCGGCCTTTCTGTGGTGACTCTCCAGCTGAGACGCTCCCCCCAGCTTACACCAGGTGCCTTCATCCTGTCAGTATTTGCCCCAAAGGATGCTGTATTTCAAAAAGAGCCCTGAAGTCTCCCGGAGGGGTGCCTGAGTCCAGAGCCCCCCCGCAGCTGCCGCTGCCCGGCCGTGTCTGGGACACCCAGAGGGGGAAACGCGCTGGGCAGAGCCCTCGGCTGAGCCGTGCCTGGGGGAGCTCAGCCCTTCACACACTCCCACTGAATTTTTATTTTTATATTTGCTTCTGATTCGCAACCATCAATGAAAATAGCACTGATAGCACTTGTATGGAAATATGGAACACGCACGTGAAAACAAATACAAAATAGTTTTGTTAATATCAGTGTTATTACAATGAATACTTAATTAACTCATCATAGCAGCACACTTGCGGAGAAGTGTTCTCACTGATGATAAAGTGCTAAATCTCCAAATGAACACCTACGGACACATATATGACAGCACAGCAACAAACAATGAATCAATTGTCACACAATTTTAAAAAGAAACTCTTTCAACCAGGAAAAAAGAATTAAAAAGAAAGAAATAAAAGCTATTTTTTCTCAGTCTCTGAGCAAGCTGGTCTAGTGGAAGGTGTCCCTGCCCATGGCAGGGCATTGGAAAGAGACAGTCTTTAGGGTCTTTTCCAATCCAAGCCAGTCTGTGCTTCTGTGATTCTCTGATTTTAAATTCTTTCTGATACCATCACATCACCATCCAAAACCTTGGGAAGTTTTGGCACAAGAGAAGGAAACAAGGCCATTCCAAATATTCAGCTTGTCATGTTGCATTTTCCTCTGGGCACTGTATTTTCATTACCAGCCTTACTGGCGGTCTCTAGCCAGCACTTCACTGCCCTGTGTTGGACTTAGGGCTGTTTCCATGGGGAACTTTGTAAATACTCATACAGAAGATTATTTTACCTGAAATTTAAATGCAAAATCATAGGGCCTGATTAGAGGGGCAGGAACCATACGGCAAAACAGGTACTGGGGAACAGCTGCTAAACTGAAGGGATTTTCTGCAGTGCCAGCTCCACTGGGAGAGGAGAAGGGCTCACTCAGCTGGCAGGGAGAGCAACGTCCTTTTATATCCAACTCCAAATCTGCAGGAACCAACTGGCAGAGTCATCGCTGCTCTATTGGATCCCAAACCTGGGGAAAGCAATGCTGAAAGAAAATAGGGGAGTTATCACATTTCCTTTCTAAAGAAAAGGAAAAAGATGTTTAAAGTACCCCAAAGGGTGCAAATAGCACCAAAATAAAGTAAAAGTCCCCTTTATGTGGGCAGCTGGACTGTGCTGTGTGAAGACAGATGTTTCTGATGGCAGCAGAGGTCTCAGCTGCACGCTGGCCCTGGGCAGTGCAGGGATGGAGCAGCACCTCACGCTTGGGTGCCAGAGCTCTCCAGGGCTCCTGGGGAATGTCAAACACCGGCGTGTTCCAAAATCTTTCAGAGCTAATCTTTCAGTGTTCCAAAATCTTTCACCTGATTATCCCAAACCCTGATTATCCCAAAACCAGGATTTTGTGCTTGGACAGGGTTTGCAGCCTCCCAAAGCTGGTTTGCTTCCAGCTGCTGCAGAGAGGCGTTTGCACTGCTGGCCGTGTGCTCAGAGCCCAGCAGGGCTCAGCCCCCTGGGACACCCCACAGCTGAGCCAGGGGTGTACCCCAGAGCAGCGGGGTGTGGTGGTGCTGACAGCTTCCACAGGGACACAGCAATGCTGAGATCACTGGAGAGCTGGCATTATTAACATGATAGGAATTCATGTGTGAACTGAGGAAAGAATCTGTGTAAGACTTGAGTGCAAAACGTGCACTAATGTGAAATATCATTCAGACAAAACCTGAAATCTTAGAATCACAGAATCACAGAATCTCCTGAGTTAGAAGGGACCCACAAGGACCACCAACTCCAGCTCCAGCCTCTGCACAGGCCCCCAACAACCCCACCCTGGGAATCCCTGGCAGCGTTGGCCAAACCCCCCTGGAGCTCTGGCAGCCTTGGGAATGTCACCATTCCCTGGGGAGCCTGGGCAGTGCCCAGCACCCTCTGGGGGAAGAACCTTCCCTGATATCCAATCTGACCCTCCCTGTCCCAGCTCCAGCCACTCCCTGGGTCCTGTCCCTGTCACAGGGAGCAGAGATGGAGCTGTCCCTGCACTGCTCCTGTGGAGGAGCTGCAGTCCCCGGTGAGGTCTGACCTCAGTTTCCTCTTCTCCAGCTGAACAAACCAAGTGTCCTCAGGTGCTCCTTTGTGGTCCCTTTAGACTCTTCACCATCTTTGTGTCCCTCCTTGGGATGATTTCCAACAGCTTTAGATCTTCCTTATAAAGACTTGTCCCCAGGGACAGAAGAGCATAGAGAACTCATTAGTCATGAAGTCATAAAGAAATTAACACACACCTCCCTGTGATTGAGTGACCCAGCAAGGAAGGAGAAAAGGGTGTTTTCACCATTTCTCAGGACCTGGCTCTTTGTCACTGGGATGAATCTTAGGCTGCACTTTGGGAGCCAACCTCATTGCTGCCAGAGAAATGTGGAAAAGAGGCACAGGGATTGTGTTTGGGGAGGACATGGAAGGGCAAGTGAATAAAAAAGGGTTTGTTTCCTGTAGCTGGGGCAGCCACAGCCCCTTGGTGCTGCCCCATCGCCCCTCTGGCTGGGTTTGGGGACTTGAGGCACATCCTCGTCTGGTGAGGCTCAGCAAGGACAGGCTGTGCCAGGGACAGACTGTGCCACCTACCTTGCCCAGGCAAGAGCCTGGTCGATGGCACATGGCCTGGCATCCTCTGCATCTGATGGGATGCAAGATTGTCTGTGATCCCCTTTTTCCTTCTGCTATTGTATCCCCCCAATAAGACATTTAATCAAATACCTTACAGGGTCCAACACCTTCCTTGCTGGGACCTACAACAGAGCTCTTGCATCCACCAACCACTGCCATCCCCAAACCCACCTTCTGTGCTTCCCTTGGAGACGATGGGAGCTGTTGCTGTGTCAGCAGAGTGATGCTGGTCACCCCTGAGCTGAGGGTGCGTGTTCAGCTCAGTGCTCGTCTGTGAGCAGTAGGAAAAGGTCTCCCTTGGGGTTCTGGCTGCCAGTCAAGCAAAGGAAGAATAAATTCACATCATTTCTCACCCCCCAGTATTCCCATTTCTACATGGACTCCAAGAAGGTGGGAGCAGTGGGTATGGGTTATCAAGGGGGCCTGTTCCTCCCTGGCTGCCTGACCTCCTGTGAACCATCGCCACTCCGGGCCTAATCTGACCTTTCCAGACATGCAAATACTTCCCCACCTCGGGCCAGTGTTCACAGGTTTGATTTTCCTGGGCAGCCAGCTCCTGCTGCTCGCAGCTTTTGCCATACATTTTCTCACACATGTACGATCGGATCCATGGGAGCATCTCCTCATGACTGACTCTGTAATTTGCCTGTTTCCTCTTTGGGAAAAAAAACCACTTTACAGATTAACAATCAAGCTAACAGCTTCTGTTGTGGATATGAAAGAACATTACCCCTGTGGCACACTCGAGTCCCACAGTTCTGTGGCTTCATAACCGTACGACGCTGCCCGTCTGCTGGCAGACAGGCAGGGCAGGCTCTGATGTGGACTCGCTCAGATGTTTCTGAAATTTAATTTATTGTTCCTGAGAGAAAAGAAACCTTATTTTTCTCTGTGCCAGATGAGGACCAAAGGTCTGTATTCCTCTAGGTCTTGTGGGTGAAGCAAGCCCTTGATTTTCAGCCTGGTTTAGTTTTGTGACTTTGCATTTTGGGAGCACAGTGCCACCAGAGCAGCATGAGGAGAGCCAGCCTGTGCTGAGCTGGGGTGGGGGCGATGGGGAGGATCCCCCAGGTTCACTCTGGGGGGTGTGGGCAGAGCCCAGAGCACAGAGCAGGAGGATGGAGCCCTCCCAGGCAGGGCTCTGCTCTGCACCTCGTGGCAGGCTGGGGGGCTGTCCTACAGAAACGCCTCTGAGCTGCTTGTCCTGAGAAAACTGCTGGAACCCTTTGGCCATCTCCATGCTCTGCAGCCCAGTTGCTCTGACAGTGTTCCCATTCTGCAGGGAGAGGGGATGAGGGAGCCCCTGACAGCACACGCAGCTTGTGCTGCCTCCACAAGCCCTGGAGGGAAGTGTGACCTGGACAACCCCCCGGGAAAAGCACCTTTACCACAGACTGGTATTTCTTGCCCTTCCAAATGCCACTCTTGGGAAAGCAGTTTAACAAGAGCTTCTCACAGGAGCAGGAGCTCTTCTTGCCACACCACCGTGCTGCAGCTGTGCCCCTCAAGCCCTTCACTGCACCTCCCACTGTCCCAGGCTGCTCCAGCCCCGTCCAGCCTGGCCTTGGGCACTGCCAGGGGTCCAGGGGCAGCCACAGCTTCTCTGGGCACTCTGTGCCAGGGCCCCTCACCCTCACAGGGAAGGATTTCTTCCCAATATCCAATTTCAATCTACCCTCTTTCAGCTCCAATTGATGAAAATTCATCCCCTCTCATGTGTCTCTTCCCCCAGCATGAAGATATCCTGAGCCATCAGGATATCTGGAAGCCCTGGACTTCATTTCTAAGCTCTTGGGCCAGGCCCAATGCTGCAGCTTTTAGTCCTGAAGCAAATCTCACTTCCTTCGGCGTGGAGTACTCCAGAGTGCTTTTAGAAAGCTAAACAATCTGATGGAATGTCTTTTCTAGGCATTTTTAAAACTGCTTTTTTGGTTCTTTTAGTGCTGACATATCTCCAGAGGCTGTGTCTCGATGATTTAGTGTCTCTGCACATCCTCACAGATCTGGTGCTGTGTCATCCTCCAGAAATCCTGGAAACATCACTTACCTACATCTCCCAAACCTGCTGCTCCCACAGTCACACCTACCATTCGAGCTGCACTGGGTTTAGAGATCCTGAATCTCCCTGAACCACCCTCCAGTTCTCCTACACCTACTTACAAGTGGGTCCTGGCACACGGGATGCAGGCAGGGTTTGGGCTTGGCATGATCCCTGAAGTTAAAATGAAATTCATGTATTCCTGACCAGGCAAATACTGTGAGAAGAATGAAAGGCAACATCAACAGCACTGCAGACAAAATATCTTTAAGAAACAAATTGATCTCTCGTTGAAGATACAAGCATGACATCGACACACACATCCAAAGGCACACACTTGCCATTTCCAATTTGCTAATTCATTTTGTCCAGGACAGGCTACCATGGTGCTGGTGCTCATGAGGAAGCCTTTCCTCGCCTTCCCCCCTGCCCAGGCAGTGCCAGGCTGCCTCCTGCCTGTGTCACCCATTTTAGAAAGGCTCCCTGGCAGTGTTCCCATCCTGCCCCAGCCCTGTGTCCAGAGAGTGGATGGAGGCCAGGAGAGAGGAGACTGCAGGCAGCACTCAGTGGCTTGGCCCTGGCCACAGAGTGTCCTTTTTCCTTTTCCGCTGCCCTCTTTCCCAGACTGATTTGCTTGGCTTTCCCATGGGCTGTAGGATGCAGATGTGATCCCTGACTGAGGCTGGGCTGCATTCCCCAAAGGCTGGGGTGAGGAACAGGAGGAGTTTATGGACCCCTGAGCATCCTTTGCTGGTAACACATCTGCTTTTACCTTCTTTCTACTGTTTTCCCTTTTGGATCCCTTTCAGGAAAGACAGAAGCTCTGCACATCTGATCCCTGCATTGTCCACAGGGCCAGGCATTGGTATTTCTGCAGCTGAGCTTGAACTTGGCCTGGGGATGCAGCTGCTGCCTGATGCCTCCCTGTGAGCCTGGCAGCGAGTCAGGAGGCCACAGGCCATGGGCTGGAGGAGAAATGTCTGGCCCTGAGTTGCTTCCCTCTCTCTCTCTGGGGTGATCAGCTCTGGCTGGTTCCTCCCAGCTCTCAGCAATGACAGTTCATGAAACCAGAGGACAAGGAGGGGTGTGTGGGGAAGAGGTAGAAGAGTTGGAGAAAGCAAACCTCAGGACCCACCTTTTGTCTCATCCTTCAGGATTCACCTCCATCCCTGCAAGTGTTCAAGGCCAGGATTCCATGGTTTTGGGGAGAGGAGAGGAGTTGGATTCCTGCCCTAGACCTCAGAAAAAGGGGTGGGTGCTGCAGCAGGCACAGGAGTGTTCATTGCAGGAAGGTACCTGCCAAGTGAATTCCAGAGACGGGGTGATCCCTTCTCCCTGCAGACCCCGCTTCCCAGCCTCTGGAGCAGGGAGGACTCGGCAGGAGTGGAGTGCTGGCCAAAGGACCCCACCAAGCGGACACATGGACTGGACTCAGCAGCAGCCAGAGGTTTTCCCTGGCAGGGAACACAGATTATTAAACCTCAGCCAGTATTCACTGTGCTCCCTTTCTTTCATCAACTCTCTTCTCCAATATTGTGTTTTCTGTTCTTTTGGGAAAGCAGTGCACTATTTAATAAGAAGAAGGGGTTGCTTTGGCACACCCGAGAATTGATGATTGACTCAGACTTTTTTAATAATCCAGCTGCAAGACAGTCCCTGAGTACCCACAGCACCCAGAGAATACCCTAGAGGAGAAAATAGAGTTGCAGGGTTTTCCTACTGGGTGCTGAGGGCTGAGGCTCCTTCCAAAGCAGCTGGGAAAAAATGCACCTGCCTGTCCTGGAAAAAGTGGGTTCCTCCTGGGACTCAGCTCATTTACTGACCTAGAGCCAAAGCAGGGAGCAGAGTGAAGCCATTGAGTGAAATGCCCAACACAGAGAGCAGACGAGATGAGGACTGATCCCAAGGATGCCTTTATGTGTGGAGCATATCCATCACAAAGTGTTTGAACCTGACTCTTCCAGAGCCAGCAGATTTCCTCCGAGAGCTTCTAACTGGAGTTTGGCTTAGGGATGTGCAACCTTTGCAAGCCCAGAGCAGCAGGAGCAACCCCGTGTTCTGTGCATGTTCTGTGCATGTTCTGTGCATGTTCTGTGCATGTTCTGCCCTGGCTGATTCCTGGGCTGGTTGCAGTTGAGCCGATTCTGGCCCAGGGCAGACAAACAGGGCAGGGCTGCACTAACACCCCCAGTGACACTTCTCAGGAGAGTTTCCCAAGGAACGACACAAGGCACGTCTGGCACGCACCTTTCTCCTCAGCAAACCCTTCCCTGGATGCTGTTCCAACAGCAGGACAGGATGACCCTCCACAGCTCGGGGAGAGCTCTGAGTCCTCCCTGCAGCTACTCCTGTCACCATCCTGTCCCTTGAAGGAAAGCCTTGTCCCCCTGCCTTCCCCAGTGCACCCGTGGGTCCCTGTGCTGGGGGTGTGCTTTCCCTGCTGCTCCAGGAGGGGCTGTTTGATATGGGCTTTCAGGGTTCTTCTGTAAGACAAGACTTCTCCTGCCTTGTGCAGTTCCACATTCACGTATTTACATGAATTTCACAGGGCTGTGAACCACAGTGAGGCATGGGAGCAGGATGTCCTGAGGGGCAGGGGCCGGGTTGCCCACCACAGACACAGAAATGTTCTTACAGTGGCTTGGGGATGCCAGCACATCCTGGCAACCAAGGGGATTAGCAATCTGCAGACAGCACATGAGGACAACAAGGATGGATGTTTCAGGAATGCAATGGAGTGGATACATCCTGAAGAATTAAGGGAAAATGATTGTTTTATCTTTTCTGACATTAGTAGCACAAGCATACACACACACACACCCCAAAGCCATTGATTTGCAGGAATTTTTTTCTCATCTTAGCTTTTTCACAGGTTTTGAGTTTCTTTCCATGTTCTCTTAAGTCCCTGGTAAAATTTCCCTGGAGTTCAGCAATAAATTAGGGCTTTTATGAATTACACACCTCTGACACTTCCTTGGAGAAATAAAACATTAGTGGGAATCAGTGCTGTGCTGGAGCAGCCAAGAGCTCTGAGAATTCCTCGCTCCATCATCACTCCAGCTGCCAAATACACCCAGTGCTCAATACCAGGACTTGTAAATCACCCAAACAGGTGGGTTGTCACCCTTTCTATTGTAATATTTTAAACCTCAGCTTGGTGCACTATTTCTAGCTATGCAGAAAAACAAGATTAGAGCAACCCCAAGACATGGCTATCTGTGGCAAAGAATCACACAGTTTACAGGGCATTAAAATGTTACAATTTTTTACATTGCTGTTAGTAAGTGCTGAGTTTGTACTCAGGACATCCAAAAAGATGCCAGCCTCAAAATGCCAGTTATAGTGAACAAATCTGGGGATTTGAAGGAAGAGGTCAGTGGTTGTGGTCAGTGTGACACACATCACAGTCTGTCCTGTGGCCATTTGTGTGTTCTCTTTTGGTTTTCCATCCACAGGGATTGGTCCTGGCCCCAACAAAGGCTGAAGACTGGTCGTGAGAGAAACTGGAAGGTAAGAGCACTGGAGCAATTCTGCCAGGGAAGGGAAGGTCTGCAGGAGACAATTTTGACTTGTTTCAGGAGCTCTGAAGAAACCCACTGGCTCTTTGCTGATGCTGGCCTTCATCCCCATTAAATCGTGACTCTGCCTTCCTGCAGAGCTCTTGTTACATAAACCTAGAAAAAAGGGAGTCAAAATTTGGTTGTTTTGACAGCTTTGCATTTTGCTCTGCCTGGTGAGGCTTAACCTAGGACTGGGTAGTTCTAACCAGTTGTTTTACTTTCAGTACAGCACTGCACACCTGCAGTTAAAATATGCTCAAGTTCTTTGTGGCTGATCCCAGAACAACATTAAACCCAGAAGTCCTGCTAGGAGGAGTTGAGCAAACCCAGGTTTGGTGACACAGCAGCAAAGGAGAAAAAGGGGCAGATGGCAGAACAGAACCCAGCACTGCTTTTGGGAAACACAGGTTACAGTAATCAACAGATGTTACTGAAAAACATCTATGTCCAAAAGAGGTTTGCAAACATAAAAAAGAATTATTCAGTATTGCAGAGAACACTTTACTTCAGGAGCTGCACAGATCTACCACAACAATGTTTCTGCACAACAGTGCAGAGAAAGCAGCAGTATTTTCCCCATGTCTGCTGTTTTGAGGGCTGTGCAGAGGAGACATGATCATGGATTTGAGAGAAAAGAGACCATCCTTCTGTCATCAGTGACTTGGACAGATGTAGTTTCACAACAGCAATGATGTAAGAAAAAAGTAGTTTGTATGTGAGTCCTAGAACTGCTCCAAGTGTTCCCTGACCTATTGTTGGCTTTAGCAAATTGACATTTGGAGAGTCCTGAGAAGACAAGAGGAATAATCCAACATGTCAATCCAAAGCAGGCAGCTTGTGCCAGCACTGAGGCAAGGGCTGAGGCAGCGAAAGGTGGTTCAGCAGAAACATCCTGGTCCATCCTTGTTCCCACTTGACTCGGAAGAATCTGGCTTTGGTGGTGGAAAGAGCAGTCCCAGCTCCACCCTAGACAAGATCCCCATAGCTGAACATCCCCATTTGGGATCTGCCCTCAGGACCAACCTCTGCCAGGAGCAGCACACCATCCTGGAGCAGCTGAACTCCTGCAAGGAAGGCACAGTGCAGCTGTCCTGGGCTTCCCTGCCACGGGGGCTCGCAGCTCCTGTGGGACTGACCCGGGCTTGTGCCACGCTGCCTTTCCCCAGCACACCCTAGCAGTGCCCGTGCCTGGGCACCACAGGCTCTTTGCTGCCTTTCCCCAGCACACCCCAGCAGTGCCCATGCCTGGGTATCTTTGCTGCCTTTCCCCAGCACACCCTGGCAGTGCCTGTTCCTGGGCACCACAGGCTCTTTGCTGCCTTTCCCCAGCACA
>VZRZ01004544.1:13184-24478 GCA_013398175.1 Climacteris rufus
TCGTGCTGCCCCCCCTCCCCAGCCCAGCACCTGCCAGGACCACCCCAAACCCATCCGTGTTCTTCCCTCTCTCCACAGCCCAGCACCTGCCAGGAACACCCCAAACCTGTTCGTGTTCTGCCCTCTCTCCACAGCCCAGCACCTGCCAGGAACACCCCAAACCCATCCGTGTTCTGCCCTCCCTCTATGGCCCAGCACCTGCCAGGAACACCCCAAACCCATCCGTGTTCTTCCCTCTCTCCACAGCCCAGCACTGAGCCACAGCCCCACGGGGCCAGCAGAGCAGGGGGGCCTCACCCAGGCTCCCCCCAGCCCCTCTTCCTGCGAGGGGCTCCTGCAGTGCTGCAGCTTCCATAAACTGTCATCCATCCTGCCCTCTCCTGATCCAGGACAGGCTGTTGGGAGACAGAGACAGGAGCATTTGTCAGCTAGAAGTCACTTCGTCCGTCATGATCTTATGCTGACAGCCTTGTGTCTTGAAAAGCAATTTTAGTTTCAATCGCAATGAATAAAACAACAGGTTTAACATTTGGAAAGCTCATTACTGGAAACTTTGTAAAACTTAAGGCTAACAAGGTTGAATTATTGCTTGAAAGAGCAAAGTTTTTTGTTAAAAATACAGATATAAAAAGATTTATAGTATGTAACCCAGTTACAATTGTGAAATGCAGCATTGGTATTCCACACTCTTCTTTTTTCCCCGAGTCTGTTCTTTTTCACATATCAGTGCATCCAGCTAAGCACAATGTCATTACCACAGAGCACTTAGCAAAGACACTGCTCTGGGGATGGATTAAGCAGGCTCTGGGAGCTCTCCCCCGCAGATGACACTGGCTGCCTGCGTTCCCCAGACCCCAGAAGTACAACAAAAAGGATTACATTTTGATGAGTTAAATTTCCATGTGGGGAGGAAGTCAACAAAGAACAGTATGGATAATGTCAGCCTGTGTCTGCACTGATGCACAGCGTGGCCAGTGCCCACCTTCTGATAGCAAGCAGCAGCTCTGTTTTATTTATTGGTTCGTTTATTTATTTATTGATCAGCTTGAAAGCAGAATCCTTACCCAGGATCTTCCTGCACAACATCCAAACTCCATCTGACCCCAGGCCTTGTCCTACATCCCAGGAATGCTGTGTTCTGCACCATAACACAGAAAAGCTCTTGTTGTGCTCCACAACACAGGGAAATATGGAAACCTACTTATGGCTCTGATTTGTCTTTTGGACTATGGGGAACACAAACTCACCAGCCCAACACAACTGGTGTACAACTGGTCATCCATTCACATCAGCAAGGGATATACAAATTATACTTTGTTTGTTTTCTCCTCTAAACACACAGATAACTATTGTAGCTATGAAAACCCAATGTATGTTCCAGAAAAGCCAGGGCTCTGGTGCCTAGTTTGCCCCAAAATGTGCTTAAATATTGATAATTTAATGATGCCCCATTTTCCCAGAGCCTAGCTTTGAAAGGCTGACTCTAACAGGCATTAGGGGAGCTGGAACTGCAGCACTTGGAGCCTCTGACAGAAGGCAGATTTTAGCAGCAGCACAGAGCCAGTGCTGAAAGGCTCCTTACAGGACCTCCCAGAGTCTCTTTGACATGTGCTGGCCTCTCCTGTTTTGCACGAGGGCACCTGGACCTGTGCAAAGCATTTGGCACTGTCCTGCTCCATATCCTTTTTTTCTGCACTGGAGAGATGTGGATTTGATGGGGGGACAAAAGGGGATGATTTCACACAGACAGGGCAGGTTAGATGGGATATTGGGAAGGAATTCCTGGCACAGGGTGCCCAGAGAAGCTGGGGCTGCCCCTGCATCCCTGGAAGTGCCCAAGGCCAGCTCTGACGCCTTGAGGGGCTGCCAAGAGCTTCATGGCAGCAACTGGAAGAGACACCAAGGCAGGGCTGTGGGCCTGGAGCCCCCTGAGAGAATCCACAGAGCCCTGTCCATGAGGATGCCACTCACCTCTGCTGGGGGTGGATCAGCTGGGCACACTCACAAAACCACACTCTGAGCAGGAGAAGGCACCAGCCTGGGGGGAACCCTCCCCAGGAACACCCAACCTTGGGAACCTCTGTCTCCTGCAGAGTGGAAACAGGGTTCACCTTCAAAGCAGGGTTCACCTTCACCTGGATGTGAGGGTGTGAGCAGAGTTCCTGCCTTTCTGCCTCCTTCTCCTGCTCAGCAGCAGCTCTGTCAGGCTGCCCATCTCAGGGTGAGCAGTCCCTCCCTCTCCTCACCTCCTGCACCCGAGGAGGGCTCTGCCCCCTGCACCCCTTTCACTGCTCCTGCTGTGAGGTCAGGTGAGCCCTCAGGAGGGTTCCCTTGGCTGCCCTGCTCCTTGGCAGGAGTGAAGGGGTGGCTGCTGCTGCTCTGGGCATCACCAGGCTCATCTGTGCCTGGGGCAGGAGACCTTAATCCACAGCCCACTGCCAGAGCTATGGACACACTTCTGTAGACTATTGGTACTAACGGGTTTCTATCCATGGCCTGGATGGGTGTGAGGTGCTAAGATAATGTCCTATTTTTTATAATATGTATCTGTAGTCTCCCTGGACAGAAATACCTGTAGTCATATTGAAATAGATGTGCAGGTGCTGACATTAGCATGTGGAAGTACTTGGATTAAGAGGAACTTTTCCTGTTTGTCAAAATACAAAGGTTTGGACATTTGAGTCTTGTTGCTCGCTTGTTCCCTAAGCCACAGAGTTAATCACAGCTTTGTTCCTTAGACACTAAAAGCATTCTCATTTTTGAACTAACTAGCTAATGCTTATCATCTATTTGGCTTTCTTTTTTGTTTGTTTTATGTGTTGAAAAGGCATAACTTAGACCCAGAGAAATAGGATTGCAAAGGGCACTTCTGCTCCTGGTGTGAGGAGTCCCAGCCATTTTGGTAACAAATTTAAAAAATAGTTATTCAAAAGAGCATCCACAAAGTCCAAACAGATTGTGGCTTAGAATGGCAGAAATGAGAGAGATTATATAGCAATTATGTGACAATAGCCTGGGGGAAAGAAAAATCATCTTTCAATTGAATACATCTCATGTGCTTATAAAGCAAGAGGTGAATGCTGTTTAAACATTAAAAAAACAAAACAACATTTTCAGGTAGAATACCAAACAGAACATTATCATGGACGTGATCAGGACTTACCAGGCTGTGTCAGTGGCCAGCAGCTGCTCAGGATTGTTGCAGTGTTTGGGTTTATTTGTTTCTTGCAAAGGTGAACTCCCATTTTTTTTTTGCATTCATACACCAAACTGGCATTAGGCTGCAAGCAGTAAAGGATGTGTTAGCTAATATAGGGAACAAAGCTAATGCCTTTCTTGGGTCAGCTCTGGAATGGAAATATGATATCCCAGCTTGTGATGAGTGTGAAAGCCCTGAAATCCATTGCTTTGGCTTTGAAAAGTAACAGTAAATGCTCTGCATTGCAGATCTAGAATGCCTTTGGTTCAGTTAAAAGTAAAAAACAGAATGAACATAACCAAAAACATCCCAAAAAGAACAACCCCAAACCCTGAAAGTCACAGCACTTTCTGCCTCTCCCACCACATGCACAATAAGGAACTCAGTTAATCAAATATGCTGTAAGGAGGGAAAGAAATGATCACTTTTGCATGGTTTTCTTGGTAGTTCATGCCATGCACAGTGTTTGGTGCTGGGAGCTCTCTGAGCTGCATTCAGCTCCTGGTCTGGCTGGTGGCTGCAGCTCCTGCTCCTGGTTCTGTGTTGTCCTGGCACTGCTGACCTCGTGCTGGGGCTGGAGCCCAGGTTTGAGCAGCCCGGGCAGCTGACCTTGCACTGCCAGAAACACCAATACCCAAGTTGTAGTTGTGATCTGCTTGTCTTTAACAACTTCAGCAATAATGGATGAACACACTGAAGCTCAGCCCAGGTGTTGTTTCCAGCAGGTTGGTTTCAGGCAGCCCTGCCCCGTACCCGGCACAGGGGAGCTGAGGAGGCTGCTCTGCCTCATCTTCTCCCTGGGGCAGGGACAGTCCCCTGCTCCTGGATGTGACCAGCTGCCTGGCACTGTTTCTGAGTAATTCAGAACATCACAGAAGCCCAGAAGGGTTTGGATGGGAAGGGATCTTAAATCCCACCCAGTGCCACCCCTGCCCTGGCAGGGACACCTCCCACTGTCCCAGGCTGCTCCCAGCCCCGTCCAGCCTGGCCTTGGGCACTGCCAGGGATCCAGGGGCAGCCACAGCTTCTCTGGGCACCCTGTGCCAGGGCCTGCCCACCCTCCCAGCCAGGAATTCCTTCCCAATATCCCATCAACCCTTCCCTCTGTCATGGGAAGCCATTCCCTGTGTCCTGTCCCTCCAGGCCCTGGTGAAAATTGTGTGAGGCTCCCTCTGTAAGCAAACGTTCTCTTTCTGAGCAAATGGAGACAGTCCAGTCTTTGGGTCTATTTTCCTCCCATTTATTTGGACAAAAAATTAATTACACCAAGATAATTTACTGAATCTCTTAAAACTACATAAGATTGTTAAGAGAGGGAATGTTTCATCTAAGCAGGTGTTCTGAAGGTGAGCATACGCTGTGCTTTATGACTTTAAATAAATTACAAGAATTAAATATTCATAAAGCTCCATTGTTTGACTTTAGTGCATTTGCTTCCTGTAGCATAATTCATTCAACACTTTTGTACAAACTATGTAAGTGTGTATTAATTGCTGTAATGTAATTTACAGATTTCCTCCCATATGGCTGATTGGAATAGTAGATACAGCAAAATATGGCAGCAGCATTTGTTAATAAATGGTGTGCCTGGGCAGGAAAGCTGTGTTCTCAGGAATTCAGTGTTTGTGATTGCATCACCTAATTTGGTTTCAGTCATTGCTTAACACAACCCCCACCCCGTGGCATAACCAGTGCATGGCCAGGATGTTTTCTCTCAGAAGTCAGAGGGGCCAGCTTAGCTGGGAACATGAGCTTGGTGCCTTTGTAAAGGTGGCAGTTATCCAAAATTGTTATTATTTTAAAAGAAATTGCCTGTTTGGTAGCTCAGATACTGTAGAGTCAAACCAAAGGAAAGGACAATTCGCACCAGACAAAATATCATTTATCTGAGGTTGGCCTTGATGATCTCAGAGGCCTTTTCCAAGGCAAACGACTCTGGTTCAGTGAGCAGACAATCTCACCAGGGCCAGGCTGACCTTGTTTGTGACTGTTGGTTCCAGTATTGGCAATGCAGGCACCAAAGGAAAAGTGTAAAGAAACTGTGTGAAAAGGGCATCTGAAAGTGTGTATGTGTGTGCCTAAGGACAGTGTCCACAAAGCCTTCTGGGGCACTTTGTTGAGGCCTGCACCAGCTAATCACAGTCAGCTTTAATCCCACAGATGATCCTTCCCCGCTGGGCTCACGTTAATGACATGTATTGACTGCTGCACGCTGGAAATTGGGCGTGAAATGGCCCATTGCTGTCTGTGCAAATGGCTCTGCACCAGTTTTGCCTTAGTACAGTTAGAGAGTCTCAAAAATGTTCCCCAGCAAAGGAGTGGGTGCACACCCCAGAATTACAGTCCAGGATCTCCTGAATGAATCTCAAACTGCCTGTTTGTGAGGAAAGAAAGTTTCCTTCATGGCACAACCTGAAGGATTTCTCTTTGCACTTCAGCACATCTGTGTGTGTTCAAATACAGGCAATGGCATCTAACCAAGATAGAGCTGGGGTGCAGGGAAATATCAGGGTGCAGGGAAAAGTCCTGCAATGTTTGCAAACCAGTCATGGAATCACAGAATCGTGGAATAGTTTGGGTTGGATGAGACCTGAAAGCTCATCTTATTCCCTGCCATGGGCAGGGACACTTTCCACAACCAGGTTGCTCCAAGCACTGTCCAGTCTGGCCTTGAACGCTTCAAGTCATGATGCTGTTGCTGGTATTTAACTAAAATGGTATTAAAAGGAGGAAAATAAAGTATTTTTATGCCGCAAATTATTCCAGTATTTCAATTTTTTTCATCTTCATCCTGAAAAGGGGTCAATACAATTTAAAAAGTGATAAAAAATGAATGAAAGTTCATGGCACAAATATTGCAGGAAAGTGCTGTGAGGTGGAAATGCATTCCTCACATTTCTACAGAGCACAATGAGTCATCCCCACCCAAAATATTCCCATTTCAGGAATTGTGGAACAGCAAGGTAGAAAGTAAAACTGCAAAAGATAGAGCTGGAACAGTTTCAAAGCTTAATCCCCTAATTAATCCCAATAACGAGTATTTAGTACAAAAAAGCCTTTTAAGATCATGCCATCCCAGAACACATTGGTGCTTTTCCTCAGACCTTAAATAGCTCCCCGGCTGGATTTACATGCCAGTTCAGCTTAGCCTGCTTCCTTTTTCTTACTTACTTTCTTTTTTTTAATTCTTTCAGTCAATAGCTCCTTCACATATTTCATTAACATTGTGTCTTATTAAAATCTTTTTGCAGTGATTAGAATTTTAAATGCGTGTTTAAAGAGAAACCAAAGAGATTAAATGAATGTTAACAGAATTTAAGACACTCCATTAGCAACTTTTTGCCATATTTGTAAAATTCATGAATCAATGTGTTTAATTATAGATGCTCATGCAGTCCAGGTTGTAGGTCCTACGAGTGAATTAACGTGTTTAGTTTAAGGCTGAAAAATGCATCAATCTTCATGTTTTCTGCCACAAGTCTTTCATCAACACTGTCAGTTGTGTGGATCCATTTATCAGCCAGTTAATGACCATTTATAGAGCAGATAACCAGAAAGTTTGGTCATTTCTCCCTGAATCTTTTGCATCTATTCTCTGTTTTTCTGAATTCATGTTTTTGCAGCACTTCAGGGACCTCATCAGTGCATGTTCTTGCCCTTGAAGGGACTCAAAATAGCAGAAAAATAAAAGTGCAGCTCACAGAAGAAAGTGAGGTAATTCAGCCCCAAGTATATTTTCTCCAGGATCCCAATAAAGCACTTTAACTCCCTGCAGGCCTTCACAACTCATGACCTAGTGCTTGCTGGCCTTAAAACCCATCTTCCACTATGGGATTCTGAGCTTTCTACCCCCGGTCTAAAGCTCAATCTAAATTTATGAGTGGTTTGGGCAGCAGTGCTCTGACAGGAGAGGGACAGGTGCCCAGTTGAGCCCAGCCTAATTACACACTGTGAGTGAACTCCATCTGTGCCCACAATAATCAGGATTTTAGCAGGCCTGCTCCCGTCATTCCCAGGTTATCTGACAGCATTGCAGCCTCGAGCACCTCGAGCCTGGTGCCCGGTCACAAATGGCTGGGTTGTTCCTTTATTAACCCAGCCAGGATGGATTTCAGTCTGCACTCAGTGAGTTAAAGCCTCAGCTACCTTCTGGCAGCTGGAGAATGGAGCAATACGAAGGTAATCACTTACATTCTGGCTTTCCAGACTTTTTCCCTGTTTTTATATCTTTGTAATTCTGCTCTCAAAAATAAGTTTGTTCTGTGCGAGCCATGAATTTGGGGCCTGCCTGTCATAGGTGGCTTAATGCCGGGTTTGCAGGCGCTCTCTATTCTCCTGATCCTGATTAACAGTCTTCCTGCTGCTGGGGCCTGGAAGTTATCCACTGTAACAATTTCACCGCAGAATGGGATTTCATCAAAATGTATTACTGGAGTGCCAGTTTCAAAAACTTTAATCAGAAAAGGGATCTTGGAGCCAGGAAGGTATTTTGTGTTGAAAAGAGACACTGTTGAATGCAGGTGTATTCTTGGTTCATGAGCTCTTTTCACAACTTTCTTCCTGCTTGGCAAAGTTACTGCTGGAAAAGTTGAGTTCTTCTTCCAGTGCAGCTCTGGGCACAGTGACACCGTGCAGGGGGTGGTTCCTCCTGTTGAGAGCAGTCCTGTGGTACCTGTGACACTGCAAACACTGGCTAATTATTCAACAAGATCTTAAAAAATAGAGAGGAAAGGAAAAAACAACCCAGCAATCAAGCCTGCTGAGGCAGTGCTGAACACTTGGAGCAAACAGAGCCTCGAGTCCCTCAGCACCTTGGTGCCACCGTTGTCTCAGCAGTGGCAGCCGTGGGCACCTCGCTGGCACTGCTCCCTGCTCCGTTTCTCTCCCAAAACAAAGAAAGTCCTCAAATCCTCATCAGCCATAGTGAGGCAGCAGGACCAGGGCTGTGCCCGTCTCCTGTGCTGGCACTGCTGGGGCACCCCCAGTGCTGGGACCAGTTCTGGGCCCCTCACTGCAGGAGAGACCTGGAGGGGCTGGAGGTGTCCAGGGCAGGGAACGGGGCTGGGAAGGGGCTGGAGCCCCAGGAGGGGCTGAGGGAGCTGGGAAAGGGGCTCAGCCTGGAGCAAAGGAGGCTCAGGGGGCCCTGCTGGCTCTGCACAGCTCCTGCCAGGAGGGTACAGCTGGGGGGGGGGGTCAGGATCTGCTCACAGGGAAGAAGGGACAGGAGAGGAAACAGCCCCAGGTTGTGCCAGGGGAGGTTTAGATTGGAAATTAGGAAAAATTTCTTCATGGCAAGGGCTGTCCAGCCCTGGCACAGCTGCCCAGGGCAGGGCTGGAGTCCCATCCCTGGAGGGATTTCAAAGCCCTGTGGAAGTGGCACCTGGGGGACAAGGGGCAGTGGTGGCCGTGGCAGTGCTGGGGGAAGGAACTGCATTGTCTGAGAGGGCTTTTCCAGCCTAAGTGACTCTGTGATTCTGTGGCTCTGTGATTCTGCTGGCTGTACCCAGCCCCTGGAGCAGCCCCTCGTGTGGCAGTTGTGAAGCTGGGTTAGCCCTGGAGGGGAGCAGGGCTCTGCACCGCGCTGTGCCCGCCAGACGGGACCTCCCCTGCTGGCACTGGCACCTCTGGGTGCCAGGGCTGCTGCTGCTGACCCCTGGCTCTGCAATCCCACAGAACAGTGCCTGTGATGGGTGGGAAGGGCCAGGGCAGCACAGTTGTGCAAGGGTTGTGTGAACTTGTCAGATCCTCTGGAGGTCACGCTTCACCATGTCCAATGTCCTGCCTCTGGCAAATGGCTGTGCAAGGTGAAGTTCTTATTCCAGGTCTGGTTTGTGCTGTTTCTTTGTTCAAAGTCTCCCATCTCTCTGCTGTGATGCAGTTTGAGAACTCAATCGAAAATATCCCGTTTGTTCTTCCCCATCCTACTTCAATAATTTTGAAACAGTTGGGTGCTGACCCACAGCAGCTGCCAGAACATTAGCACAGGACAGTTCCACTGACATGCTGGTTATGGTTTTGTCTCTGAGGCAGGCTTACCTGAAGACATTGAGCTGAGGGGAAGGCTGACTGCACAAAAATACATGGGAGTTTGGGGGCAAAACTGAGCTCCAACCACTTAAAATAAAACAAAAGCCAAGAGAAACTTCAGAGGGATTCCTCGAACACTCGCTCTCTTCTACCTGTGCACAAACACAGCTCATCTCTGGGTGCCCTGGGGCACAGTGCCCGTGTTTTCGGGACCAGCCACCAGCACTGCTCCCTGTGGGCTCAGGCAGGCACAGTGGGGAGCTGTGGCCAGGGGTGTGGTGCTGGCAAACTGAGCTGGCACCCGGATCATACAAGGAAATATCAATAATATTGGATGATGTCCTTAAGATTTGGTCAGCCCTGCAGTGGTCAGGCAGTTGGACCAGATCAGTGCTGTGGGTGCCTTCCAACTGAAATGTTCTCTTTCTCTTTCTCTTTCTCTTTCTCTTTCTCTTTCTCTTTCTCTTTCTCTTTCTCTTTCTCTTTCTCTTTCTCTTTCTCTTTCTCTTTCTCTTTCTCTTTCTCTTTCTCTTTCTCTTTCTCTTTCTCTTTCTCTTTCTCTTTCTCTTTCTCTTTCTCTTTCTCTTTCTCTTTCTCTTTCTCTTTCTCTTTCTCTTTCTCTTTCTCTTTCTCTTTCTCTTTCTCTTTCTCTTTCTCTTTCTCTTTCTCTTTCTCTTTCTCTTTCTCTTTCTCTTTCTCTTTCTCTTTCTCTTTCTCTTTCTCTTTCTCTTTCTCTTTCTCTTTCTCTTTCTCTTTCTCTTTCTCTTTCTCTTTCTCTTTCTCTTTCTCTTTCTTTCCCTTTCCCTTTCCCTTTCCCTTTCCCTTTCCCTTTCCCTTTCCCTTTCCCTTTCTCTTCTATAATAATGTACAGAACTGCTCATTCTCCACAATGCTTTCTGTTCCCTGACCATTTTCTATGAATTAAAGAAAACCAAAACAAACAACAAAATGTGAGGACTAATTCAGGCCAGAAGAGCCCCCCGGGGGTCTCTGGCTCAGCTCTGCACTCCAGCCCAGGCTGACTCTGGAGTGAGCCCAGGCTGCTCAGGGCTGAGCTTTTGCCCCCCAGGCTGCTGGGCTCGGCCCAAGCCTGGCACTGCTGGAGCCACAGGGAAACCGGGCTCAGGGAGAGATGGGCTCCTGACCTGACGCTCTGCAGATTTTTACAAAAATCGGGGCAGTTGCATGAAAATTTCTGACTAGAATTGGGATTTTAATTCCAGTTGCTGCTCTTCAGAACAAGCTCTTCTGGGTTCTGTCACTGTATTTGTTCCCATGCATTGCATCCTCTGATTTTTCTGCTTTCTGTTCTTGTCGGACTCTGATTAGTGGTGACGTCATTCTTTGGTTTTGCTGTTGAAGAACACTGTAAAATAAAAATCAGTATATCAGCCAGATAAAAATAATCCTTGATTTAGTGCCCATGGATTTATTAATGTGGCTCCCTGTCTCTGCTATTGATGTTAAGCTTGATGTATTTTTAAAAATCTCTTACCCACGAAGATCACTGAAGACAAGTCCCCGTCTGTTATAGATACTCATTATGGGAGCATTTCAGAAGGAAAAGAGAAAGCATGAAAGCCACAGCAGGATTTATTACTTGGGTATGAGCACCTGGCACATGAGGGGACGCTTCCCTCAGTTCAGTGGCCTTCGGAAGCCACTGCCAGACACTGATTCAGAGAAGTCCTTTCCTGTCAATCTCGCCCAGTTTCACATTAAATGCACCCAGAAATGGCTTCGATGATGTTATCAGTGGATGTATAACTACAGCAAAGAGATGGAGGTGCCTATGGGCTTATTTAGCACAAAAACTCACTCTCAAAAAATTGCCTGGAGAGAAGGGGGGGAAATGCAAGGCCAGTAGAGATTGTGCTGCTCTTTAAACAAGGTTTTATTAAGCACATATTGAAAGAGGAGTTGCTGAGATCACTCATGGGCAGAGCAGCTTCCTGGGCCCGGGTCGCAGTCCCACCAGCACAGCCGTGAACACCTCGCTCCGTGACACATCGTGGGAAACGCAGCTGCGGTGCTGCCCGTCCCGAGCTGCTGATGCCCCTCCTGCCCC
>VZRZ01004547.1:1601-58666 GCA_013398175.1 Climacteris rufus
TTTTTTTTTTTTTTTTTTTTGCCTTGAACTGGCACACCACCACCTGCTTCTGTAAACACTAGCATTGGCTGAAGGAAGGGGGTGGAAATATGTAGCGGGGGCGGGATGTGACCTCAACAGCCTAGATTTAGATCAGTTTAAGCAGCTTAATGAGTTTCTCATTGGCTCTTGGCCTCTTTTGTGCTTGCTAGTGCTCATAGTTTTTCCAAATAATGGAAAAACTCTGTCAGTATTGTTGTTACCCAAATACTTCTGAATAGCAGCAGCAAAAATTGTCTGTCCTTATTTTGCAGTTAGTTGGGAAACCTTGAATCAATATGTCAAACTCAATACATAGATTCAAAAGATGGCACTGACTCAGTTAACATTTATGAGGTTTTCTTTATGACCACAGATCTAGAAACTCTTGTGAAAACTTGACTCCCCCTCACCTCGCTTGCTGCAGAGTCTAATTCACCAGTAACAGAAAGCAATTGTGTTTTTCAAGGCCTGCTGTATTATATGAAATAATCAGTGGGTGGAGGAGGTTTACAAGAGAAATAGTTCCATCTGTATGCTCTAGTGCCTTCAGAAAATGTGAGAATAAGGTAAGAGATTTACACAATGAAATCTTACCTTTACTACAATGGTATGTCAGTGTGGGCCTAATTATTCTTCTGCAGAGTAGGATTAACTATGTAATTAAGCTGATGTAATGTGAGTGTGAATATGACTATATTAATATTTGCATTAACTTTTGAACATTTTATGCAAACTAGGTGTTCTCAAAAACCAGAACAGATTCACACTGATTAGGTTATCTCTGTAATTAAAATGTCAAAAACTAATGCAGTAGCGTAGTTTGAAATTTGCATTTTTTACTGTACTGATCAAATTCTCTAAACTTGCAAAAGTTAAATCACCAAATACTGTCAAGCATTGTGTGAAACACCTGGATAATGTTTAATAGCTTGAAACTGGGCCAAGTATCCTGTGTGCCAATGAAAGGAGAGTATTTACCCAGTTAGTCCTTTCCAGCTGTATGGGATATTCTCTTTTGTTTGATTGCTTTTCATTTGGTTTTTGTTGCTTGTTTTTAAATCCCTTTACAGTGGTTGAGCAGTCATGCTGTGGCCTGGGTTTATTGAACAGATCACTGTCACTGTGATAGGGACAGCATCTTCCATCCCCAGTTATTTGACTTTATTGCTTCCCATGCAATCTCTCTGCTTTAATTAGATGTTATGCCAGTTCATTGTTAAAATGGCAGAAAACTAACTGAGCAGTGGAGACAGAAGATGATGAGACCTTTGCTAGGAAGTTGTTAATTTTGCTAAACTATGCAAACTGTGCTTGTGGACAACGTTTGAACAGCCAGTGAACTGTCATAATTACACACCATTGTTAAACATTGTCAGTCTGTTTCTGAAAACCTCTTTTCATTGACTGGAGCAGATCTCTGTTTTCTGGCACACTGTGTCAGATGTAAAGAGAACTGAAAACAAGCACCGCTGGCAGTAAAGAGGCTGGAATAGGTGGGTTGAAAATGAAACATTTTTTTTTTCATGCTTGTACAGGCCAAAATACTACTTAAGGTAACTTTTCTGGCAAGAGTGGTGAAACTGCCAGATTATGTCTGAAGGAACTATCTGAGGGAATAAACTACTTAATCAGCACCTGCAGTAGATTCTGCTTCTCTGCAACCTAACATCAAAAGCTGCAAAACCAGTATATTCAACTTCACAAACAAGCTTAAACATCTTTCAGGAACTTTCTCTACTAGCATGGATTCATTCTGCTTACTCTGAGTTACATTAAATAATTCTTGTGCTGTTTTCAATCTAAATTTTAAGGCTTTAATTCTCCTCAATTATTTTAAAATCCATTGGTGTTGGATGCTGTGCTGTCATGATCTGCAGTGTTTTAAAGGTTGCAAACCAATTTATTCACAGCTGTATAAAAGTGAGACTCTTTTGAGGTAATGAGTAACAGGTCAAATTTGGAACTTTATGCATGTAAATAACATGATATTTTAGCCCTATGTGTGACCACATAGTTACAAATAGCAATAATTGGCATCACTTAACACAGAACCAGAGATGCACATTCAGAACAATAATTAATCATATGTATGTGTGGTAGTGTCAGTATGGGATACTTTCTAGCTGTAATACTACTCTGTATTTTTATAAAATTTAGACTGGTAAAAAATGAAAAAATGCTCATGTATGATTAATTATGCTATCTGGATCTTAGCTTTAAGAATTTTTAGTCACTGTGAAAGTATTACATTGAAATACAGTTTTGTTTGAGCCTTGTTCTAAATTCTTTTCACTCTCTTCCTTGTCTCTAAGTTTAAAAAAAATTGATATGGTTTAATTTGAATGTAGTGAATAATATTATCAGTTATTTAGGCAATTATAGCAATATAATGAATGTTTTCTAGGAGACTTTTGTTTGTTTGTTTGTTTTTTTTTAAATCAGGACTCTCTTTCTTTCAGGTAAATAGTGAAACTCATGTTTAACATTCTTGTCAGTAAGCTCCCAGAGGCTTATTGGCAAAACCAGAAGTCAGCTGCTTATCTTCTCTTGGGGAGCAGCAGGAGTTGCTCCATGAGAGAGAAGGAGCTGGGAGCAGAGCATGGCTACAGCAAAGACAGGGCCTCTCTGGACAAGGTACCACCCCAGTGGGGGCAGGATGGTGATAGTACCAGTCTGAAACAAGGCAGGAAGTCAGGGATACACCCAAAAAATCCACTCAGAAGCAACAGGAGAAAGGACTGAACACCAGAATGGAGACAAGACTTCCTGTAACACAGATCTGAGCTGCAAGGAGGCAAGGCTGGACAGAGGACTATTGATAACAGAGGGTTGAGGCTCACCCAGGAAACCAGGGCCAGAGGGAATGGTGTACCTGCAATGTGTGCCTGAGGTGCACTGAGGGAGTTCAGTCAATAGGTCGTGCTCAAAGGAGAGACAGCTGGATATAGATAGAGCTCTGACACAGTGGGCCAGGTCTGGGTGCCCAGGCCAGAATTTAAATCGAGCTCCTGGGCCACATGGAAATGTTGTCATGTAAGGCTGGTAACAGGCCTGGTATGAGATGTTGTCAGTAGCCATTGTCCATCTTAATTAATGTGGGGATTCTGAATTTCTGTTTGGGCCAACTGAATTTTAAAATAAACATGACAAAGATAAATAATGAGCATGGAGAACTCATGCAGAATGTCACTAAGGTATTGTACTGGTTTTAACTGTGATAGAGTTACATTTCTTCATAGTGGATTCTATGGGGCTAGATGTGCTTTGGATTTGTGATGAAAACAGTGTTAACATAAACATGTTTTGGTTATTGCTGAGCAGTGATTACACAACCTCAAGGGCTTTTCTACTCCTCACACTGCCCTACCAGTGAGGAGGCTGGGGGTTGCACAAGAGGTTGGGAAGGGACACAGCTGGGACAGCTGACCCCAGCTGACCCAAGGGATATTCCGTGCTGTATGATGTCTTGCTCGACGGTAAAAATGGATGAGGGGTGCAGAGGTTGGCTGGGACTGGCATTACCTGGGGACTGTCTGGGCATCAGTTGACTGGTGGTGAGCAATAGTTTGTTTTTTTATTTTTATTTTTATTTTTTTTTAAGAATTATTTTAGTGGTTTTTAAAAATTATTATTAAATTGTCTTTTTATCAACTATGAAATTTCACACTTTTACCCTTTCAATTTTTACTGCCATTTCACTGGGGATAAGGGAGAGAGTGGCTTATTTAGTAGTGCTTAGCTACCTACTGGGGTTAAACCATGACAGGCATTGTTACAGGGATTCAGTAATATTCTGGACAAATAATATACACCAAAAATATCCAATAATATCTAACGATAGTTAAAACATTTTTATCTGCTTGTGGCCACAGTTAGCAAAGTGGTTATTAAGTATTAAAATGACCTACATGGGGGAATTCGGATGATGATCAAAGTAAAAGACAGGCTATTAAGCCGGATGAACCATTTGTCTTATCCAGAATGCCAATTCCTGTGAGAAGTGCCTGCATTTGTGTGCTGGTACCCAAATTCCATAGATATGGGAACTACAAAAATAGAAACATTAAAACACTTTGTACAAATCGCTTCATGTTCTTCTGCCTTAGTGAAGCAAATGAAAAGATCCTAAAAGCAAGACTGAGCTGTATGTCATGTAGCTGAATCTTTTCAGGAAAAGAACTTAAAGAGGTGCATATCTGTTGGTGACATATATGAATTAGGATGTCTGCTTTTACATATCCACTGATTTTATGGGTTTATTTTTTGTCTTTATAATTAGTTAAGGATTACTTGTAAATATGATATAATGATCTGTTTAAAATTATTGTCCATGCCTAGCATTTAGGAGGTAGAAGGCACATTTATTTTTGATAGTTCATCTCTTTTACCTGTCCAAAATGAGTATTTTTATGGTGTGTTTTGGTGCAATTTTTGGCAGTCTTTGTTCATTCCAGGGTTTTGCTGCATTAAGTACAATGTTCCTATACATGTACTAGCATTCCTTCTTCCCACATGATATCAAAGGAAAGATTAATTTTGTATCAGATGAGTGAGACTAGTAACATAAAGGTGACTGCAGCTAAGACTCCTACATTTTCATTTTTATCATATTTAGGTTGGTATTTATAGAATGAACGAATAGATCCAATTAATTGTACCGCCTGTTGATGCCATACAACATTTTCCCCTTCAACACTTCATACTTTTTCTTGCCTTTTTTAGGATTTGTCATAGCTAATATAGCTGTATATTTTTATCTCGGTGTGGGAAGAGTTGAAAGACACACTCAGAAGGCATACTCAGGACTTAACCCTGCAAATACCATGAGTTTGTGGACCCATGAGGGTCTGTTTCTGCATGTGCTCCGAAGTGTCCATCTTCTGAGATGATGCATACACTGGATTTCTGATTTTCAGGAACAATCCATGCTTCCTTGTCAGAATGTGAGGAAGTAGCTTCTACCAGCAGAGCTTTTGGCTTGCTCCCCCTAGGGCAGGCTGCCTGCTGCTGCACCAAGCAGGCTCTGCAGGGATCTTGGAGAGTTCTGCCGGCCTTGCCACAGCCTTTCTGTGTGCCCTGCACAAACACCACTTCCCTGCTGTGCTCACATCCTGGGATCAGGCCAGTTCTTACTGTGTACTTTAAGATGGACAAAGTTTGAGTTTAAGTATCATTGCCTGGGGCTGCACCCCAGCAACCCCTCAGCATCAAGCTGCCCTACCAGGTCTGTTTCGGTAGTCAGGGTGTTCCCTGCAGTCAGGGTCCCCTATCTTCAAAAGCTGTGATAGTCTAGGGCCCTCTGCCACACTGATTCCCTCTTGGCACTTTAAAGCCTGTCCTTGCACATGAGACGTCTGAACAATTTTGAAAGGTTCTTTGATAACAAAACTCTTATTTGACCAAGATGAAAGGAGAAATGCTTGCAGCACACCACTTATCTACTACTATAGCATGTTGTCAGAGAGACATGTTATGGTGTCATGCCAGGCAAAAGGCTGGGATGCAGGGATGATGTTGGAGAATTGGACCAAGCGTAGAGAGATTTTGTACTCACACCATTTCCTAGAGCTATCTAGCCACTGAATGGCTTCTGGATTTTTTTCTAAGAGGAAGCCTTGCTATTTTGATTCAGAGAGTATTCCAGGAATAATCAAATGTGCACAGAGTGAATGCTAATGAAGAGTACCTTGGAACAAAACAGGCAATAATTCAAACTGATAGTGTAGGTGCACTCAAAATCTCCTTATGTGCTACGATGAAAGCCTTGGCCTCTAATTCAGCTGTAGATTTTACTGGCTGGCAAAACTCCTGAGTCATAGAATGGATTGGGTTGGAAGGGACCGCGGTGGGGCATCTTGTCCAACCTCCCTGCTCAAGCAGGGTTGTCATAGAGCACATTGCACAGGGTTGCATCCAGATGATTTTTGGATATCTCCAGTGAGAGAGACTCCAGAACTTCTCTGGACAATCTGTTCTGATGTACAGTCACATGCACCCTCACATTTGGGTGGAGCTTCCTGTGCATCAGTTTCTGCCCACTGCCTCTTGTCCTATTGCTCAGCACCACCGAGAAGAGCCTGGTCCATCTTCTTGACAGCTTCCCTTGAGCTGCTTGTAGACATCGATGAGGTCCCCACTCATCTTGAAGCAGAACAGGCCCAGCTCCCTCAGCCTTTGCTCGTAAGAGAGATGCTCCAGTCCCTCAATCACCTTCATAGTCCTCCGGCTGGACCCACTCCAGGAGCTCCATGTCTGTACTGAGGAGTTCATAATTCTAAATTCAGTTTTTCAATATAAGAGGTCTTAAGAATTAATCAACTTTGGGAAACCACAATGTTTTTGCTTAGTTAGAAGGTGTCAGCTCCATTTTTATTGAAAGTTTAAAAAAATCAGATACTCTGGAAGATTTTAGACAGAGCAATTAAACATTGGCAAAGCTCATAAGCATTTCAAACCAGAATCTTACAATAGGAGGTGTTAGACCAACTTAACTGCAGATTTCTGTTCCATCTGTATTTATATCATGCTGTGTACTGACTATCTGGTACGCCTGTACAGATTTTGCCCCAACATTAAATTTGTTTGCATCTTGTGTTCAGTATTTGTTTTAGAAATTTTGCTTAGGTATGAGCTGTATTTACATTTTATCATAGTATTTTGGGTATGTGTTAGAATTTCTTTCGAACACCAGGCAGTTGATTAAAAGTAGTGGGTAGACAATTACGAAGAAGTCATAAAACAAGGCCTTTGACACAGATTTTTTGCCTGCATGCATTCCACAGAAGCATGACACATAACTTTTATACTTGATGAATTCCCTTCACAGAGGTTCCTGGTTTTTTTTAACTTTATGCTCCTGTTTTGCTGTCCACAGTTTTTTGCTGTCCATGAAAATGGTATGTGTTGATGTCAGCAGAGCTGATTAATCACAACTCTTCTCCTAGAGTTTAATTTCCCAAACCAGTCCTGTTTCCGGCATGCTATATGTCTCTGTTTTTGCTTTTATTGCTACTCTATGTATAGTTTCCTTTCAACTTTATCTGAAGACTCTTGGTTCATACGTTTCTTGGCTGCTCAGAGAAGTACTCCATATACATGTAACAAGATGATTCAAGAACCAATTGTGAAAGCTATTTTTTCCTTCCTTTCTCTGGGGCTACCAAGGTAGTTTTATGGGCAGTTCTTTGCCTATCTTGTGTTCTCTAATTTATAGACTAAATGTCCAGATTTCTTTATGGAATCCTTTATTTTTGTTTCAGAGAAAGAATTAGCAGAATTGAACTAATGTTATCTGCTTTTCAATATAAATTGAAATGAAAAATCCCTGTTATTAGCAAAGAAAAGAAGCAGATTGGTAAGTGCCTGTTCATAATTCCCATGGCATTTTGCGTTTAGAACTTCTTTTACATATGTAAAGAGGATAATGGTAATAAAGTAAACAAAATGTGTACAGAAATGAGATAAGGTACGTAAGATACATAAATAAAAATTTCTTTACATATATTTATATAGAAATCCTACTCATGACCCCAAGTTAATTAGATTTTTTTCTGACTGTACTAAGGTGGATTTGAATTTTAGTTCTGCTAAGTATATTTAACATGTATCTAAAATGTCAGAAACTAGATGACCTAATAGCTAATATTTTAAGATTTTTAAAAAAACTTTATTCTTGTATTATGGAACCAAACAGAGGTTTTAATTCAAGGCTGAAGTATTATAGCACTGTATACGAAATACTAGTAAGGATATGTCCTTTTCACAGAAAGATCTGGTTTTGCTATGTACTTCCCAAACAGTATGCTTCATATATAGTATTATTCAATTAAATGCTCAATTAGCTATATACATAAGTTGTAGCCTTGAAGCCAGAATGAGAGGAAAATGACCAAAAGCTGAGCAATTAAAAAGTAAAACTTACTAGGTATACATGAGTTAAGTGATGCAAAGGCTTGGTAGTCACTCAGATGAGTGTTCAAGCTTTGATGGTGCATGTCCAGGCTGCTCAGCTGCGTCTAGGTCAGTGTTGCTTGGCCTGAAGAGATGAAGTTCATCACCTGATGCTGCCCCTTGCATTCGTGTGCATGGGTCTGCAGAAGCTGTTGGCTGCAGAAGCTGCTATGGTATCAGCTGGCACAACAGGCTCGTGTAGGCTTGAGTGAACCTTGACTATATATGGTGCAGCACGTATATTCAAGAGCCTCCTAGTCAACTTTTTGATTATTCTGTAAATGTTACAGGGGAAATGGAATTTTGAGACATGGTAAATTCAGATGCTTTGTGTTTAAAAGGTATTTTAATGGTGTAACATTAATTATCACCAGTAAACACTGATAGCTAATAAAAATGCCTTAGAAAAAGCCCGAGGGAATACTCTGTGAGCTCAGCAAAGGACTTGGATTTGAATGATCTGGATTCTATTCTTCATTTGACTGTTAATTTGCAGTGTGATTTTGGCAAGTTAATCTGTGTTTCTGTTTCTTTTTCACATCTTTTATCTCTCTTGTCTATCTTTATGGCAATTTGTCTCTACAGTGCCTAGAATAAGGAAGGAGGCAGTCTGGACTGTGATTCTAATAACAGTGATATCAATTAGCTTTAAATACAGACTGAGATTCAATTGTTCTATTGATGTATGATTGTAATTGGTTTGTACAGGTATACAGAGATACAGATTTAAGATACATGTTCAGCCATCTTTAACCGAAGTGATTTAATCCTGTCAGAGAGCTGTCTTTTGCATTTGTCTTCATGTTCTGTACTGAGCTGAGAGAAGATAAACCTTGACGATAATGTCCATGGATGTCAAGGAGGTAACAAAGTTGTATTTTTGACAATTCTGACTCAACAACTCTGTGACCTACTGCTAGATGTCTTCAGCACTTTTACATGTATGATACATTTCATGCCTGATACATTTTCAAAAATATTCTCATTAAAAAACTGTTCATATCATACAGACCTTGTGTTTGAAATTGACTGATTAATTATGTTTGAGTTGTCTATTGCTAGGCTTGCTCCAAATATATCCTGATGGTAATTTTCTTTTCACAGAAAGAGTGCTTCTACATTATGACTAATTTTGCTATCAGATTCCAGTGATGAAGGCAGCCTTTGAGTCTGTTTCAAAATCCCGCGAATTTCAGTTGGATTCTGTGTAAACAGAAGTGTGGTTCTGTTCAGTAAACATGAAAATCCCTCTAATAAATTCAAAGCTCATGGAGACCACTGAACATGGTGAGTTTTGTTGAGAACAGTAGCTGCCAGGCTTCCTGCAAAAGTGGGCTACAATCACTTGATAATCAAATTACTAATTCTTCTTTTGGCAGTACAGATGTTTTGAAACCATACTGTTTATTTGTATCCATACTGAAAATTTTTATGCCTTGAGCATGCAAAAGAAGAACACATCATGTCCTTCATGCCAGACTTTGTGAAAGCAATAGTCTGTCTCGTTACACTGGTTTTTTTCCATTCATCTCAAGTTTTCTTCTATTTGTTTATTTGTTTGCTTGTGTGTTTAAAAGTTAATGTAGTCATTGAAAAAAACCACCTGATGGACATTAATGGAAAGTGACCACTGAGTCCATTGTCCCACTTGCTCCTGGGTTTCAAAATTGTTTTGAAGGGCTGACCCTTTAGACCTAAAAGGATAATCATGTCTCCTGGCCTACTCAACCCTGAGTTTGAAAGTAACATGCCAGCTTTGTTAATTAGATTGCACAGGAAAAGCAGAGTCCCTAGACTGAGCCTGGCTGTTACACCCAGGCCACTGAACGCCTGTCAAGCAGCGCCTTTGGGTTACGGCCCACACGAGGCAGGCCTGACGCAGATCCTCGGAGAGGAAAAGCTGTGTATCCCATTACCAGTCACCTGAGCCCTTCAGTGGCCATCTGCTGATTGGAGAAGAAAACATCATTAATAATGTATTTATGGATTGTGCTCTGGCTTTTATGTTGCTATTAGTTCTTCCAGCATGAGCTACCTCAGCATTATTTAGCTTCTGAACTCCAGCATCTTCTTAGTAGCCATGGCAAGGTTTTTTGTATTTTCTATTTCAGGGGATAAAAGGAATTAAAGCATATGGTGTGGCATTAGAATTGATCCATGAGTATGAGGTTGCTTACTGTTTTCTTAAGAATCTATACTACACTAATAAGTTTTAGCACTGCTTCAAAATAGTTTTCTAAAAGAGGGAGTCTGAACAAAGAAGAGTAACTCATATAATAGTTTATTATACCTGAAACAAATGATCTAATACTTGATAATACAAATCACCTAATGCTATGAAACAAGTGATGTAATGCTTTGGACTTAAGAAGCTGAATGCTGAAATCAGATTGATGCAGCTCTGTCAAAGTCAGTGCTAGAAAAATATACCAAAATATCTAGAGAATTTTGTTTGTTTTCAATGGTGTTTTAACACTTTTAATTTACAGTTTCACCAGGCACAATACAATTATTGCATTAGAACTTCAGCCATTCAAACCCATAATTTACAGTCTTAGTATTTGGAGGAGTTGTTTTGTTTTTAAATTGCTGAGCAATATGATCTGAAAAGTTGTCAGATTAATGCCTGCAGCCTCAACAAGATTGTATTAGCTGTTAAGTTCTTAATGTCTTTAAAATCTTGCTTTTTTTTTTTGAAGTATTGCTCTTTTTTTCCTTAGAAAGGATTGTTTGTATACACTTGGAAAATAATTATGTGCCTGGGAGAAAATGACATGAAGGTTTCATCCTTGATGCAAGACATTTGCAAAATGACGGTTCTTTTTAGCCCGTAATTTTAATTTTAATATAAGATACCATGACTGGCCAAAACCACCAAAGGCTTGGCTGCTTCTCTCTGCTACAGATCTCTGTAGTTTTCATGCCTTTGTGGCTTCAACATGGTATTACTGCAGTACACAGGGACTGGGGAGCTATAGCTATGGCAACCAGTGCCTGGTAGGTAACTGACAGCATGAATTACAGAATCTCGGAGGATTTGCTGCAGACTTGTCTCCCTGCTGGTCTCACAGCTCATTTTGGTTTTGACCTTCAGGACAAGGACCAGCATCAAGGCCTTTTCTGTTCCTAGTATTTATCCTGCTGTAATAAACTCTAAAGAGGTTGTGTAGATAAACAGGTACAGATGGGTCTTAAACTGGTTTAGACAGGGATTTTCTTGCAGTCATATATATTGTTATTTTTAAAGTGGGGCAAATTGTATCTCGTTTTGGCTAATATCAGTATAGCTACATCTATAGCACTTTTACCACCACAACTAGCTCATTCAGCAGGGTATTTTTCAGAACCCTGGTTGACTCAGTGGTGTAAGTAAATTCTGAAGTCAAACTCAGCTTCAGATATAGCTTTTATATTAAAGATGAGGTGGGGATTAAGGTGGGATAGGAAATATTCTTGTTTTTATAATTTAGGTTATGCAAAGAGTGTCTGAATTATGAAAGCCAGTTGCAACTCTGTCATTAAAAATCCAGGTCCTTCACAGTCACTGGCAATTGGAGAACATGTTTCATAGCAGTATCACAAAAGTCAAGAGATTTAAAGGGGAAATATGGGAGATAATGATTTTGTAATATATCTCTGCAACTTGTTGATTAAATTTTTAGAGAAATTTAACTGATGTTCATGGGTAATGTGTGAGTGGCCTTGGTCCAGAACCTGAAATTCAGTTTCAGGTCTCCTTGCCCAAAAAAACCCCACCAAACGCTGATTAAAGTATTTCATAGATCAGAGTTTAGTATCTCTGTTGACAGTGTATTTAGACTTCTTTTTTATGAAAGCTGCTGGCCACTTCTGTAAAGATCATTTCCCAGCAGTTATCTACTCACAGTTGCTTAGTCATGTACATTTGAAAACAAAAGTGAATGTGACTGAACTTTTACCTTCAGCCAAGTATCTTGTTAGTGCAGATGTAATATTATTATGTAATAATAATAACGATTTAATTGAGCAACATAGGACAGGTGTTCTGCCATTATATGCAATTAAATAGCCATTGCAAATGTTTCAAGGAAAATGAAATTAATTTGAAAGAAAATGAGAACTACAAATGAAAATAAGTTTCAGCAGTCATAGGCAAAAACCCCAAACCCTTACGTGAATGAAGTAGTTCATAGTATAGAAGATCTGATAGATTTGGTGGATTTCTTTAGAATGCAGAGATCACACACACAATTTTATTGCTTAAATATCATCTGCAAATAAAAAAGCTTGATTGTTAGCATGTTACTAGGGAAGTTTACTAAAATGGGAGTAAAATGCTTTTAGGAAAACAACCACAGTAAAGTGATTTTTAGCTGCACAAATATAAGGCATAATGAAGCAGTTCACAGGAAAGATCTGTGTAAAATGATTTTGGAGTTTTCGGGGTTCAAAATTACCTAAATTTGCTTCATTTTAAATTCAGGTGACCTAATAAAATTATAATACTAACTGAATTTAAATAGCTCATTTTGAAGACTAATGCTTCAGTTGTGGAGGGACAAAGCTGAAGAATTTTGGTTTTAGTAGCTACTAGTTACTCTTTCTAGTGACTGGTTTCAGTACTGTGAAAAAACTTTCAGAAATTTAGTAGAGTTCCCAAGATTGGATGTTTCCCAATATGATTGATGAACTGATAACTAAGAAAAGAGAATGATTTACACCGTAATTTTTGCACAAGAGAAAGTGTGCTAAGTGTATGTGTTTACACGTGAAAAATGCCATCAAGAATGGGAATGAATTTTTTTTCTTAATTATTAATAGCTTTTGTATATACCTAGTTCAGATTTCTTTTCCTAAAAATGTCATATTACGATTACTAATAACACAAGTGGACCGGTCAGATGCAATGCCATTTTCCCAGTTTGTATTGACTTTAGTAAGGTTGCAAATGACTACAGATTTTTGTCTCATAAGAGTTTAGGATCATACAAGAATTATAAATATGTAGGAAAGGTGGAATATGCCTGGAGAGATAATCCACAATAGCCTAATGCTCTTATCAGTTTTTCTCCTGAATAATCTATAACAAGCACGTTTAAATTTACTGAAAAACCTTTGGTAAAGAAGGTTTTACAGCCTTCTTGGTGCATCTATTGCTTGGCAGAATTATCACAATATTTGTTTTAATTCTTCTCAATGTACTATTCAATTAATATTTCCTGTGCTTCTTTCAGTCCTCCTTCTAGTGAATACGTTAAGCAGTAAATGATCATCTTTTTATAACTACCTTTCACATGTAAAAAGAATTAGTTCTGCACTCTCAGATCCTTCACTTCTCATAGGTCTCGTATTATAAGCCACATTTACCATGCGTTTTCTCCTCTAAATGCTAACAATTGCTAACCCTAGGGACTTTTTAAATTAAAGCAATGACTCAGTAAATACAAACCTTAATTTAGGCATTGTAATGTTAGTAATGTAAATGGTGAGTACTTAATAAACATTAAGAAGAAATGCTCTCTAGTTCTGAAAAATGTGGTGTTCAGTGTGTCAGAAAAGGTCATAAGGTCATCATAGGTCTAAATGAGTTGACTGTTTTTCACTGTAGATTCCCATGGCAGAAAGCAAGTGTGTAAAATGTATCCTGGTCCTCTTCATGGAGGAATACTGTCCACATCAGCACCAGACTGAAGTTAGATTTTTTTTTTCTTTCCAGAAATTAGAATTCATATTTTGAACATGGAGAAACTTACGGATGTACTGCATCAGATAGAACTGTGGGAAATGACAGGCACAGTATCTCCTTTCCTTTCTTATTCCTGATGACAGCAATTCTTTTTGGCTTTTGACACAGCATAGTCCTCAAACTTGTTCAGGTTTTTTTTCCTAAGTGCAGTCTGCATGTTTTAATTGAAGTCTACATCTGATTTATCTCTGCTTTGCTGAAGTCAATGTATAAGTAATGTATTATAGGAGTGATTTTCCTGTTCCTTGTTACTGCCATCAGTAAGTATTCCTGAGCTTGGCCTGATCTGGTTCCTAGTCCTCAGTAGACTCTGGTCCTCAATTCTCAGTCAATGTACAAGTCTAATACCTGTAACTCTCACAAATATCCAGTACTCCTACAAAAAAATTCAGTTACTTGCTGTATGTCAGACCCCTGCACAAGGGCTGTGTCCTTCCAAGAGATTCCCAGGTAACAGCCTGAAGTGCATTAATTTCACTTACTTGAAAATAAATAGTATATTAAAGATTGTTACTAAGTGTAAACTAATAAGCAGGTATGCCATGTAGTGTTGTAGTGGTGTTCTCTAATTTTTATTTTAAAAAAAGTCTTCAGGTTTTATCAGGAAAAAAAATTCCTTTATTGAGTTATATTTTTTTCCTGTAAACAAACAGCTTGAACTTCACTGTAATTTCATGTATTTATAATGTGTGTGCATAGTCATATGACAACACTATCCTCTAGTGGCAGTATGTGTTAACACAAGACCCAAGCTACATCAGTAGAAACTGGTTTATGTGTGTTGAAAAGATGGTGTGTTGGCCTCGTTATTATTTATAAATTCGGAGTTCTGATTTACATAACAAGGAGTAATTAACTGAATGTTGCATACAATGTGATGATAATACATGCTCTGACACTAGCATTAGCTGCACTACATATATTTTATGTGACTATCAAACAGAGTTTGTGTATATATATATATATTTTTTTTTTTTTTTAATGATTTTTTGTGGTTTTCCGGACTATTGAGCTTACATAACTGTATTCTGCTAGGGTCACTTTTTCATAGGTGTGGTGTTTAACATGGTTGACCACCAGTTGGTTTTTAGTCTCCTCTTGAACTCTGCTACTAAAATCTAACTCTTGTGGTGAGGGTATCTCTAGACACGGTTATCCACAAGCACACAAAATATCCTTGATTTCTTTTTTTAAGTTCGGAATTTCAAAAATCCAGCATATGGCTTAAGGAAAAATAAGGAAAGGAAAAATTTGGTGTAAGAGAATAAACTCCAAGATTTCAATGCATCTGTTTGTTAAACTTACCCACTAAAAGTGCTGGTCTGGACTGAATGTGTACTTGCTTACTGTGAAGATAGATATTACAAAAAATTAAATTATTTCTCACTCATCGTATAAAAATGTCCCTGCTCTGGACGTTTGGAAGTTTATTTGTGTTTAAAATCCTATGTCATCTTTTTTGTGGGTTTTTTGGTTGATGTGGGGCTTCTTTTGTATTGGGTTTTATTTTTGCTTGTTTTAGTAGTCTGACAGAAATTTTATCTAAATATTTCATAGTGTATTTTGGGAGCAAAGGGGTTTTGATGGTTCCTATTCATGCGTGCCCCACATAAATCCAAGGGCAAGTGAAAGCAGCAAACAGAGAAGACTCAGTTAAAGACACAACTTTAACTTTTGATATGGAGTGATTACTGCAGGTGAGGAACAGAACAGATAGGAATGAACATGTTGATGTTTCTATTGTTCTGATTTTACTTTCAAACACCATTTGACATAAAGCCAGCTCACTTGTGTATCAGGTCCAGTTAGAGGACCACATACCTGTCTTTACAACACTTTCAATTTTTTCTCCAAACCCAGAGTTGGCAAACACGTTTTAGGAGTGGGATTATACCTTTTAAATGTTACCATTTAATGCCCCATAAAATACAAACACTGCATACTAAAGGGCTTCTACTGGCATTGATATATATGATGTCATTCATAAAACTTACTTGTTTTTTATAAAATAATTTTTTAATTCACAACTGTATTTGTTCCTGTTGTGCCAAGTTGTTTTTTCAGTTCTGTATAAAGAATTCAAAGTAAATATTTTCTTAATTTCCATGTGAATTGGCCTTAAAAAACAAAAGCAAAAATAAGAACATAAAAATGCAGTATTCTTTTCCCCAACATTCAATTTATATTTTGCAAAATGTTTGCATTGCTTTTTTTTTTTATCTCTGAGGTCTGTACTTGGACCAAAGGAAATACTGGATTTGGACAGCTCATGTGCACAGAGAGAAGTCATTGTCTTGTTGCCTTTGTTCCACAATCCTCTCAAGCAGTGTTTTCTATAATCACATAAACTGCAGTGGTAAACTGTAATATGAAAACATCAAATTTGCAACAACATAATTGTAGCCACAGAACAATAACCAGTCAAGAAACAATTCTCTTGAATGAGGCAACAACTATTTAAAAGTGTCAATACAAACTATTAATATTATAAGCAGTGCACCACTAAGGGTCAGATGTAACTTGCAATGGATGCTGTTACTTTAAAAACATCATGTGAATGTTGCCTTACTTTTTACTGTTAAAAATAGCTAGTTCCATACTAGCTAGTTCTCAAGGTCTTTGTTCTGTAAACATAGCTATGTTATTGTAGAATTATCTTGTTATTGCATTCCTTTCCCATGGACATAGATCTTTGATGGACACTTCTCTTGACCACTGTAGTTAAAGGAGGAATAGCTGATTTCCTCCAATGAACAGTGATTTCTAAAAGTGTATATAAGAATAAAGAAGGTGGGTCTTGCGCCCTTCCTTCCTTCCTTTCCTCTGAACGTGAACACAGCTGGCTCTGGCTCTTTCTTTTCTGCGTCTCCAGCATTCCAGTCGTGATATGTGAAGAGTTCAGATGTTACAATACTTGCAAGATGTTGTTCAGAGGCTTATGTTGAGTTATGGAGCCTTTTGCTTCTGTCTTATGAGTTTAATCCAGTTCACATTGCTAGTGACAAAATATTGTATAATATCAGGTCATAACACTGTGTTGCATGAGTTAACTGTATGTGTCCAGTCTCCAATAATACAGTTAAAAGTTTACATCACAGATTGGCCAATGATAGAAAGCACCAGCCAGTGATTTTGTTGGCAGTCTTTGAATTGTTTGTGAAGTTTGATTTGTCTTTTTAACTCTAGTTCTTCTCTGACAGTTGAGCATTGTCAATGGGAAATACAGAGAAGCCTCAGAATTTCTGCTTCTGTTATGTGTGTTCTGCAGATAAATAAAGGAATGAAAATTAATGTCAGAAAAGAATAATACACAGATATCCTGGGGTGAAGGCTTTAGAGGATCTATGAAAGGGAACTGTGCATTTGTGACAGGCTATGATCTGTTTACATGAAAATAGGCCCGACATCACAGGGGACCAAAACAATGCTCTTTATCTCTTGAGCTGTGTAAAAATAAACCTGTGATGTAGAAAGAGTAAAAAAAAAACTTTGTCTAAGTACCACATTCTCTTCAACAGGTCAGTTCCATCAGGTGAATGTGTCCTGTTTCTACTTCCACTTGCCTGTCTGTCTTGAATTCCGTATTTCTTGGTTCTGTGTATCTAGAACTAATAACTTAAGGGCAAAAGAAAATGGAGTTTTAGTATTGTATGGGTTATTATGTGTTTTAGTGTTCCTGTTGGCTAAAACCAAATTAATTGATATGATATTACTGAAGATTGTATACACTTGATGACTGTGGGGTTTTTTAAATGTTATTGTCTTCTTAAGTATGTTTTTTTTCCCTTTTAAAATTTTCGCCTGAAAAAATAGTGGTTTTGTAATGAGAAGCACAATAAAAACAAACTTTAATTATAATTTGCAGTGTCACATGTTCATAATTGCAAGAATCTTGCCTCAAATACAAATGTAGGAATTCAATAATTATTCTGAAACATTTGGAAATACTATATTTGGCTATGAACCACTGTAGTCTAATGGTTTATTGTTTCAGATTCCAGTGCAGTGTTTTTCTCAGTGTTTCCTTGAAGTATAGAACACACACCAGAAGAGCTCTGTAATACAACAAAGACTTTCTTATCTAATATCATATTTTCCAGTGGGGCTTGACTCCCTGCTATGCAGAACTGAATTAGCAGGGCAGATAACACAGGAAGAATAACCAAAGCTCCTTGGATAACATCCTTTCCTGTTGACCTGCAACATGGTTCATTTTATTCTACACCTTTGAAACTTGTGCCGCTTGCTGATTTGCACAAAGAGTCTAATAATGGCAGTGTTCATTTCTGTTAGAAATGTGTGAAGAAATACAGGAAATAGAAGTCTTCACATGTATTTCTTCTGGGTCAGTGAAGAGCTGCAATGTCACATGCAGGTGATAGTTGCACACCAACAATCTGGAGAATGTGAACTTGCAGTCCAGCACAGTTATATTCTGTTTCCGCTAATAACCACATGAACAGCCCCTGTTAAGGTATAAGTACGTGCTGTATGCAGTGCTTAGAATATTAGATCCTTCATATGGTGAATGTATCACTTTACAAGTGGCTTCACTGAATTAAATTCCTTAGGGCAGGTGTTCTTCAGTGAAAAAAGTTATCATCTTGCCCTGAGTAGGGCAGCAAACAATCCTATGGCTAAGCAATTGTGCAGGCAAAATGCCTCTGTTCTTCTGGTGTTTGACTAAAACGTAAGAAAGAATAATTCAGCATGTAACAGAGGACAGGATCAATAAATACATTGAAAGGATTGACTTTGATTTGTGGAGGCTGCTTTTTCACTACAATTTCAATTACACCAGGGTGAAGTGTGCCTTCTATTTCTCTCCACTGACACTATCCCATACATCTGGATGCAATCAGTCTTCAACAAAGGGCCCTGACATCCCAAGTTAGAGAATGCAGACCAACTGTGTGTGGCAGAACTATGACAACAAATCTGAAAATCTGTCTTCACTGATTTCAGTTGCTGTCATTTGATTTGATGCAAAACTTTTAAAGTATCAACTCACTCTTATGAGTATTGCTGCCCAAGCTAAATATCTGGAAAGTATTAAGAATTACTTTCTAATATAAATTGAATAGAGAGAGCATATAAGCATGTGTTGAGAATTTATTTTATTTGAATAGGCTGCATAAGGGCTAAAGTACAATGAAGTGTAGCTGTAAAGTAGCCTTTATATTATAGAACTACAGAGAGCAGAATCCTCTGCTCAGTTAAGCTCTTCATCAACTGATTAATCTTTCTGGAATAAAAGAGCCTTGCGATTTCTCATAATGTGAAGTCAGAAAAAAATGTGTTTACTAAGAAAAGTTTTTACTAAAGTATTTAGATACTTTATATGATAGTATATTTTTTGTATCAGTTCATGAGCTATAATTTTTGAAAATTAAATTGATTTTAATGTACAGCTTTATGTGATTTGTGAAGAAAAAATACCACATTCTTTTTTCTCTTTGCGGTCTTTCAAACAAATGTCTCTAGATATGGTATAAATCAGAATTTGACTTGTGAAAGGCATAGCTCCTCCTTGGATTCAATACAGACCTAGGCTATAGGCAGGTATATGCTGATGAAGTGATTTCAAATCTTCTATGAGGAAAACGGAAGTTAACTGGGAATATTGAAAAACAAATTATGTCCTTCTCATTTTTTAATAATGCTACATGTTGTCAGTAGTATAAAACAACAAAACTACTGATTTGTTACCGAGTAGAACAGAAGGCCAGAATATGGCCACTTAAATAAAAAGCTAGTTGTTTATTGAGTTGGGACTATAAGAATAAGAGAATAAGTGCTCACCACTGTGAAAATGATCAATAATCTGGCTCTGGGAGCCATTCACTGTTAAATTTCATGCCTTATGTTTTGAACTGAGAACCTTAAGACGTGAAGGGGGAGCTGTTTCTTCAAGTTGAAAATGGCACCATATCTAGGTACATATTTTTTTACTGGCTTTCTCTGAAATAGAAGTTACTGACTACAGAAGTGAATGAAGGACAGGTGCTAAAGTCATCAGTCTGTTGGTATGTGATGGGAGATCATGTTCCTATGTTTGAATAAGTTAACAAATGAAACTGATATGAAATAAAAACAAATTTCTAAATTAAGCAAGGGTTCTAAATGTTTTGGTCAAAATATTGTGTAACAAAAGTACTACCAGACAGAGGAGTCACACAGCTTTTCCAGGGAGTGCCTATTTCTGCATTTCAGCAGGTCTCTCCTGGGAAACAGTGCTACAAAAATTGCTGGTAACAGGGTGTGACAGGACTAAGTGCTTTAAGAATAATAAGCATTTCTCCTGAACCAAATAGGGCTGTAGTGTTGTTATAATAATCCTAAATAATTTTAATTCTTAATTTTTTCTGAGTAGTTATGTCACTTCCTGTTCTCCTCAGGACAAAATACCCATTTTACATTGACATTATCTTTAAAAATCAATCATTAAATTCCACATACTCCTTTACATTTTGAGAATGCAAACTTATGTATAGAGGAATTAGCAACATTAGTCAAATGTACTGTTAAATATATTAAACTAAATACTAATCTCATCTGTTGTGTGGGTTTTTTTGCTTGTTTAAGTAGCTAATAAAACAAACTCACTGCTTCTAATATACTTCATGACAGTTAAAAAAATCCCACAGCGTTCTACATTCTAACCATTCATTCATTAAATGTTTATAATACCACTTTTCAAAGTATATTTACTACTCAAAGGAAAAAGGTTAAGTAGACACTTTGAGAGACAACATGCAACAAGTTTGTTAGTGATCACATTTCTTTTGAGGAATGAAGCACATGACTCCATAATGTGGTTTTCTATCTTAATCACAACACACTTCAGTTTCTTCATTACCTTCCAAACTGTTTCCTATGCCTGGACCCACCTACTGTGAAATTATTTTACCCCTAGGAGTGTCTCAGATAATTTTTTTGCCAAATGAATGTTTTTAGCACCTTACATTCTGTTCTTCAAAAGTATCAGCGAGGGTGAGCTACTAAGCCAAATTCCCCTCAGGATTTGAGAATGTGACTCTGTAATCTTGTGTAAAGAGGCATTAACAATATTAGTCACAGTACTCTGCTTTTTTCATATTTCTGGCTAGTCCCTGATGTGGATGTTCTTGCACAACCAGAATTCTCATTGGCATTAACAGATTTATCAAATCATTCTGAAAAAGTATGGAGATTTGAGATTTGTAGAAGAGTATTCCTGTTGCTTATAGAAACTTCATATTTAATTGTAATTTACTAGTGCATGTAAGAGTTGCACAAAAAACTTTGGAATTGTGAATTGACAATATTTTGTAGTAAGAGATGCCGGGGTAGGGACCCAGGGCAATATTTTATGTGTCTGGGCTTGACTACTGTAAATAACCAAATTTATTTGTAAGCACTACCTGGGTAAGAATTGTATCATGAAACTGCTGAAGGATGATTCACAATATATAATATGGGCTGGGCTTTGTGGCAAAGGACCAGCAATGAGAACCTTATAACTTTTGGATTCTAAATTCAGTTTTACATCAGTCTTGCAGCATTACAGAGAGAGGACCAGTCAAATTCCTCACCTTGGTTATGATCCACATGAGGCAGTCCATCAGCTGGATTTGTTTTGCTCATTTCTGTGCTTGCTTCCCGGTTCGTAGAATCGTAGTGTGGTTTGGTTTGGAAGAGACCTTAAAAGTCATCTATGCCATCCTAACTTAGACTGTAGGAGTTGGTTATACTGAATACCAGACTGGATCACGAAATATGCCCCTGAAGGTGCCTTAGAGTAACTGACTTATTAAAGGAGATGTTTAATGAAATGCCTGTTCCATTCAGTTTTATCCAGCAGAAGAAAACCACCTGAATGAGGAGCCCAAGATGTGATCCTCACTGTGCTTTCTTTACCCTTCATTCCTTGTTTTGTTATTGTGACTTTTGAGTACATACAACCAGTCTGTAAAGGAAGAGTCAAGTGCTTTTTAGAGTATTAGTTACAGCTGCCAATTTTCTTGAATGGTCTTATTTGAACTTCCCTTAATATTTAATTGAATGCTTAATTTTTTTCTTAATTTGTTTTAGTCAGCTGAATGTAATTGTAAATGCATAGGGTTGTTTTTTTTCCTTATTTGCCTCTTTGTTTCTTGACTTCCTTACTGATTTCAGTGAAAGACAAAAATAGATTTCATATTGCAAGAAGAATTCTGAAAACTGAGTGGTATCAAGAATGAGACAAACGATGAATTATTTACTATTAAAATGTAGCAACATAATAACCTAATGTATTCTGGATATGTGTGCCTATGAGTTATGTGACATTATGGATTTTGTTCCAGATTGAAGTATTTTAATTTTTATTTTCTTGTAACTGTTTTGGATTAATTTTTTTTGTATGTGTGTTTAAGTGTGAAAATAGCCTTCTTTGTGGAAACTGATGTAAATGCTCCAAAACTAGTGACAGATATGGGACTCACCAATAATTTTCTTCATAGTATAGATTAAGATGTATGTTTGTACCAAGGTGAATCAGTTGCATGTTTTGAGATCAGCATTAGTGCAACAATACCAAATTTGACATGAGAGTGATCAGCTTCTTTTAGGATTCCTACCAGTGACTCATTGTAAGGAATGAGTTGTGGAGTATGCTAAAATGCAATTCCTGCATGGGATAAGAACGGTAATTTCTTGATTGAAAAGAACCATTAGACCATTCAGGTTTACTATTTGCCACCAAAGGCATATCTGTCTTTTAAAGCTTCTAAAACAGAATTCTAGAATTCTGTCTGCTAAAACGTTCTTAGGAAAGAGTTGTAGTATGAAAGACAGACTTTGGGAAAGTAGTGTTTCTACAGCATTTTGCAACTCAAGTTTTTATTTTACCTCATTTTCTAGACAGTATTTAATGTGATATAATATTATATTGTAATGCTATCCAACATCTGTAATGTATGATTTGATGTGCACACCATAACTTTTTCTAACAAGCATGCAGTAGTCATTTACTGTATCTTACTGATATAAAAATACATTTTTATTTATTAATGCATGAGTACTAATAATGCAGTAGATATGGGTTATAGTGCAAATAACAATGGTGGGGACTACTGCTAAGCAATTTGTAGTGCCAGTTTTTCCAAAAAAGGATGATTCTAAGCATGGAGTTCTTGAAATGTTCAATTTATACATTAATATGTGGGTAAGGTTCTCATTTTCTCACTGCAAATTTATTTACTAATAAACTGTCTCATGAGACTTGTTAAATAAGAAGTCTGCAAGTTTTATGGAGTAACTTTTATTTAGTGCCAATAATCTAAGAATGTGTAAGCGCTTAACAAATATTAATAGTAAACATCTGATTACTCTGTTAAGAATAGTATATCTCTTGCAAATGAACAAAAAGAGGCCTAGAAAGGAGATGTGATGGTTAAACAGTAAAAAAAAATGTCTGTTAAAGAAGCTGGAATGTGTTAACCTGAGTGTCAAATAGTACAGTAAGTGTGCTCTTCCTGACTTGCTAACTGCTTTCTTCCCATAGCTACTAATGGACTTATGGGAAGATATGAAAACTCAATTCATATTTCATTTACTTGGAAACAAAACACAAAGTGATTATACTCATGTAGACAGCAAAACACTAAAAAGTTTTAAACAATCAATATCTCTCAAATGGAGGACAACTTTTTCTTCCTTTTACCTACGTCCTTGAAATTAGCAAATTTCTGGCTAAAGAGCCAATAATGAAAAATCATTCTGCACTGCCATTTCCACAATTCAGATTCCAATCAGATAATCTTCCATCCTGTCTCTCTAAAACTTTGTGGGAAATATATGGATTACTTTATTAACAGAAATTTTAAGGAACTGAGAAGCTAAATATTTACATAGTTAAATGCAGTATGATCTCTAAGAATAATGTCCAAAACATTTTAAATCGTATTTGCAAGCTAAGGTGCTAAAATGTGATTCCTTGACATCTTTGTAGGCTCACAAACAATCAAATTGTTGATCATCTTCCAAAAAGTTCGTCACTTTTATTTTGGTATCTAAACTTGTATTTAAAAATGCAGCCTTTGGGCACTAGTGGCTGATTTGTAGGGCATTTTAATAGTTCATCTGATAATCCATAAACAATCCATAAATGAAGTTCAGAAGGCTCATTAATTTTTTAAGTGCTCATCACCACTAATTTTATAAAACTGCTGTGCTTAAACTACTGAATTCTACTGTGGTGTCTGAGGGCTCCTGCTTACAGATGTGCATTCTAAGTGACCATCAGAACAAGCTCTAGGTGTATATCATTCCTCTTTCCCATCAGTCTGATGCTGTCATCTGTGTTGAATGGGAACCTAAAGATACAGGCAGAAAGTTTTCAGTTTAGACAGTTTTGCAGCCTGAATAAAATTAGAGTAGCTGGATGACAGGATAAACTCTAATCCACATTTTAGGATGATGAGTCATGAGAATTCAGTCCTGATATTTAAAAAAAATAAATAGAGATCTTCTTACACACTACAGTAGAACAATATCTCAGGGAAAAATTATGGCTGTATTAACTGAAGAGTTTTCCAATCTCTCAGATTCTAGTGAGAATTTTATTGTCGTTTTTCAAAATTATCTCAGTTTTTAAAATTACTTATATAGAATGGTAGAACCTACACTTAGTAAGTTTGGGATAGAGACTGTGTAGTACTTCATGGAAAGATGGCAGTAGGCATCAGTGGGTTTTGGACAGTATTTGTTGTTGCAGAGGAACATTATTAGTAGAACTGGTAAAAACAGAACTAAGCAAGCACAAGGAGTTGAATAAGGATAAAGGGCCATATCCTGCAAAGTGCTGAGCATATTTTAAAGTGCTGCCCTTAACTCCTGTTGACTCCTGCATGCAAGGAGAGTGGATTGAAAGAACGTGTGTATGTGCATGTGTGTGGAAGCAAAGAACCTTATTTGAACCTGCCTTTGGGTTATAGCCAAGTACTTTAAGTCAAGACGATAGTCAGATGCCTGGGCTATGGAGTTACTTAAAGCAAAAGAAAAGAAAGGAGTATAGCTGCTTTGGTTTTGATCTTGCTCATGTGATAAAAGGTCCAATAGCTTTCAATCCTGCTGGCAGGTCCAAAGACCTTTTCTCATTATATTTATATAAATGTTAATAACTATTTCAGTGTTATTAATGATGGCAAGATTTGAACTCATTAAAGGTGGGAAATTTGTGGGATTAATTTGCTCCAGCTTCTATTTGCCAAGAGAGCATTTTCCCAGCATTATTCTTTCTCCATATATATTAACTTTGTAATTGTGGATCAAAGCCTACTCAGCTTTGGATGTATTAAGTGAATCTTACTGAAATAGAAACTCAGAAAAGCATTTTCTGCCAAAAAATGTAAGTGGAGAAGTCACGATTGAGTTCAGCTTATTAAATCTGTTTACTCAGTGTGCCTAAGTCATTTTGGAATTTAAAAGAAAAAATAAAACACGGGTATGCTTGGTCTGTGGGACATGACAAGAAGTACATTTTAGAAGAAATAGTTCTGGAACACAGGTTTGAGGAAGATCAACAATACAGAACAATAAACAAGACCTCATAAATATATTGCCTGGAATAATAAGTGGCTCTATGAGATGAAAATTGTTCAGGAATTGTGAAAAATCAGAATTCAAAGGCTTGTACTTTATGTTCATCTGAATATAAGAATTCCATCTGGTCCTGTATCCAGTCTCTGAAAATTGCTGATACATTTGTGCTTTCAAAAGAAGGTGTAAAAATGTACAGGAAACTACTGTGGCTGGCATTTTCCTGAACTCTAATTGCTAATCTGATTCAACTTTTAGTAGCTCTTTCCATAAAAATAAATAAATATATAATAATAATTGTAAGCATCTGCTCTATTTATATTATTTCTGTATGAATATTTACATATAAGTTATTGACCTCATTTATCTCATGTAATTTAGAATATCAGGTCAGTCACATGAAATGAGACAAAAGGTCCATCTAGATTAATATTGCTTCTCACTTGCTAAGTGAAAATTTTGTTGGTGAACCTTATTATTTGCAGAGCAACAAAAAACAGATTATTTTTCTCTGTTAGCCTCTTTAATCGCATTAATAACCTTAGTTATCGCAACATTAATGTTAGTCATCTTTGGCTTTCAATCTTCTGGATTTTTTTAAGTGAAGCATCTTGCTGTGTTTTGTTTTTCTTTTCAAAGAAACATAGAATCATTAAGGTCAGAAAACACTATTGAGGTCATCAAGTCCAAACTTTAACATAACACTGCCAGGTCCACCACTAGTCCATGTCCCTAAGCACCACATCTACATGGTTTTTGTACACTTCCAGGGATGATGATTTCACCACTTGCCTGGACAGTCTGTTCCCATGCTTGACCACCCTTTCTGTGAATGAATTTTTCTTAATATCCAATGTAAACATTCCCTGGTGCAACTTGAAGAAGTTCCTCTCGTCCTATTACATGTTGCTTGGGAGAAGAGAGTGACCCCCACCTTGCTCCAACCTCCTTTTGAGTAGTTTTAAAGAGCAATATGGTCTCCCCTGAGCCTCCTTCTCTCCAGGCTAAACAACCCCAGCTCCCTCAGCTGCTCCTCACAGGACTTGCGCTCCAGACCCTTCCCCAGCTTCACTGCGCTTCTCTGAACACACTCCAGCCCCTCAATGTCCTTCCTGAACTGAGGGGCCCAGAACGGGACACTGCACTCAAGGTGTGCCCTCACCATTGCTGTGTACAGGGGGACAATGGCCCTGCTGGCCACACTATTGCTGGTACAGGCCAGGATGCTTCTTGGCCACCTGGGCACACTCTGGCTCATGTTCAGCCGCTGTTGACCAGCACTCCCAGCTCCTGTTCTACTGGGTCACTTTCCAGCCCCTCTGTCCCCAGCCTGTAGGGCTGCATGGAGTTGTTGTGACCCCAGTGCAGGACCCAGAACTTGGCCTTGTTGAACCGCTTACAACTGGCCTTGGCCCATCCATCCAGCCTGTCCAGATCCCTCTGCAGATCCTGCCCTCCAGCAGATCACGCTACTGCCCAGCTTGGTGTCATCAGCAATCTGACTGAAGGTTCCCTCTATCCCTTCGTCAGATCATTGATAAAATTATTAAACAAGACTGGCCCCAACACTGAGCCCTGGTGAATGTCACTCATGACCAGTCACCAGCTGGGTGTAAATCCAATCACCACAAATCTCAGGGCCCAGCCAGCCATTCACTTCATTACCCAGTGAACAGTGCATCCATCCAAGCCACGTGAAGCTGTTTCATACTTTTATTTATCTTTGATATCTTTTCTATAGTTTTATAGACACTATAGTATGTTAGAAGCTAAATCTATAGTTCATAGGGTCTTTTTTTTTCTGAGATGGAATGCCAAAACTGTATTCTTTGTAGAAGTTGGGAACTTGGTAGGTTTATATTGTTTCAGAATGATTTCTGTTGCTTTCCTAGTAGTTTATATTGTGTGCCTTTTTGAATCCTGGTGCATGTTGAACTGCTATTTTCAAAGAATTATCAATAATGACTCCTCTTAATGACCTCTCATTATGATAATACTAGATTAAGTTTTTATATGATTTCACCTTATGTTTTATGCTGCCTTTATTGATTTTACGCATGCATGATCCATTTTAAGAACATGAGAATGATTCTACTAGGTTAGACTAGAGGTTACCCTAGGCCAGTTTTCTGCCTCCTCCACTGGCTAAAATAAAATGCTATTGGGAAAAAAAGCGTTAGAACAGGGTAATCATGTATTGTTACTATGCTCCTCAGCTCCAGCAGTTTGCAGTCCAGGAAATTCCAAAGTCAGAGATACTGTCTTTGTAGTTAATGAATTTTGCTTCCTGTGCTCAGTATGGCATAATTCTCCTGCAAATGCTAGCAGTAAATTTTAGATTTGACTGTCCTGACTGATTTTTATCACCAATAATGCTTCCTCCTATTCTTTCCATATACTGTTAGACTTAATTGAAGTAATAAAGCCAATTATTGTTCATCAAACTTCTAAGTTTATGTAGAACCTCGGTTAATTGATCGTTCCATTCTTTTTTTTGTCATATTTAATATATTTTATGCCTTTTTCTAGCCCTTTCTTAACTCCCAAACTGTTTAATTTCCTACTTTGTCTTGATAAGCTACTAATCTTTCTTCACACAAGGTAGAAAACACTTATTTGAGGAAGAGATTAATGGAATTTGAGGCATCCTTTGACTGTTTAAGCCAAAGCATGCTGTTGCTTAAGCTGTAGAAATTCATGGGTATTCCAGATGCATTCTGTACCAGCTGCAACTCTTTAAGTAATTCACTATTTTTGAGGAGTTATGATATGAATAGGGATAAAAGTGGAAAGAACGGATAAGTGTTTTGATTTAAAATGTTTCTGCTTAAGCCTTTATTATGTTTACATAGTATTTTTGCAATAAATACTGTATTTAAGCAATTGGTCTGACTAATGATCTGCTTGAAAATATGACAGTCTTTTTTCTAGAGTTGCATGTAGCATTAGTTCCTGTATTGTTGAAAGTAATGAGTTTCTGCTTTGACCTTGTTTATAAGGAGCAACACCTTGGACATCAATGTGCAGCTGGACACATTGAAAGATAAAAGGTTTTTTGGGGTGGTTTTTCATGTGATCAAGTACAGAGATAAAAACTGTAACAATATTTACATTTTCAGGGCTATTGCTATTGCAGTTGTAAGGGTGGTATTGTGTGCAACAAGAACGTGTAACATTATTCCTTTGAACAACTTCATATTTTAGGCATGGTATCTTAGTTGTGGCTTAAGGAAAGAACTGCATGTCTGTTCTTTACCTTGTGGGAAAAGGATTCATATGGTATTTCCCTGTTATTGGATAATCTCTTTGATGAGGAACAGTCCCCAAATTTCTGTTCTCCCCTCTAAGTCTGGCACCTGCCCTAAATCTCTATTTATTTGAAGAAACAGGCCCCCCAAAATACCTTGCATATTTAGCACTGCTGTTTCCATTTACTGCCTGATCAACCTTAGAGACTGTACTCTTTCTTCAAAGGTTGTTGTTGCTGGGGAAAAAGAAACTAAGTCCTAGATATGCCCTCTGGTTTTAAACAGTATCTGTTCTCTAACCACAAGTTCTTGAAATGGGTCCATGTTAGCTATTACAATGGGTTTGCTACATTACAGGCACTCAAGATCCAAAATTTTTTCCTTTCAATTTCAGTAGAGGGCTGCTGTTGGTCCTTGCCTTGCTGCTCAGCATATAGCATATAAGGAAATTCTCATGTTGAAAGTGCATGATTTGCAGATCTTTTGCAATTAATATATTGCCTTTTGCTTCTCCTGAACTGAGGATTTAGTGCAAAGCCTCATTTCAGTTGTGCAAACCATGCAAAGGTTATGTTCCATGACCAAGCCTACATGTGGGGTACCTTGGTTTTCTCAATTAAGGCCATGTTTCCCAGGGGTTTTGTGTTTGCTGCTTGTTCAAGATGAAAATACTTTGTGAAAGGCAGGTAGACTTTGAGGTTTTCTTCTCAGGAGTTAAGAAAGCTTTTGTATTTTCTTCTTCTCTCTGACCACTAAAAGAAGAGTTCATGCCAGAGAGTCTAAATTCTCCATGTTACTACCCAGTGGTAATGTGTGTTTTACTCCAAGTCTGTCTGCTTTATGAACTGCCTTGTGTGGATCAACCTCCTCTCTCATCAGTCTAAGTGGGCTTGCTTATTTCTCAACATCATTGCAGTGTTGGCTGCTGAACTATTTGGCTTTGTTTTCTAGACACAGATTCAAGCAGCTTCTTCTCTGTGTTCTTTTGTCCTAATACTTTCTTCTCTCTCTTTAATGAAGGCCAGATGCTCTCAGCCATGACATCACTCCTGACTGTTCTTGGTATGGCAGACATAGGTTGCCATTCTGTCATGTTACCTGTTCAACAGTGGTGATTTACATAGTCACAGAACACTGCCCGCCTTAGGACACACAATGCTCATGAAGAATTTGCTATCTAAACATTCCTTCATTTTAATTTCCAGAATTAAGCTCCACTCTACAGTCTTAAGAATTCTTAGACCAGTTCTGTTTGCCAGGAGTCTTCTGTTGCAAAGGGAACAATGTTTTACTAATTACTAATATTAGATGGTCTGTGCCTTCACAGGCTTTGAAGACTGTAAGCCTTGGCCATGCATTATTCATTTTAGGTCCTTGAATTATGTTTCCTCCCAGACAGGGAACTTGCAATAGATACAGGATGCACCTATTTTCTACATTCTGTACTCAGATTTTGGGCGGAGACTCTGGCTGTTGAAGGAGATTATTGAAATAACTGGTGAGCTAGGCATTCTGGCTTGGCCATGTATAGCAAAGTGCTCGAGACAGAAAATCAACCAGTATTTCAGAATGAATAAACTGTCTTCTATCAGAGGTAATTAACTAGGGGGATAGATGGTAGTGCTTAATGGTAATATTCTGTATGATGGTGTTACTGTTAACCCTTAGAAAACAGTTCTTTAGGGCTCATGATGTTCTTGTCTTTTAAATATAATGGAATCTCAGTATAATGTCTCTGGTCTAGGCAGTGCTAAGACACACATTCCCCATCCAAGCCTCCACATCTTTCTGCATAACCACTGACTGCATTTTAATTTCACCATGACCTCAGGTTTTATGCAAACTTTAAAGTAATCAGTTTTGATATTTTCTGAAGATCTAAACATTTTAAGAGTAATTTTCCCAAACAGTCCTTGTTCATAGAATGCTGCAACTATGGTCTTGACCCAGAGTATTTAGCTAGGATTTAATAAGTTGTATGGATGAATGTAAGTATGAATTACAGAGGAAGCTTCTTCCTAGAAGTATTTCCTCGAAGAATTAACAATTCCAAACTGCTTTGCTGAATAAATTTTAGTATATGTGTCTTGTAAACAGAAAAGACAACAATTGTGTATTTGGGTGCCTTATATTTTTATTTCTCTGTGTTACAGAATAACAGTATCTCTTCATTTTTAGACAAATCTGTGAGTTGTAGTGATAAACAATTAATCTGTTCCAGAATATTTGTTGGACCATCATCTATTAAAGATAAACATTGCTTCAAGACATAAACAGGGTGTACAATGAAAGGTGATTGTTTAATGACTAATGTGAAACTCTAAGAGACAATAAAGCCTTCAGAACACATTGATACTCAATTTAAAACTGTGGAATGAAAATCGTAAGGATTAATTTCAAGAATTAGTCTATGATCATGAGCGGACAGAGCTGGGGATATCAGATTGCTAACAGATAAGTATTTTCACATTGGAAAAACACATCAGTATCCACCTCAGTATTTTCTGGAAAAAAGTTTTGGCTTTCCTTTATTCACTAAAGATTTTCGAAATACTTTTCTGTATGTAATTTATATTGTTTAGACTTTTGGTATAAAAATAATCCCAAATTCATTGATACAATTTTGTTTTCAGAGTCTTCTAATCCCCAGGGTAAAAAAATGTTTCATTTGCTATCTAGCTTCAATTAAAATTTGGCTAGAAGGTTTTTTTTCATTGGAAACATTAGTCTGTTTCCATTCCAACTGCAGGCTAACATCCCTGCTTTGGGATAAATAGCAATGAGCCTTCTCACAGTTTCTCAGAAGCTCTTTAAATAAACAATAATTTTGTATCAACAACCTGTTGATATCAGAAGTTCTTCTCTTTTAAGAAGCATCCAATCTGCTTTGTGGATCAATAATTCTTCTCCAAATAATGTTTAAAAATCACTAAAATATATGCTTATAAATGACATAGGATGAAATTCTATGAGAAGGAGCTATAGGAAGTTACATTAGTATTTGTACAGTGTGTCGGAAAGTGAGTAGTTAAACTGTGTTAGGGTTCTGTCTGTCTACTGTTGTAGCTTGAGAGACATTGGTAGACCTTGAGCTGCAAGCAGGATTTAGTGTGGAACTGCCAAGGGGAAAGGGAAGAAAGTTCTGTTGAAGTTCTCTGATAGCAGGAGAGTGCTCCGAGTTGGTCTAAGTCCCAGGTATGCTAACTGCCAATGGCCCCAGTGGGCGGATCCAACAGCCACTGGAAAATCTCATTTTGTGCCTTCTGGTTCTGCTCACTGCCTTGTTAGTGGTGGATAAGTGGGATAGAGGTCACTATGCTGGGGTTGCACCACGGGAAAAGGATGGCTTAGTGCATTTTTCATAGAGAACTGAAGGTGTCACTAAAAATCATAAAGTCTGTTCTCTGGAAGGCAGGACACTGGGAAAATCTGGAGAAGTGGTGGAAAAGATGAATCCTTTTCCAGTTGCAGAGACTGATAAGCCAACATAACAGAAAACAGGGTACTTTTTTTTTGGTGTTAGATCTTTCTCAGTTCTTTATACATCTATGTCCTTAAGAAGTGCTAATTGTGGCTATAATTGGAGTTAGTAAGTTCTCCAAGTAGTCATTATGGTAAGAACAGTCTAAAAGGTTCAATTTCCATCTGTTACTAGATCCATGGCTTGACTAGCAAACATTTTTTTCCCTTAAAATTGGCTTTGTTTCTGGTATTACACTTGTTTGTCACTGTGTTCAGTATGTGGAAGATAAATACATGTCACTGTAAAATGTTTAAAAAATTATTTTTAAATGCTTCTTTCTAAATAGGCAGGACTTCTGATAGTTATAATTTCTGGTTCTTTCTCTAGATTTTCTAGTGGTGAATGCTGCTTATTTAAGTATTTTCTTTCCACAACTCCTTCAGCTTGGCTTTCCTTATAATTTAGTATCTTGTGCTTTCTTAGGTCATCTCATAGGACATAATGGTATACTTAGTGAAAAGATATAGCAAATATCTTGATAAGCATGTTTTAATTGACATGAGATGGAACAATTTCCTACCTTTCAATTTTGACATTAAATAATGTTCTAAGTTTCATTCTTGGCTGGAAGACAAAATTTCTGGGAGTATTTGCAGTCAATGATCTGTCATAGTGTCAAACAGTGTATCAAGAATTTAGTAAGACAATTACCAATGTACCTTTTTTCCTATAATAAGGGAAAATGATCACTTTATCACTTTAAACAATGAACAATCATCTGTTGCCTTTCTACCAGAAAGAGATATCAAAGAACTAATTAAATATTTACTTAAAGGGGAAAAAGGAACTAGGAAATAGAGAAAGAGATGGACAAACAGATGGATATCAGCAGGCTGAATCCAAAAGGTCAGTGTATCTCTCCAGCTATACAATCTAGTACAGTCTTGTTGGGTGGGGATTGTTGGCTTCTGCCTCTGAATGACCCTTTAATGGTAAATTATTTTAGAAAAAGTATCTTTCCAGCATCAAACTACTGCTGGTTACCTTAACTTTAGATTTCAAAACAAGTTTAATTTGCATGTAGTGGTGTGACTACCCTATCCACTTCCAGCATTGGAGGAAACACTGATAATTTATCCATATGCAAAAGCAGTATGAGGGCTAACTTTGAAACTGATTTGAGAAAGCTGTGTGATGGCCAAAATGGAAAGTGCAAGTACTTTTGTCAAACATCTGTGGGAAATATGAATTAGCATCTTGTGAGATGTGTTAAGAAGTGTTTAGCAGAATTTATTACTGTGCTGATTTATATCCTGTTGTACAAGGTGTTAATTCCAGAAATATTTCGTATCTCTGTCTTACTAACTCTTTCTCATCCATCAGTGGTCTCTGGTAGTCTCATCTTGAAAAATGTGTGTTAGATTATCTGGTAATGCATTTGGAAGCTAAATCCCGTAATTGAGTTTAGCTTCCATGGGAAACAGCATTGATAATGAAAAGTGCACTTTTCCCATTGAATTTCCACTTTTGCAAAGTTCTCTGTACCTTGTTTAACATCTGGCAAATGTCTGAAGGACTAATACTTTCTAACATCTAACATTTTTTTTTTAGAAAGCACTTCAATTTTTTTCAATCATTTGTATTCTACCAAAGCCATAAATAAAGTATCATGCACATCTGCCTGTCTTTCTCTACCAGAAAAAGCTCTATGCAGAGCTTTCCCACTTTCATTTTTCACTTCATCTTTATTGGCTGAAAATCAAACGCCTTCTTGTTTACTTTGGCAGGCAGTTGAAGGTTACGACTGAGCCCCTCCATTTTCTTTGTTACATTTACAGTAGTGATCAAAACCATGAAGTTTCCTTTATGTGTTTCTTTGCTGAGAATTCCTGTGAAATAACATTGTGGACATAACTGTTCCTGGCATCTGCTGCCAAAATTTAATTATCTGAAGCCTGTGTCATATTATCACTTATTCATTTCAGTCTCTTCTTATAATAGGGTCATAATGTGCCTGTAACCACATTTTCATTACTTGTCTTTGACACCTTTCTCTTTCAGCTAAACATCTCTTGAAGTGGCATTGAACACAATAGTCAAAGTTTCATTGCACCATCACTAACCTTTACACAGTTTTTATTGCTTTCCAGCTTTTTTGTCAGCTCTACTAGATTCTCAGTTTGGTGACTTTCTGTGTGAGTTGTAAGACTTTTTGTTTTTCTAATATATCAGTGAGTTTCGCATCACACACTAACTACAACATAATTTCTATTTCTCAGATTCAATATTTGAGTTTTGTAGTTTGTCATAATAATGAAACAGAAAGCAAGGATTTTCTATATTTAGTTAATTTCACTGTATGGTTCTTAAAGATTATCACACTGTTGAGTTTCTAGTACAGCAAATGGAATATCAAATTTCATATAGATAGATTTGATGACAATATTTTTACATGAGAAATATAATTGTCTAAAAATTTTCTAAAAATGTTGTAAGATATAAGGAACATATTTGTATTTTATTGTACATGAATGTTTTTAGTTGGTTGACATTTACTTTCTGTTCTGTTCATGTAACTGTGTTTGCAAGCACTGGGCTATTTAAGAGTGCATGCTACTACTTGGAATACTGAAAAATGTTATGCTTGCAGTCATTCATATGTTTAATATGCATTAGTACTTGTTATATTATCGTATTATGTGACAAATATATAAGCCTATAATATTTGTAAGTAATTGAGACAAATTAAGACTTTACAACTACCACTGGATAGAATCTACCACTGTAGAAATTCTACCTGGAGTTACCTTTTACAGACCTGAATAGGTGGGGAGAGGACTTTTACTGCATGTGAACCAAAAATTTTGCTGGCGACTTTCCCCATCTCCAACCAGCACCACAGGAATGGCTTGTTGCCTTAAGGAAAACAAAGGAACAAGTGAAGGGAAAAGTCACTAAATGCTGGGATGAGAACAACCACAAGACTGAAAAAGGATGAAAAATAAAACATTCACTATTTCATAATAAACTGGAATTCAGATGAAGTCAAACTGAAGGAAATAATAAAACAGAAATTAAGATATACAGCATAATGTATATGTATACACTGAGATATATTCAAAAGCAGAAATGATGTAATTAGTGATCAAAACTTAAAGATTTCTGCCACAAACTCATATCTGTTAGATTTTGGCCATCTTCCTTTGAGAAGGCAAGGCTTTTAGAAAGCACGGAATTCTCACAGATGAAAAGAGACTTTAATGTTGGCACACAGATGCTCCATTGGCTTCTTAAGCTGTTGATCTAGAAACATTTCTTATTCCAGTAAAAGAATATATGGTAGAGTTTCAGGCTGTGGATAATCTCCACTTTCTCCTGCAAGAGAGAAGACTTCAGGCGATTGAGTTTTTTGGGAATGTAGAGCCATAGGAGAGGGTTCTTTTCCTTGAGTCCGTCAGGAAGAGAAAAAAGAAAATGGTCAATTAGTCTGAAGTTCAATGCCTTTAGTTTAATACAGGGGATGGCAAGGATGTTTTCTTTATATCACCTTTCAGTTATGAAAAGCATATTAAGTCCTGTCCTGAGATATATTATATGCCTGAAAATCCTATTGAACTTGCTGGAAATTTGGAATACTGTGTAGGAGGTTAACAAGTTCATTTTTATGAACTCGTTGCCTTGTTTTCCTTTGAGTTTGACTCCTGAACTACACAGTAACAGAGTTCACTGTCTAGAATTTGCCTTTGCAGTCTTGTCTTAGCTTATCCCAGAGTCAACATCTGTGTTCTTCCTTTAAATTCTCGTTTGAGGGAAACTGGTTCACTTGGCAGACAGAGTTACTGGGACAAATATAACTGGACCTCAATGTAATTCCCTCATGGGCAGATGTAGGCTGACATTTTTGCTCCTTCTTGTTGTTTGGCAAAAGGTTCTATCTTGCAAGACCAGATTGGTTGTTACTTAGATTATGAAGTATTATAGATTATATACAGTGGAAAACAGCAGAAATACGTGAAACCTGAAGAATGAAGAATCCATCATGGTTTAGCATCTGTGATTTTCCATTGGTTTGGGACATAACCATTTGATTTTGGCATTGTATTCATGTTCATGTCAAGTAAGATAGCTAAACCTCCAGGGAATTACTGTCTCTTAATCAAGCCCATCATTAAATTGTGTACAAAGAAATGGGCCTAGAGACTGGAGTTCCTGCCAAAACCCCAGAAGCCAGAATAGAACATCAAGATTTTAAAAAACATTCCTGTAAGACATTTACCAATGTTTATGCAAGTCTTAGTCCATCTCTTCCACTGCTTCTTGCAGTTGATTGAGAGCATGAGGTGCTGTGCTTCCTGTAAGTCAAAAGAAGACTCTGGAGAAGCAGAGAGGACTGATGCCTTTTTTCACCTTGATGTCATATGATCTTAAATTTCCTCAAGGATTCTCTTGGCTCCCCCTCTGGACTTCTGCAGTCTGCAGAACCCTGATTAAGCAAGGTTCCTATTTGTTTTTAATAGCCTCAGATTTCACTCCATGAATGGCACAGCATGTTTCGAGTGCCTATGGACATTAAGATTTTGAATTGTCATCTGAAATGTGTTTATTGCATGCTCATAGATTGAAATGTATTTATTATTATGTACATAGAATGTGCACTGTTATATAAATATTTAATGTATGTATAAGCTGGTATTATTTTTTCTTGTTGCACTTCCTTGTTACTAAGAACTGTTCAGTTTAATTTGTATGTATATTGTAAGAACACATACAAACACATGCATTGTATTAGTGGTATAAGCACAAACCTAAGGGAAGCATCCACTTCTAGGTCTGGGTATGCCAGGTGTTTACTATCACATGGTCATTCAGTTTCAGACTATGTATGTATTACATGTATGTAGAAATACACTGTCTCTGTAAAGATCTAACACTGAAAATCAGACCTCTAATGTTATCTTTTCTGTCTTTCCAGTTTTTTCCACTTCCCTCTCTAATGTAAGCAAAGTTTGAAATTAAATTGTTGTCTTTGAAATGAAATAAATTGCAGAATACATATTTAGGCATTAATTTTCTTTTTAACTCTTGTACAAAAATTGAACCTAAAATCTGCAGTGGTGGAGGTAAAAAAGAATAGCTCAGGAGTTAAACTGACCTGAAGGGCATTCTTTTTACTGACTTCTATATCTTTCTCGCATGAAAAAACCCAACCAAACAAAGCTCAACAAACAATCCACACAATTGGTGCACAGATGGTACAGAGCAGAACCAGATTCCTCTGCAGAACTGTAAAGCTTTCATCCCATGCAGTTTCTACACTGATACAGATTTTACCCATCCATCTGAGCTGTTAAGTTTTTGTGCACTGAGTGTGAGACTCATAGATTTGGCTCCAGCATCCACTCACCCCCACAGATAGGGGTATGTCTTACAGACTTTCCTAGCACAGTGCCAGAATCTCCTACTGCATGACCTGACATAGCAACTGCAGGTGGCTGGCAGCTCCTCTCATCCCCTGCCTCCCTGTGCACTCGCCTGCCCAGTGGGACAGTCTGCTGGGCTGCACGTCCTCCAGCTCTTCCCAAGGTGTTGGGCTGCAGGGAAGTTGCTTCCTGGTGTTTCCTGACTGCAGCACAGGAGCTTTGGCCTCTTCCCACCACCATATCCCCAACAGTCAGATATGTCTCCTATACAGGAGCAGTCCACAGTTTTGTCTTATTCATTGGAAAAGAGGAAACACCAGAGGACTGAGCTGTTTGTAAATGAAGTTATGCAAAGCTACAGTCAGTTTTGTTTGCCAAAGCTTGATGATTTGAAAAATTTTTTCGCATATTTCTTCCAGCCTGTATCAAATATTCTGGGAAATCATCTGCTTCTTCAAACATCTTTTTGGTCCTCTGTTGTATCTGGATAAATGTATCTGAGGACTCCTGTTTTAGTGGACTTCTATACTGATAATGCACTAAATTTTTTTTTTTCAGACAACAAAAATAAATATTTCATTTGTTGTTCCATGACTGATTCCACTCATGTGGCTTCTTAAATTTTTGCTTATTTCAGGTCTGGCTCAACCATATTTCATCAGGCAAAGTTGCCACCAAATCTTGATGGGAGATTTGTCCAAGTAAAGGCTTTAGGATTTGACATGTATTATTTTGCTCTGTCTTTATGCTGTTCCTGTCTTTCATTTGATTTGGAACATAGATAATTATATTCTAGATTTAAAACAACAACTTTTTTTTTTTTTATAAATAAAATATTTGTTTTACTATCCAATGCCTGGAAACACCTTCAAAGAGGTGATTTTAGTATCTTATAATTTTCTGTACGCCATAAATAGTTACTTGGAATTTGCTTCTAGTTGTCTGCCCTAAAAGGAAAAAAAATACTGACCAAAAGAATTTAAAGTGCTTAAGAGTTTTAACCACAAAGGATACACAGAGAGGCTAGAATGGCACATGGTGCTGAGCCTGTCAGATTCTTAAAATACCAACGATTTGGTGGTCTATAATCCTGTCACTCTTTTCATGTATCCAAAAAAAAAATACTTAACATCCTCGTTAATTGAAACTATAGCTTTCAGGCAAGAGATTTGATTTTTCCAGCATCAATGTTATGAAATCAAGGAGGATTTAGAGTAACAGCATCGGGTTCTATTTCTAAAAAACCTACCAAAGCTTTATAAAAAGATTTTGCAAAGCAGTTTACTCAGAAAGGTGCTCTTGTGTATCCTGTTATCCACAATTCTTCTTTTCCCATTTTCATTGTAGAACTTCCTTTACAATCTTCGTGTTTTAAAATCCATGTGCTCCTTTTTCTTCCTGCCCATCAGAATTAATCCTTTCTTTGTGATTTCATTCCATTGAACTTTTTGTTATGTCAGAAAAGATCAGATTCAGAGTAAACCTGAAACTTGATTGAAATTGATTTCACAGGATTGAATCCACCAAAAGAATTGCAGTCTTTTTGAGGCATGATTTTCTAGCAAAAGCCAATGTGAAGTAGTCCAAGAATATATGAAGCATAAGGATGAATATTTCAAAATAAAATATTTTCCAACATTTTCTGTGAAGGGTCAGCTATACAATTCCAAAACCAATAATTATTCTTCTTTTAAAATCTAAGAATAGAAAGATTTAAAACCAGAAATCATGGTACTAAATAACACATAATCTACAGTGTATGAACCTAAAGACATTCTAGAATGAACTGGAGCTTTGTCATCATTATTGTAATCATCTTATAATTATTTATTCCAATATATTTATTCAGGAATGTCTGGTCTTCACCCTTTTCTTATCTATGTCTTACAAGCAAAAATTATATAAAACCAATAGGACCAATGAAGCAGTAAATTGCAATGCCTCATGAATCATTTGTTCAGCCACCCATGGTTTTTGTTGATTTGGGTTTGGGGGGGTTGTTTGGGTATTTCTTTAGTGAGAAATAAAGTTTTCCTCTCCTCAGCAGCAACAGAAGTGACAGCAGAGAAGGATCAAGCCATTCTGAACTTAAATAGGTGCATTAGTCAGCCTGCCAGAGTTGTTCAATACAACCAGTTTCTTTATGCACACCATTCTTAGGTTCTTTCACTGAATACACAGAGACAGGATAGGTGCTTCTTTCAGCAGAAGACCAGATGGGGGACAACTACCTTTTTATCTTCTGCTATATAGCACGTGCTTACAGATGTCCTTATCCAGGTCTCAGCAATGAGATTATCTCCTGTTGATGTCTGACCGTGGATTCCTATATGCAAACTATGTGTGCATTTAATATTTGTAGATACTAGCAGACTTTTATCTGAGGAAAGAGCTGAGAAATTAGAGATTTATCAAACGGGACAATTACATTTGGTGATGTACTTTTATTTGGTGCTTGGCACATTTTAAATTCCATACAAAACAACCTGCCTGCACTGTGATATCCCTGTGACTTCTGCTCCCTAGCTGGATGGAACGGGTTGTTTTAGTCTTTCTTATATTCTGTCTTCATTTCTAGACTAATCAGCTTTTAAAAAAGGTACAGTCTTGTAACAGTGTTCATAAGCTCTTGTCACGTATCATATATTACACAAAGTCTCCTAGGTATTCTTTGATTTCCAGGTTTTCCAAACATCTCTCTCCCAGATACTTTTTGAATGATTATTTCCTTCAGCTTGCATTTTTCCAGAATGAATCTCATTTTGGGTGATGTCCAAAGCCCATTGAGGTCAGAAGAATGTCTTCTATTGACTTCAGTGAGCTCTGGATTTGTTCCTTTATTTCCTATTTCCAGGAGCCAAATTTTGCACACCTTATTGTTTTAATGGGAATTTTGTATAGGCAAGGCAAGCAGCATTGGCTTCCATAGTCTGTCATTTTCGGACTCCTTTGCAATGTATTTCACTCTTTTCTCTAGCATTTATAATGGTACAATATATTTTACAAATGTAAGTGCTGTTTATCTGTCACCATGGATAGCTAATGGAAATCTTAAGTAGTACTGAATGAACTTTGTTGCAGTTGGTACCACCTCTTTCCAAACTTGATATACGTTCTTCCATTACCTTTTGCTTCAGTCTTTTAATTACTTTGCAGTTCATAAGGCTTTGTAAGGGTTTGGGAAAATATGAATCATTTGTGGGTAAAGTTTTGAAAGGCACTGTAATCAGATATAAAGTCCAGTTACAGGTTATATTCTAAATATGATAACTCTTGCCCAGATTCAGGAAAGTGCTTTAACATGTGCTCAAGTCTATCCCTATAAGAAATGCAACTAGATTCTCAAATGTAATTGTCTAAGTGAGACTTTGTTCTCAACGAAAGTTAAGGAAAACTTTATCTTAATTCCTGAATAGGGAGATCTTTTCAATTTATGTCTTTTATATATTATCAGTTCTGTAAGATGAAAAAATCCAAACTCTTCTAAAAAGGCTATCATCACTGCATTATGGTTGTCTCTGAAGTGAGTGTGTTATACATCTTGCCCAGGATTTGTCATTTAAATTTAAAACTGCAGTGAGTTTAGGGGAGGGCCACCAAGATAATCAGGGATTGAAGGATTTGCCTGAGGAGGAGAAGCTGAGGCTTGCTCGACACGGAGAAAGTATGGCTTTGGGGGACTGTGGAGGATGGAGCCAGGCTATTCATGGTGCTGCATGATGGGACGATTAGAGATAATGGACAGAAGTTGAAACAAGACAAGGTCAGGCTGGATTCAAGGAAAAGCTTTTTTACAGTGCAGTCAGTCAAGAACAGGTCAGAATCTCAGCAATTAGAACAGATTGCTCAGAGTGCAGTCCTTGAAGGTTTTCAAGACCAAGCTATACATGAATAATATGGTCAGATCTCATAGCTGATCATACTTTCAACTGGAGGCTGGAATAGATGAACTTCAGAGGTACATTCCAACCTGAATTATCCTGTGATCTTTTGATCCTATTCATTTTTTTAATTGTTGCTTATAGTTCTAGTGTGCCCTTGGTCTCTCCTTGGGTCATTTTTTTCCTAATCGTATGTATTCAATTGTTTTTCTGGAAGGAGAAGTAAGAGGTACTGGAAAGCAAGTACTAGAATTCCATGAACTTCCACAGGAAAAGTGCTAACCATATTTCTCTCTTTTAAATTTTTTTCATTTCTCAGTACCTGATTCTCTTGGTGTACCAATTTAATTGTCAGTAGTACATAAATTATCTAGATAATTCCTTTATGATCTGTGGATGCATGTGTCCTCCTTCTGGATTATAATTTTTCCTACCTGTTTTATTAAGTACTTATTGTAAATAAGTGTACTAGAAAGATTCTGCTGCTCTAGTTTCTCTGGCATATTTTTCAGAATTTTCTTGTTGAGGGCTAATTTTTTCAGTTATTCCTTTATTCTATAATTTTTCCTCTTTAATCTTTTTTCAATTTCAGTAATATTTCATAGACTCATTTAATGAAGAATGGTTGGGGCTGGAAGGGACCTCTGGAGGTCATATGGTCCTACTGGGACACCTGGAGACTGTTGCCCAGGTCCATGTCCAGATGGGTTTTGAATGTGGTCATGGATGGAGACTCCACAACCTTCCTGGGAAACCTGGGCCATCACTCAGTCAGCCTCATAGGAAAAAGTGTTTCCTGACATTCAGATGGAAACTCCCATGTTTCAGTTGATGCCTAATTGCCTCTTGTCCTGTTCCCTGGGTACCACTGAGAACCTGTACACATTCAGGTATTTATTTACACTAAGAACCTTATTTTCTTCAGGTTATACAGTCCTCTCCAGCATTTTTTAGCGCATGGTGTTCTTTTAAAACATTTAATTTCATACATAACAGAGAGCCTACAAGGGTAAAGACCAGCAGCTGAAGAAGTCTAAAAAAGTGTAGCTACTTAATGCAATCTATCCTTATGCCTAGAGCTTTAGTTGGGCTCTATATAGAATTACAGATTGACTGAGCAGGTGAAATGCATTTTTTCGGATCATTGTTCAGCGCTTTACTACCAAAACCTTAAAATTCATATAAATTCCTCTATTATAATTAGGTGGTTTTTTTTTTTTCGGTATTTTTCCTCATCTTTCAGTACCAGTTTTAGTTTCAGCCTAGATGTGTCTGGGGCGGGACACTTCTGTTTTGTTTCAGTATCCCCTACATGTGTACAAACCTCTTGTAGGACGTTTCACGGAATGTTAATCAACAGGGACATACTCTACCCAGAAAAGTTAATCTATGAAGAGATACTACTAGACAGATACTGTTTCTACACAGAAGATATTAAGAATTCTCAAAGGTAGTTTTTGTCGTGTTGTCTGCTTGTGGCACATAATGGAAAGACAGATCCTGATTTGGTCAGCGAATGAACTTGTTTGTTTCTCAAATGAAAAACCAAAACCAAAACCAAAACAAAAAAAAAACCCACCCCAAAAAACCCAAAAAACAAACAAACAAAAAAACCCAAAACAAAACAGAAAACCAACAAACCCAAAACTTTGTAAAAGAAACTCATCCCAAGTGGGAACAAGAAAGACAAATTCTTGAACATCTCCCGGGGGAAAAAAAAAAAGATACAATTTAAAACTACTTTGGGTTCTTTGAATTGTAGTGTTTGGTTAAAATAAAGACATTCATTTTAAATACTTGCAACTTTTTGTACTGTGAAAATTTGAACCTTTATTTTCCAGAAATGTCTGATTGAAATACATCTACATTTTAGAAATTTTTTTCCACTTTCTCAAGAAACACATAAGTTTAAATTAATTTCTTTTAAGAAGAGTTTCAATGGAAATGACAGTTTTCTGGTGGAGGGTTGTTTGACACATTTTTAGCATTTTGTAACTGAAATAGCTCCGTTTTCTTTCTATGAGAGAGACAGTTATATAGTTTATAAGGATAATTAGTTTGTGTTTGTTAAACACTTATAGACAGAGAAGATTACTCCCCAAATGGAATTATAAAAAATACTGTGGTAGTCTGAAAGACACCAACTTTCAATGAAACTAAAAGGCACTGTCAGGAATACCCTGAATCACTGATACAAATTCATAGTTAGTGTCATTAAATCATTAAAGCCTCTGCAGACTTTGTTGTCCAGAGTTACATCAGGCAGTCATTATGTGTAAAAATGTGTACACCCCTTTTTTTTCCCCACCTTAGACATGGCATTTAATTTCATCTGTCACTTTACCAAGTAATTTTGGACTGAGAGGTGCTTCTCTTCTTTGCCTCAAACAACTTTAATTTTGACTATCCTGTGTAACTTTGGATCATCAGCAGAATGTATAAAGTTTCTATTTACCCTGTACTTGATATTACTCAGGAGCACACTGAACAGCAGAGATTCCAGCAGAGACCTTGTAACACCTTGTGAGCACCTTCTTCCCTTCTGACAACTGGCTGTTCATTCCTTCTTTGCTCTCCTAAGTTGAAAAAAGCTAATAATTCTCAAGAGGACCATTCCTCTTGGGCCACGGTAGCTTCGTTCTTGTAAAGGTCTGAGAATTTTCCGAATATTTCATGGAAATCCAAGACCAGAGTATCCAAGTATGGAATTGCAACACTGCAGTTAGCAGGTCATCTTACCCACATGTTCCTTTAGACAAGCCTAATACATTTTAGACATTACTTCCATCTGCAGATCTGCATTGATTCTTTCCCAGTTAAAATCTCTGTCACAGCTGTAATTCCCATCATATTGCCATACTAGGGTAGGCTTGTTAGAATATGCAGTCTTTGTCTTCTAAATTATTTGGATACTTAACCTTTGATTCCCCAAGTATTATTTTGCTGCTTTTTTTTAAAATAAAAATGATATTGAAGGACATTTTATAGAAAAAGAAAGTTAAAGTGAACAAAATACCCCTTGTTTTTCTGACTGAATCATTAGCACTGGAAGGTTCATTAAAGAATGCTTATAAAGAAAACTGAATTCCAGAAATTTATTTTATGCAAGGAAAATAAAACAAAACAAAGAATCCTTCAATGTAAGATTCTGAATCTGTGCTAATTAATTACTAACCTGTAGCTAAATATTATTTGCTTTATGAGCTCTCTGATTTATTTTCTGTGTTTTGATTTTCAGATACATATGTAGACAACTTTTACAGAAAGTGAATTAATCCAGGCTTTGGCTTGCATTCAGCTATGTCTGGCATATACACATCTGAGATCTGTAATAGAAGCGATTGTTTTAGAGACATGCACATTCACATCAGTATCATGTTTCTAAATTTCACAACAGTCTTCATTTTCAGACCTTCGTACTTTGTGTGTGCTACATTTCCCTATTGTGTCAATTGGCTTTTCTGCCTGTGGAGCACTGAATAAAGCATCGGTAAATTCAGATGGAAATTGCCTGTGCTGTTGACATTTTCTGCTGTTGAAAATGTAGCAAAAAGCAACTCGATTCTGATTTTCAGCTTGCTTTAAACTTACAGAAATGGTGTAACTGCTGCCTGTTTCTAATTATTCCTGAAAAGCCAGTAAGAGGTAGTATGGAGGGCCACTCAGGACTATGATTCAGAGTAACCTGGAAGCTATAGCTATTGTTCCTTGACTGATGACATTTTCTTTGCTAAGCCTGACGTGTGCTGCCCAGACCACAGGTTGTTTGTAGTGCCTGTTGCACCCTGTTCTGCCCAAGGCACAAAATCACAGTGATGTGGGTTCAGAGGTGGTGAGGATATAATTTTTCATAGAAGTAGTACAAAATAAAGAAACAGATGGGGCTTAAGGAGTTGCTCTATTGGTAACAACAGCTTCTGTGAAAAGTTGAAATCTCTACAGGTCATCAATGACATCAGCAATTACCAAATATTTGAGCCTATCACTGCTACACTCTTATGACAAACATTCAAAACTCAATGCCTGTATTTAAATAGGCTCCTGAATCTATAATGATAATGAGTTTTTTACACAGTGCATTGTTTAGCCAAGTGGTACATCATAGTCATTCACTGACATTTGTGGATATCTGTCACTGAGAATTAACAACTTTACTGACACTAGGGAGAGTAAATACAGATTTAAAAGTTTAACATTAGGCTAACGAATGTGCTAATATTTTGACCTATTTCCTAGAAATTTTTCTTTTTTTGTCTTAAAAACACCCACAGCGAGTAAAGCCATTTTTAAATGTCTTGACCGGATAGTTACAGCATCTTAGAATCATAGAAAGGTTTGGGTTGGAAGGGACTTTAAAGATCATCTAGTTCCAAGTCACCTGCCACCTTCCACTAAACCACATTCCTCCAAGTGCCATCCAATCCAGCCTTGAATAATTCCAGGGAAGAGGCATCCACAACTTCTCTGGGCAGCCTGTGTCTCACTACCCTCTGGGTAAAGAATATCTCCCCTATATCTAATCTAAATCTCTCCTGTTTTAGTTCAAAACCATTCCCCCTTGTCCTGTCACTGTCTGTCTAAAACCTTGCACTCCCTCTCTTTTGTAAGCCCCGTTTAGGTACTTGGAAGGCCACAATGACTTCTTCCTGGAGCCTTCTCTTCTCCAGGCTGAACAACCCCAACTCTCTCAGCCTGTCTCTGTAGGAGAGGTGCTCCAACCCTCTGATCCTTTTTGTGGCCCTCCTCTGGACTCCTTCTAACAGGTCCATGTCTTTCTTGTGTTGTGGAGCCCAGAGCTGGATGCAGCACTCCAGGTGGGGTCTCATGAGGGCAGAGTAGAGGGACAGAGCCACCTACCTTGACCTGCTGACCACACTGCTTTGGATGTAGCCTAGGAGTTAAAACATACTGCAAAACTTTAGTATTGGTACAATCAAATAAAAAAATTGATCAAGATTTCTTAAAGACACACGGAGTAGAAGCAAAATCCTACTCAAATGAAAGGCAAGGTTATTGCTTTTCCACACTTGTCTGTATGAGGCAGTGAGACAGAAAAGCCCTCTATGAGCTGGATGTAAAACAAACAGTTTCAATATGCTTGTGTTTTATTTTATGTAAACAAATAAATAAATGAATAAGTGTGTATAAAATCCCTCACCTAACTTTGGTTCTTGAGGAGTCTTGATCAATCGTAGCTTTCTGGCTTACTGCATTAATGCTACTGTTTAATATGGATTCTTTTCTATTTCACTTAACACTGTTCTCGCCTTTTCTTAAGTAAATCTCACTCATCCTACCTCCATTTCTCAATGATGTGTTTATTTTCACAGTTCTCTCAACCATCTCTTGCACAGGCAAGCTCACTGACCATTTTTCAGTAACTTTTGAGACCTAAGTATGTACTTTCTTCACATGATCAGGTGGTAATTTAAAATCTAGGTCTCTTCATCCTCTTATTTCCTGGCAGCTTTGTCTAAAAAGCTATCATGGGGCAGCCAGTCATCCTCAAGTGCTTCATGTAAGAAGCTGATCTCTACAGAACTCAGATAGCTGTTGTCTTTAGGGATCTTCTTTATTGAACACCCATTGTCCAGTGTTATGTGCTTACCTTAACATATATTTATTCAGTGTGTCACATGAGCATCTGCAGAGCAGATAACAGCAATTTGTGGAACTTCAGTCCTGAGCTGGAAATAACTCTTTCATAATAGAAGCTGCCTCATCTCTTGTGCTCAAGATAAAGGGGAAAGCTTTGAAACATACAATGAAAATGAGGTGATAACTTTACTATAGCTTAGTAATGTGGATTTGTTTTCTAATTAAAATAGAAAGTTCTTCAAAGAGTAGACTAAAGATTTATATTTTTCTTATCAGAGATAGTATTTACAACTAGAGCTCCTGAAGATAGCCATCTTCAGGATGGCTATGTTAAAATGCTTTTTCTGAAATCACTGCCAGAAGCAGGCATAAATTCTCCCCTTCCTATGTTCACTGTTGTACCAGTGATTTCTGTGCTGCCTCTGACATACCAGACATGTGGCATTGCTGGTATTCAGATAAGATGAATTATGACTTAGACTTGGTGTTTCTCTGTTAGTTTTACAGTATAGCATGTAAATTGTTTTTGAAGTATAAGCTCTAATAAAACTCTCACATAAAGAAAGCTCTCAAATGGTCATAGGCTTAATGTCCCTCCATCCTTTTTACAGGAAGAAAAATGACTAAAACTTGAAGTCAGACTCTGGCATGCTTGAATACCATATGCCTGCACTATTGAGAGACTGGAGCAGAGTATCTGGAGAAAGATGAGAGAGTGTGGGTGGCAATAGAAAAAACAACCACGACTGTAAGTTAGCAAGATAATATCCTTACTTTCTTCTGTGGGTCTCAAGAGTGATTAAAAAAACATTGGTGTTTTAAAAATATTGCTGAGGACTACAGTGTGACTCATAATGCTTCAGAGAATGGAATTCTTGGAAGTTTCACTGTAATGCCAGATTTTAGAATGGAGGGCAGCAGAGCTGCAGAGAAGTAACATGAGGCTATGTTGATGGAGAAAGAACATCTCTGAGGAAATGCAAGTGACAAAGAAAGGAAAAGAATGGGCCTGGGGAGATATGACAAGACAGTTATTTATACTGAGAACTGTTGCTTGCACGGATGGGAATGTTTCACTGCTTTTTGAGGTTTTATTGGCCAGCACGCCTGCATTCATAACACTTGGTCATATGCACAGCAGGGGAAGATAAGTAACCATATTGACCAGTCAGACAATGAAAGCAATTACAAGTCAGTGCCAAAGTCCATCCTAGAGCTGGCCTAAAAGTTTTGAATAAAACTTTTCTTCTTCTTTTTTTTTTCTTCTTCTACTTCTTTTTTTTTTTTTTTTTTCCTTTTCTTTTAGAGTTTTCTTTGGGTTTTTTTGAGGGTTTTGTTGAGAGTGTGTGTAAATTTCTGTTAAGTTCAGCTCTTTTATGAGGGAATGTATTGGCTAAATGTTGGGAAACTTTCTCAAGTCAGAATAGATTTTCTGGTCAGAACAAAAAAAAAAAAGAAGAATGATGGTCATCTGGAACTAAATAGTAGCCTCACAGTTATGGCATGTACCTGATATTTTGCTTGATACTGTAACACAGCTGTTTTATATTCTAAGAAAGTAGCTTTGCTGGGAAAGTGAACAGTCTTTCTCCACCACCCCCACAAGTGCTGATCAGTACCTCTTCCCTTAAAGTTCCAAGGAAATGGTTTGTGTATTTCACAGGCTATGGCATTGCCCAGGTTATGCAATTTCCAGGTTCAGATGCATGGACATAGGCTGGGCTTGTACCAGAACATCCTCCTTTAGGTGACGGTTCTCGCTATCTGGCAGCTGAGGTAGGATTGAATTCTCCCTCTTGCTTATACTGGAAGACTAAATGCTGAAATCTAGGCTTTTTTATTATCATTTTAGAGAACATTCTTATTATCTAGGTCTCTCCTATAAAGTAAAGCTTGTGTAGATTATTAAATAAAATATATTGGTTCAGAGTTTGGAAAATGTGTCAATGGCTTAAAGGTGGATAATGCGGCTGCCTAGATAGAAATTTTGTATATATTTTAAACATTTAATGATTATTCATCTGATAATTTGCATCTGAGAAATGCCATGACTTGATATTTGGTATTTCCTTTCTGAAAAAAAAAGTCATATAATCAGCAGGGTGGCAAATGTGACACCATTCATGCAAGTGATGCTTCTATATCACAGTTAAATAAATATCCTAAGTGAACAATTAGTTAATACATTCTTGGCTGAAATTTTTTCATGTAATTTGATCTATGAAGTGTGTGGATAAATTAACAGATCATGGTTGGTTCCTGAACAATTCATAAACAGGACGAAGCGCTACAGAACAGGGAATTTGAATAATGTATATTTTATTTCACTTGAATAACAGGAAACTGTAGATTTTTGAGTTGGCCAAAATGGAAAATGAAACTTTAAAATATTTTATGTTGTTTTTTTTTCCTGGCAAATGAAATCTAGTTATAATATAGAAATGAAACAAATGAAAAAGGTGGTCTATTATGAAAATGGACAGAGGTTGTTTTGGTTTTGCTTTTAAAGTTTTTATGTTATAACGAATTTTTGTTGTAATCATTTTGCAGTTTTCAGACGGATGGCACATGGATTTAAACCAGGTTGAACTGGCAATGTGGGTGGATAAAAAATGTGATCAAAAATTGTCCAGCTTTCCTGGGCTTGTGATCTACCAATTCCTTCATTTCCCAAAGCAGTGAACTGATAAATGTTTATTCATTACTGGATTAGTGCAACTAATTTTCTCTCATATTGCCTGTCATCCAGTAGATTTCATAATATGTGAACACAGCCAGATCTGAGAGTCAGCAGTAAAATCTACAATGCATGATGATAGTAGGTTCTCAAATAAACAGGGCTTTGGACAGAATTAAAAAATGCACCAAAAATTTAAGTAAACAGCAGCAAGACAATCTGCATTTTCTCAGTTTGTGTAGGAGATAAGTTGGAGCTGGGAATCATTTTCTGTTATGCACATTAATGGATGTACAACTCATCCAATCACTCAGGAGCTAATACTGCACTTTTCTGTTCTATGCATAAAAAATGTCATGCCAAATGACTCTGAGTGGTATCCATAATGATGAATTTACGGCCATCAGTAAGGAGACTTCTTTGATTGTCTGCATTAAAGCAGCAGATGATTATGATCCCATCCAGTGATGCTTTTCCTTGGCCTTATTAAAAAGAACAGCATACAAGGCAATCACACCCTTGGGTGTCTTTTGACTTGCTCAAAAGTATGACTTAAGTGTTGATTTCTTTTCCAAAAAAACCCAAATTCCATTTTGCAATGATGACACATCCATCATCTAAAAACAGGTGACATGGGAATAGCAATGAACGCCCTGATTGCTCACCTGGTATTAAAAATAGCACCAGGATTTCACAGACAATATTTATCTGTGCATGTCTGTCAACTGTCAGTGCTGTTCATGGGAAATAAATAAACATTTCCCTCTTCTCATTGTCCCACAATTTGGCCCTCATCTCATGCATTTGTTACACAGTGCTGCAGTCTCTCTCAGAGACCTCAGTGCCTTCTTCCCATCGTCTGGCCCATGAACCATGAACTGTCTTTGTGTAATGAGCAAGAGAATCTTGACAGATCTAGGAATGAACTGTGAGTCAGCAGGCACATTCAATAACTGGAGAGATAAAATAAACTCTGATTTTCCTTTTTGTCAGTTCTCTTCTTGGGATTAGCTTTATTAACAAAACAAAGGATTCTAAAGGGATTTCATAGTAGCACAGAATATGTGGTAGAAGAAAGAAGAGATCTTTTCAGCTTCCGGCAGTGTCTGCAGAAAGTGCTCATATACATGTCTCTGGATAGCTTCCTATCCAACTTTGGAAAAAAGAGATGTATTTCTACAGTACATACAAATTTGTTTCAGTTCTACTGGTAAATCACTATGGAGTTCCTCCAAACCTGTCTTTGTGTCCATGAGAAGGCAGTTGAAGACTTTTACTCAGTCAGTAAAAAACCCCAAACCACAAGATCCATGGCATTTCTTCCTCAGTCAGTTCTTTCTTCTTCCATTCTGTTCCTCCCAATAGATAACTTCTGGAATTTATTATGGCTGAATGAATCAACTAGAAGACATCTCATAGGAATAGGAGAGGTCTTGCTGGTCAATTCCAGGGAACGGTTCCAAATTCTTATGTTGCATTTACTTACTTTTACAAATTAGAGCATACTTTTGCTCTAATCAGGTAGCTAGAACTATTGACACATTTTGATGTCATGGTGGATTATTTAGTATCAAAGACACATCAGTCAGATAAACACTAACGGAAACACATATAGGTCTGCATGACCATCAAAAAAAACTAGAGCTCAGCATAATCATTCCAGTGATATGCATTCTAGAGAACGTAATAGATGAGTAAAAGGGAAAAAAAAAAGATTAAATGAATTGGAGGGAACTAGAAAACTGAGTTCCGTCTAATATTTTCCATTTCCCCAGAACTGTTCGTTGTTCACCAACACACATGCAATGGATGTGTTCCACTTCTGAGTGAGAAGAAATAGAAATGAACTTGGTAATTTAAAAAAAAATTGTATATTTATCACTTCTTGAAATAACTATTTTATTCTATAAAATGCACAACTCCCTGCCTCTCCCTTTCCAATGTTCCAAAGCCACTTTGGGCTAATTTTGATCTCTGCAATTGTATGCATCTGTGTGTTAGTAGCACAGTATGTTCTCTATGTCCATGTGCTGCAAATCTGGTTGACAGCAGCCTTGTGCCCTATTCTTTCCTGATTGTCCTTCATCACAAATGGAAAGTGATCAAATAATTTTTTTTCTTGCATTGAATTGTGCAGCTTTCAGAATTTCTTCAGTTCAGTGCCATAGGTTTTTTTAAGGATCACTTACATTATAACAATTCTTAAAAGTAATAACATATGCCTTTAAATTTTATTTTAAGTTTATAAAATATATTTTAATAAACATATATTAAAATTATCCTGATGTTATGAATGTTTTTTATTCTTAGAAATTATTTTCACTATCATGTCTTTGGCACTAATGATATCTTTGGCATAATTATGCTTGCACAGTTATATGAATTCAGAGAAAGCTCTGGAAGATATTTCAACACAAAAATTTTTGAATTTATGATACTTGAATTGAGGTTCTGTGCTGTGACACCTCATTTAGTTTCCACAATGTGGTACATAATTTGAGGAATTATGCCTAATAATCTGCAGTGATTAAATAAATATACTGAATTTTGTCTACTACAAGGGATAGACTGGGATTAGCTCAGTTGGTTAGAGCATGGTGCTAACAATGCCAAGGTTGTGGGTTTCATCCTCATTTGGGCCATTCCCATAAGACCTGCACTCGGTGATCCTTGTGGGTCCCTTTCAGTTCAGAACAAGCTGTGATTCTGAATGTACATCCCGACTGACTCTTCAGGCAAGAAAAACAAGACAGAAGAAAGATAGAAATATAACCCTAAATACCCAACCAGGGTGCCTTGGAATGGATGTGAAAGTCTGGTCAAATGCAGACTGCTAAAGCAGTAGTTGCTTTATAAACCTAAGAAGGTGAGAGAGAGAAGATGGGCAGAACAGAGCGAAAGCTTTGCCATGGTTCTTACCCTAATTTCTAGGGGTTTCAGTAAAATCTAAGTCTGTTTATAATTTTTCATCATGCCCATTACTGTAAAATGGATAATGGAATGCCCTTCTGCCAGAGACCATGAGCCAGTTCATTTTTGAAGTCTCCAGTAAGAAATACAGCTCTTGGATATCTTTATCAGACTCTCAAGGATCACCTCTGTGTTGGCATAATTCTGGGCACTGGGGGATGATGTGTAGGGGGTTGAGCTACCTTACCCCATATGGCCATGTCCTAAAGGTCCTTTGAAGATGGAGGATATTTATTACTTGAAAGGAAATGGAAGCAAATGTTTCCATGAGCAAAGTCAGGATGGAGCTATGAACTCGCAAAAGAGAGAGGAACCAAAATATAGGCCTGATCTTCTAAGTTTGATTGGCAGAGGAACTCCATGGCCCAGCCTGTGGGATCCTTGCTTTTTAGGGCTAAAAGTCCTGAGAAGGATTTTTGTGCATAACATATTAGCTGAAGGATTTAATGTTGTCCTCTATTGCATTTTCACCCAGGAAGTACTGAATACTGTTTGCTGTTCCAGTCGAGATGTTCTTGGCCATTGAGAGTTAGTGCATTTACCGCTGTAAGATGATTCCAAAATCTCTGAAGAAGCAGGTGGAAGGCCGAGAAGATTAAGTGGAGGTCGTAAATGAACCCATTTTCAAGAGGCATCATCAAACATTTGTCTGAAAAGAGAAATTTGCAAAGAGGGAAGCAGGTGTCAAATTCCGTTTTGGCAGCTGGATCTTAAAAGCAATTAGAATGAAAAGCTACCTGATCCAAAGCTCAAGACACCAGGAGGATGTGCCTTAACAAGTGGAAGGAAACACATATCGATGGGGTTTACAACTCTCATGCTGTAGGGAGGATGCAGAAGGGTGAGGAAATGTGCTGACATGCCTAAATTGTGGCAGGATATAGGGCACTGGCACTGGCAGTGAGGAGGAACTTGAGAAGGATTTTTGAGCTCTGTATGCAAACAGCTGTCTGTCTTCCGCAGCATGCTGTAGAAAAATAGAGGTTTTGAACCATTAGAAAAGCAGAGGAAGTGCAATAGCCCAGATTTTGATCATAATTACACCCAGGTGGTTCTGAAGTGACTACACCCGTGTCATTGAAGTTACACCAGTGCAAAACTTGTGTGAGAACTGAATCGAGCTCTTTGTTTTCTCGCATTTGTGGACCAGAAGAGTACTCTTAACAGCTCTCAGTAAATAATAAATTAATAATGATATGATGATCTCCCTTATGACTAGAAGTACAGAAAAATTAGTGTCAGAGTAAGAATTTGCTTACAAGATTATTTGAATGTGTCATTTCTACATTTGTATTGAATATAGGATGGTTTGCTGGACTAATTTTAATTTCTGTATCGATTTATTTTTTTATTTCAAACATCAGAAACATCCAGTGTACTCAGATAGTATGTGGGGAACAATAGAAAGCCTACAACATATAGCTCATAGTTAAAATGAGCAAGACCTCTGGTCTTTGCAGTGCAAAGTACCTTTAAATCCCCAGCAGAACGTAGTAATGAAAACAACTAATGGAGGCAAGTGCTTTTTCTGTCTCCCTGCTGTAAAACAAATAATATTTTAGTAGTTGGTTTCGTTTGTGTTTCCCCATTTGTGCCTCAGAATACACCAGATTGCAATGTTACATCACATTTTTAATGACTGGAACCATGTCCTGAGATCCCCCTCCGACCACACCACAACTTCCTTCTTTCTTTTCTCCTCCTGGCTAGAGGACTGTATGTAATTATGATGAGGACATAATTCAATTAATTATTGACAGAACATGTAATCACCACTCAGATGTCTCTCTGATAAATCTCTCCGCGCTCTCTGACTTCTGTTTGTCGTGCACTAGGGAGGTGGAAAGGCACTGAAAATGCATTTTAAAGATAGGACGTTTCTCAATCCTTTGTATCAGCCGGAGAGGCTTCTGCCGCCCTGGGCTCTTTAGATGTACGGCGTATTGTTCTCGTCTGTGCTAAACAAGTATCCCCGAGAAAGCTCAGTGGGATGGAGGCTTATGATTCATTTTAAGTGGAAGATATAATAGGAGCAGATAACTTTGATTTGTGCAAAGGAAAAGTGTGATCTCTTTCAGGGATTCCAGGAATTCATAGCAAATTTTTCTTCTGTTGCTGATTAAAGAGAAAGTGATAAATAAGAGCTCTGTGTTCCGTTTAAAGGAGGAACGTAGCTTTAGAAAACTGACTTATTTAGGGGGAAAAAAAATTCCTGACCTCAGATAGCCTTTGACCAAGACCTGCTAGTAGTAGAGAGTAAAGATGAGGGTGTTTCTGTTATTATTAAAGCCCACAATGACCATTTCTGTCCGTACGACCGGAAAATGTCCTGGGGGCCAGGCCGGGGTGGGCACGTGCCCGGGGCTTGCCCATAACTTCGGCTTACAACTAAAGCGTGCCAAAAGCGGATAAGGGAAAGAGATAACGAGGTGAGAAGGCAAAGAATGGCTTTATTGTAAAGTAGGGAAAACTAAGCTGTAGGGAAAAAAAAAAAAAGGAAAAGAGTAATCGCGTACACAGAGGCTGCCCTTGTAGCCGAGAGGAGACCGCTGCTCCTCTACCTTTGGGGCAGGCTGGGAAAGGCGCTGCGGGCAGGGCCAGGGCCAGGCCGGCGCTGGGAGCCGCGGGCAGCAGGGCGGAGAGGGGGCTCCGCGTCCCGCAGCGTTTGCTGGTGCTCGGGAGTCTCGGATCGGGCAGGGCCACTCGCTCGTCCCGCGTGGGGTGGCGGGCGGGAGGCGAGGCTGGTGTGCCCATGCACCGGGCGGGCGGCATTGCCGCGGGCTGGCCGCGGCTCGGGCACCCGCACCTCTGCCGTGCCCGCGCCGGGGGCAGCGGGGGGATGCCCGGCCGCAGCCTGTCCTGCTGGGCTGCCGAGCCTCCCCTCCGCTCCGCGGCTTCGCAGAGGGCTCTCAGCTTGGCGCCCAGCGCCCAGCCAGGGGAAGCAAGCCCCCCTCGGGGCGGGCTCTCGCCCCGCCGCCCCAGCATCTACCGGAGACGCCTGAGCCGGGCGGAGCCGGTGCAGACCTGAGTCTGGTGCCGGGAGGTCCGGCCGGGCCTCCGCTCCTGGGGGCAGCGGAAAGGTGGAGGGCTGAGTGGGTTTCAGCCCTCAGAGCAGGCGCAATGGTCAGGCGGGTCGGGAAGCCAGAAATGGGCACCTGAGCCGGATCTTTTGACACCTCAGCAGAGTGGGCCGGTTTTCAGGCGGGCTGCGGGGCCGAAGAGCGGGGCCGGAGCGTCTGGTGTCTCTGTGAGGGACCACTCGGTGCTGTTTGTGTTGCGGGGAGCGCGGGAGCGGTTACGCGTGCGGGTCTACACCGTGAATGTTGAGGGAACATTGTCACGGTCAAGACGGGGGCTATAAGGCTCTTACAAACAGCTTTCCTCAGGTTTAGTGTAGCACTGCGGGATGCCCAGCTGTGGAGAGCGGCGTCCGCAGCTTGCCCTGCCTCCGGGCCGTGCACCCCTCTCCAAAACTTAGGGATTTAACAGCTCGGGCGCCTTGTCCCGCTGCTGTCAAGGATATGGAGGCGTTCAGGGGCGACAGGAGTGGTCCTTAAAGACCCGCTCTTTCTGGGCGGCTTTGCACAGCTCCTGCTGAGGTTGCGGGATGCTCTCCCCGCCCGGTCTCACCTGTCGGGCTTCGAAGGAGCAAGGTCCGGCACCCCGCACCCTTTGAAGCGCAGCTGCCGGCCCCCGGGATGGGGCTGAGCCTCGCATGGCCGGGCTGGGCGCCGCCCTCCCGCCGGAGCCCCGCAGCCCCACGTCGCCGNCGCGGCGGGGCGGCTCTCCCGCCCAGGACGGCTTTCCTCAGCCTGTGTTTTTGGCCGGGGCTCACTCGCCTGCACGGCGCCGGTCAGCCCTGCACCTTCGCCCTCCCTGGGCTCAGTCCGAGGTCGGCTCGCCGGGGTCACAGAGGGAGCGCGCGGTCCTCCTGACCGGTGTCCTCCCCCAGCAGCTCCGGAGGCTTGGATTTCCCCCTGGGGACCCCCAGTGCTCCCCCTTTCCTCCGGGTCGCGGGCGGTGCGCTCTCCTGCCGCCGCCGAGCGAGAACTCGCCGCCCCCGAGCCCCCAGCAGCGCATCCTCTCCCGCCCGCCGCTCCGCCTGCCCCTCCTCGGCTGCGGGGAGGGTGTTGCGAGGCAGGCAAAAGAGAAAGTGAGCGTAGCGGTCTGAAGATAGAGAAAGGCAGTCAAGGTTTTACGTGTATTTACTCAACCTTTATTATTTAAAAAATTCATAAAAAAAAGGAAGGTGAACGAACGTCTTACAAAACCCCCCCACATAAATAGGACATTCCGTCCAGCTCTGGCTATTGGCAGTTCTAGTATTTGACAACATCAGACGCGATTTCCTGGCATTAGAGAAACCCATTTCAAAATCGGTCATCACAAAGAAATACTAGAAATCCCAGTTAGCACTTGCTAGGCAGCACGGAGCACTTGTACACAACTTTTCAGACACACACCCGCGCACACACGCAGCTGGGAACAGATCCCGTAGGAAGAGAGCCTCCTTAAAAAATAGTAAACGTTTCTCAAAAAAAAAAAAAAAA
>VZRZ01004547.1:60747-127435 GCA_013398175.1 Climacteris rufus
GGCGGGGTGTCCGCGCCCGGCCTCGGCCCCGGCACCGGCACCTGCCCCGGCCCCGCCACCTGCACCCCCGCGGCACTCGGGAGCGAGGGGCGGCATCGCGGGCCCCGCGGGGCCGATGCTGCGGGAGGCGTCACGAGGGGTGGGCAGAAGGGACGGTGGAGGCGGCGGGAGAGCGCTGCGCCTGCGATGTCCCCCTGGTCACTGGGGTCCCGCTGCATCCAGGTGAGCAGCGAGTCAGCGCAGACACTCCTCTACGGCGTCCCAGGAGGAGCCAGCAGTACTTTTCTCCACCTGTCGAGTGCTGTGTCAACACCAGCTTCTCACGGGACCTAGGTCTGGCAAAGTCCTTAAGCGGAGGGCTGAAGTGTCACCTCACAGGGACGGCCAGGTAGACCTGTGTGCTGCCCACAGACAGAACACGTGAGAGGTTTTGGGTTGGGTGGGTTGTGTATCAGAAGCAAAAGCAAAGTGCTCGTGGTGCGCAGGGCTGAGCACCGACTGCCCACCTTCAGTCTTCACCCATCAGAAGGAATTTATGGCTTGTAAATTCCTTCCTGCTGAACTAGATGAAGACCTGTCCCAGAGGTACAGAACTTAAATGTAGTTTGGTGTCTCTGCTCACAACCTTGCCACTCCATTGTTGCAGGGTTCTCAGCTTGCAGCATGAACATCAGTTCCTCACCAGCTTCCTCAGAAAGGAACATTAGTTGTCCAAAACGCTGAACACAGCCCTCTGCTATGCAAATGTGGATTATGCATCCCTGAGCTTCTGCTGCAGCTGCCACTCACCCAGGTGCCTGCCACACTGACTTTGGGACACGTAACCCAAGCATTCAATGTGCCTGTGGGTCCTGAGTGCCCCATTTCTGCCTGTGGCCAATGCCAGGTCTCTGGCTGCAGATTCCCAAAGACCCTGAGGACCTGCAATTCCCCCAGGTGCAGTTCGTGCTTCTCCAAAAGTGACTGTGCATGTCTGTGCCTCCCGTCTAACATCTGTGAAATGGAAAAATGAATGCTGAGCCTCCTCATGGGAGGCTAGACAGCTTGCTTCATTTTTATGTAACTTATTACGAGAACTCTAAATAAAAGGCAAAATTAAAATCTCATTTTTCCTTTATCTGGTTGTGAATAGGCTGGTTTAGAGCACTCTAATCAGACGCCTGGTTTGTGGTGCCCTGGTGCATCGTCTTTAGTCAGAGTCAACAGCAAGGTAATTCAGCATTTTAGCATCTGAAGGGAAACGTACGCTCCATCCCTCATAAAGCCACGTTCATCCACTAGCCTGATTAATAACTTCTTTGGCATTCCACGGTGCTCAGTCCAGGGAAAATTACTGAGTAGATATTTACTATATTGTCAAACTTATTTTGAACTATTCATGTGGGCCTCTCACCACCTCTCTGTGCAGTTATGCAATCTTGAAAACCACAAATTAAAGCCTCTAAACAGACGCAATAACAAATTGTGGTAGCTCTGAAGAAACCCCCAGGAAAAAAAATTGATCTCTCAAAGTGACCTCTTCAAACTATGCTGACAGACAAAAGCCTGAGTAAACAGATGGGTTTGCAACCCCGAATACCAACAAACTTTGCTCTATTAGATCAGTGAGAGATGTTCCAAGGTAAAAAAGCTATTTGGTCTTATATAATCTATCTGTAGCTGGATAGGGACTTTAGAAACTACTTTTTCTCCACTCCCTGGAAGCAACTTTGCTGTGTTTTCATAGCTTGAAGGAAACCTTTGAATTGGGGTTTCCTATTCAACTGTTGATAGAGCAGACAACTGAACCATTTTGCGCAGGTTGCCCACTGCTACACTCTCCTGCCACAGGAAAATTCCAGTGTATCCTGAGGCTACTGTTTCACAGTGAAACAAAAGGGGGCTCTGCACGGCCCTACAAGTGATGCATCGGTATGTTCAGTTGAGGTGCAGTGCTCATGCATTAACTCCGTGGGAAAGGGTGGAACTCCTTCTGCAGCCCTTTGGTTCTCGGAAGGTTGGAAGTGATGTGTTGCTGCTGTTCTCCTTCTGTGTGATGCTGGATGGTTTTCAAAATCCTGTGTTTTCACTCTGGTAAACCCCCTCTTTACTTCACAAGGGCTGTACCTCCCAGTTAGAGCTTGGATTATTTTCAGGTATATGAAGGTAGTCGGTCTTTCTAGGAATCCATATCACTGATATTAATAGTGTGGGAACTTATGTCTTCCTGCGCATTGAGGATTTCATAGAATATATCCTAAAATATGGGTTTTACAGTGGCACATCTGGTTATGGGTGGTTTTTACTCTTCTGCATGTGGTCTGTGGTTCAGTAGTCACTAACTTAAAAATACATAAGTTTGTGTGTGTGTGTGTCCTCGCGCAAGTGCACATACATGGTTCACATTATTTCCTTTTTTCTGAGAACTTTATAGTTGTAGTTTTTCTTCGTTTGATAAATGTAATTTATGACTCTTTTAAAGTTTCTTTCATAAACAGGAGCTACAAAATAAATTCAGCAACTTATAAAAACAAAACCTCAAAAAGCTGAAATTAAAACCATCAGGTCTGCTTTGATGTAGAGGATGTGTTGAAATGGTATATTTACATGTTTATTTTCTATTTTATAATTTCCTGCACAAAGGCACGCAATACTTTCTGACAGGAACCGAAATGTATTTTGGAAGAGTTCCACCTCTCATGTCATCTAAGCTCCATGTCATTAATGTGTTAGAACTCTACGTGAAGGAAATGAAAAAGACTTTCCTGAAATAAGAGCTGGACAATTTCTGCTCATGTAGGTGGCTACCCAGGGACTGAAGAGAGGTGCAGTGGTGCAGTGGTAAATTACTCACCTGTCTGGTATCTGTAAGAAGTGGGTAAATGTTATATTGCTGAAGTTGGTGGTGGATAAACTCCATTTGCAGTTGTTTGCTAGTAGTGACACCTCTGGAAAAAAGTTACCATATGCTGGAATCTGTGCATGGGTCTGGCTGTCTCTGGAGCTAACTCCCTCTTAATCTTTCACCACTCTTAGATGACACCTGTTTTTCTTTTCCTCCCTTCATTTTTTTTTTTTTAATAAAATATATATGACTCAGAAAAAACACACAAAGCCAAGCACCTAGGCAATGCCTGGAGTAGGTTTGAATATTGAAAGAAAAAAAGTGCTGTGCTGCAGATTCATCTATAAAATCACTAGCAGAGCTATGGACTTTGAATCTCCTACCCACCCTGTCACTCTCACCTTCGAATACATGACAAGTGTGTCATACATGACAAAGATGTTCTCTGCACTGAAGCTTTTAAATTTTTCTCCCCTTGCTTTTTGCTGACTCTGGATTGAACTGGGAAAGAATTGTTTAATTTGGAGGGAGGACTGATTCCACAGCCACAAGTCTGTTAGTGCAATGCTCAGGTCTCACCCTGAGTAAGTGGAAACCAACCTTTTCTGGAGCCTCTGAGCCATCTACCAAGGCTTTTCCGTGTGACCAAGTGCACCCCTTAACCTATTGTGTGTTTAGGGGTTTCTGCACCTGCCTCTCCACAGCTGCTCCCTTGTGGCCCAGATGTGCCAGAAGCCCATCAGGCTGGGGTAGAAACTAGATAACCAAAATGTTCTGAATTAAAGAATTCTCGTTTTAAATCCAGATGATTTTGGGTTGACTGGGTTTACTTTAGAACCTCTAAAATAGTGTCTAATAGCATAACTTTCAGTGCAACTTGAAGGACAAAAGGTGCAACTTTCCATCCCATTAATCCTTCTGCTTGTACTGTGTCTTGTGGGATCCTTCAGTGAGATGCTTTGGGGACTTAGGGGGCAGAGGAGCTTGACATTAGAAAAAAAGAGTTATCTCCTGTCAGATTTGTTCCCTAAACTTGCTAATGACAAAAGGAAATGATCACCTATGATGCTGGGGAAGCACAAGCGAAATGGCCACAGCCTGTGGCCAAGGCAGGGCTAACAGAACCATCCCATCGGACTGACTGAGCAATATCATCAATTCATCCCTGGGTGAATAGTTGCATTGCATAGTGAGAATGTGTTAAGAGCAGAAACAAGTTCCACTGCAAATGTGTGTAGTTTTACCCTTCTGTGTAGTGGAAGAGCATAGGAGATGTACAGGAGGTGACAGTGGCTGTCGCAAGGTCCTGTTGGGAATGTAGCTGGATGGGGTGCAGAGCTGGCTTCTGGGGGGAGCCAGCAATGTCAACTTCCGCAGCAGCTGCTAACACACTTCCATCAGTAGGAAATCAGATTATCCAGAACCCCCTGTGCCAAGCACATCCCTGCTACCCATCAAGCAAACTGCTCGAAAGCTGCCGTGGCTCAAGAGCTCAGGCTGGACCCCCTGGTAGTACAGTATAATTACAGTCATCTGAATGGTTTGCTCTGCAGCAAAGACAACAGCCTAGTCCAGAAGTGGAACCCCGTGGAGTTGTACTTAAGTGGAGACTTTATACACAATGAATACAGATGAAGTCCTTGGCAGAAAAGAGAAAATATTACTTCCATTCTCTTTGTTCATACCGGTTTCAGGTGTGCTGTGGATGAGGATAAGGAGATGCAATTTGCTTGAATCTAAATCTCCTCTAAGAAGATTGTAACAAAATTCACCACGTGCAGTGTTTTATAACAGAATATGTTCCAGCATATGACATAAAAATTCAATACACTAACACTGTTTAGAGAGCTGAGCACAGCAGGCTGATAGTTTTTCATCTTTTAAAAGGCAGCATAGCAAGGGTATTTTCTCAAAATGTTATAGGGATACTTTTGAGTTGGAAGACTGGGTCCAGCCTCTCTCAGGGTACAGGGAACACCATTCCTTTGAGATCCTTTGCCATGGGTGGGTCTCACTGCTGCCTGGCAGTCTTTGTCACAGGCTGATTCTCAGAGCCCCAAGGTTTGTGTGATGAAAGCTGTGAGCGATCAGCAGCAAAACTCCTGGCGCCTTCCTTGTGATTGTGATTTTGCCTAAGCCATGCAGCATGATAACAGACAAAAGGAGGTCTGAAGACTCAGGGTCCAATTAGCATAATTTCACTTTCCTTAGCAAGTGCACTAAAATATAAAGAATTTTAAAATAATGTAATCTAATAATTCTCAGGTTTTAAGGCAATTGCATGTGCCCTGCCTGATATGGCACACACATTGGAATTTTCAATCTCTAACAGACTCAAAGGGGAAGGCAGGAAAAAGTAGCTTTTAAAAAAACGTTTATTCAAGGAAAATCTTTAGGGATCATGTATAGGATAATCTTCTTCAGGGTGACCCTTATTTTCTACAATATAATGGTTTTACTCAGCAGAGGTTTAATAGTTTTGAATAAGCTGTAGAGCAGAGGAACCAACACTTCAGCAAGAATGGAGGAGTTTACCCAGAAAAGCAGGAGTATCAGCCTACTTTGAATACAGAATGGAGATGATTATTCTGCTGACCTTTTATCCCCACCATCACTAAAATGTGTATTGTGAACATAATGGGGTCTGGCTTTGTGTAAATGATTGCTATAAGCATGACTGACTTGTTTGAAGCAAGTGGCATGCCAAGCAGGAGGCTGGAAGGCACCATTGCTGTGCACTGAGGCTCTCATCAAACAACTTTCTTGCTTCAAGCCTTTTATTTGAACATAAATGTTTGTGAAGTTTTCCAGTGATTTTTTTTTCCTGGCATTCACCCCACGACTCTTATTATTTTTAGCCATGTAAAATGGCATTATGCAATTGCTGAATTTGTTTCTTTCAGCCCATGATGATTTATAAGACTTAATTTCCAGGATACTCCCTTGAAGTTACCTTCTCTTTGTGACCTCAGGATTTCTCTTCCCAGACCTTTGGTATTTATTTTTACTATTTCTGTGGTAGAGGTTTGGCAATGTTGTTTTGGATTAATGACAAACATACATAAGAACTGGAAGGAATACATGTCTCAATCTCCTAATTTAATGTGTGGATTGTTTGTCAATAGTAGAAAGAAGTTTCTGGACAGGTTTAACACAACCTAATAATAGGTCTCTGCAGCCAGATAGATTTTGATGTATCTGAACTGCATGTAATTCTTCACTTGTTCCAAAATAGATGAAATTTGCTTATTTTATATTGCAATGCAGTATTTCTTTCTCAGACTTTGCCCAGAAAGAATTGGAAGTGGAAGTCAGTTAGTTTGGACAAGTATGCGTTGTTTATATGGAATATTTTAATTGACATAAAATTGTGTAAACCTTCTAGCTCCTCTGCTCTTGGATGAAGAAAAGATCTTTGGCATAACAAGAGCCTGAATTTCTGTTCTATTTTTTACTTTCATGCAGGAAATTGCAAATAATTTAACGCACAAATGAAATTACTCAGCATTTTACTCAGTTGTTGAATTTTCCTCGTAAGAGGTATATTCTGATTTCATCAGTAATTTTTTAACTTGCATCTTCTTGTTTTTGCTTTCTCTGTATATCCTCATCTACCTTCATGGTTTATTTACTTAGGCTTAATTCCTACCCTCCACAGCCTACTGTGAATAAAGTGTTCCTTTGAAAATGATTAACTTTGCACTTTGTTTACAGTGTAGTCTTGCAATGTTATATCTGATACTCATTAGCAGGAAAACAGAAATAAAGGGAGAAACATTAGTTATCACTGCAAATCATTTTGAATTCACTGGGATCAAGATCTGACCTGAAATGTTTAGGTTAGCTCAACAGCTCAAGTTGATTTGAAGGGTCTCAATGTTTATGCCTAACAGTGCGTCCTCCTATGACTTTTTATTTTTAACTGCTCAACAGTTCTCACTTTCTGTGAATTTTAAAGTTATTCTTAGACTAAGCAATAAAGTCTCTTTACAGGGAAAAACTGTGACAAGCATATCTATGTGATACAGCTCATCATTTCTGAGGGCACATCACTTCTACCTGAAGCTCCAGCAGGAAAAAAACAGCCAAAGACTAAATGGTTACTTGTAAACTTAGATAAGAAATTTTGGGTTCCAATTCACTCTTTTCAATGTGTGAATTATTCTGGGTACCTGGAATGGTCCACCCTTCCCTGTGAAACTTAATTTAAGGGCAAAATTGCCTCTGAATATTAACATATGTACCAATCCACTTCCTAGAATCCAACTATACTTTTAATTTGGCCATTTTAATAAAATTGATTTTGTCCCTGTACTAATCCCTTGCTACTCTGTCTTACTTAAAACAAGGAAAAACTGTCTTTTAAGAAGAGTATTAATAACCCCGTTTTTAAAATGGGAATAATATACTTACATATACTTACACATGCAAATAAAATGGATAAAAGTGATCTAAGTTCTTGTATAAATGGGAAAGAGCTCTGAAATGCACATTTATCGCAAACAAACTCTGGATTTGCTAGGTAGTGAGGGAACCGTTTTTAAAGAACAATTATGTTGTAATTGGAAAACCCGACTATTTCTTTCTTAACTAATTTTAATTGGCATTGTGCTCACACTGAGCCAAAGAAACCCCAAACAAACAAGGAAGACAGCAGCAAAATATAAACATAAACTAAGAGTAAAGTATCTTGGATGATGAAATCATAGACAAAAGCCTCTGAAACCTTTTTTTTACAAATACCTTCTTCAAAGTGGGGAAGTCCTGGGGCAGTTGTGGGCCCATGCCTGTTCCTTGGCCTCTTATACAGTTGTTGACATTGCACTGCCAATGAAGCAGCTGTCACTTTTTACCAACATAATGCCTGCCAGCAGCTGGCTCAGAAGAGCTGCTTTTAATTAAATTTCTGATTTCAATTGGATTTTGGTTTGCAGTTCACAACTAGCAGAGATTTTCAGTGTGGGGCATCTGTGGGTGTTTCAGACACCTCTGTGGCACAGAGATCTGTTCAGAAACATCAAGTTTCACCTAAAAATTATTTTCGTTTTTCCTCCATTACTTGTGAGAGCTCTTCCAGGATCTCACTGCTATAATGGATAGAATTATTCATATTTTCAGCTTATATGTATCTGTGGCATATTTACACTGCTTACTGGTGTGCCAGCATTGTCTCTTTGCTGAGGCAGTTCTCCTGTCTCCCCTTTCTCTGTGAGTTAAAGAATTGTAGAATTATTTAGACTGGAAAAGACCTTTAAGATTATTGAGGGCACTCCTACCCCCTTGGGCACTGCTCCACCGGGACTAACAAGCCAAATTCTTGTGGGGTGTGTTGGCACTGTTGGGGACAGGCAGATTCAGGCTCTCTGCTAACAATCTGAGTGAGCTGGGAGGTGAATTGGCCCTCTCCTGGTGCCTGTAGGGCTGTGGCAGTGTAATGTGTAGTAGCTGGTGTGTTCTGCTGGAGACTTCATTAGCACTGATTTAATTCAGACCATGTGGATTCTGGGACAGTACGAGGCCAACTGAGGCTCACATTGGTCTGCACCTGTTTGTTCAGATGTGTGCACAGTCTGTTCTCATGAGATGGATTTTCCATTTCTCTGATCCTTCTAGAAGCAATTTTCTGCACCTGTTTCATGACAAGTTCATTTTCCTGCATCGTATAGGAAGGAATTAATTGGAGAGAAAGAGATCGCTCTACCCTCTCCTCTTTTCTCTTACATTAGCACTGCTTGGCACAGCGTACGGTCATTGGTTCAGCACAATCATTCTCATCAGTCTGGCTGACATCTGGAAGTCACAGACAAACACAGACACAGCTTGACAGCTGAACACCTGAGCAAGGAACATGGCCTGTCAGGGACATGCTGGATGTACCCTACATGCACTGTGTTATTTGAGCACTGCTGTGCAATATGGCTTGGACCTACCTGAAACCCAGAGGATAAATGAAAAGTTTGGGCACATTTTGTTCCGGAGCCTCTGTTGTTGTATCAGCCAACACCCCATAGAGTCAACCTGTCTCGATGAGCCCAGTGTGCCCGGAGAGGCTCGGGCAGATCATGCTCTTGCTGGCCATCTGTGTTGTTCACGTTTCCCACAGGCTGGATTTCCTGCCCGTGCGGTGCAAGGGTGGGATTTCCCAGGCACAAACATGGGAGCCCAGGCACATGCTCGGGGGCCGTGCGGCAGGGCTGTGGCTGTGGAACTCCCCCATATGGAGCACAGCTGTGTCTGTCCTTGAAAGGAGTGACCTAAATTTTACACAGTACTCCAGTGACGTATGACCAGCACATCCCTCGCTGCTGGAAATGCCCCATGTGTTTTTGAATTGTACTTGTTTACCATTACTGCCTCTCTTTAGGGGCTCATGCTAATCCTGACTTTGACTGCACCATCTAGAGTTTTCTCCTCCACGTGCAGCTGGCAAGTGCCCAGTTTATTGTGATATTTTTTGCTGCCAGCTTCATGAATTTGGGCTAGGCAATTCTGGATTTCATCCTGTTTGTACTGCTTCAGTCCTTGAAGTTATTTAGTTCTTCCAGTGAAATACTCCAGTCCTGTCTGTACGCTCACAGATTTCATAAGCTTATTCCCAAGTTTTGCACCCCAGTGTTCTATGTCAGATATATAGTCTGCTGACCATATTCTTGTATTTTAGTTTGATCATAATAATCATCAGACAGCAGATAACCTTAGCTGATGTAAACTGTCACAGCTTTTGCTATCAAAATAGTGCTGGTAGTGTTCCCAGCTAAGGTTCTGCCAGAATGTAATTAGAAATGTACCTTTAAAATGTGATCTTTCTTTAACTACTGTAAACATCTTCTAAAAGAATTCCAAAAGCTTTGCTTAAAAATAAAACTGTGCTTATGAAACAGTTACTCTTAGACAAAATTGACACTAAGGGTGTAATGTAATATTAAAGGTGCTACGGTATTAAAGCTTTAGATTTCCAGTATAAGGAATATTTGTCCTTGTTTAACTCAGCTGCAACTCTTTCCTATGTACAGATCACAGATTCATTTGGGTTGGAAAAGACCTGCAAGGTCACTGAGTCCAATCTTTCACTGATCACCACCTTGTCAACTAAACCATAACACTGAATGCTACATCCAGTCTTTCCTTGAACACTTCCAGGGATGGTGACTCCACCACTTCTCTATGAAATCCATTTCAATGCTTGACGACCCTTTAGAGAAGAAATTCTTCCTGATGTCCAACCTGAACCTCCCCTGACACAGCTTGAGTCCATTTCCTCTTCTTGCCATTAGTTGCCTAGGAGAAGAGGCCGATTCCCAGCTGGCTACACCCTCCTTTCAGGTAGTTGTAGAGAGCCATAAGATCTCCCTTGAGCCTCCTTTTCTCCAGGCTAAAGACCCCCAGCTTCCTCAGCTACTCCTCATATGACTTAGAGTGACCCCAGCTATTGTGACAAAGCACACACCTCTTTCTTGAGTGAGGTGCTAAAGAGATACTGCAACAATCAGTCCCAACACTAGTCCCTTCCAACAGAGGCCTTGAAGTTGGCCTTTAAAACAGTTTTGTTCAGTCAGCCTAAGAACTGGGCATTATGCTGCTATTTTCTCTATGCCCTAAGTGCTGTCTGGTTCCCATCCCCTTTCTCCAGCTTTCTGACTGTGAAGAAAGCTGAAGAAATATAAACCAAATGCAGTAGTGCATCTGAAAGCAGTCTAGGTAACGACTCCAAGAGGCAAGCTGGGCCACATCTCACATATGTTCAGCACTGATGATTGAAGTGTTGACATTGTCATGGTGACAATTAAGAAGCAAGAAGGGGAGGATCCTAGATGTGGCTAATTTAATGGGAATATTTTGGTCCTAATATCCATTTCTCGTTAAGAACCACCCAAATTTAGTCCTAGCAAGCTCCATGAATATGAACCCTTTTTAGGGGGAATGAAGCTGGAAAAGTGTGTGTGCTGACAAAACAGGAAGGGGTCCTGTCCTGAGAAGACCTTTTTTTTGAGAGCAGCAGCTCCTCTGGGGAATCAGGACAGAAGTTGCTTAGCTAGTGGGTGCCACCATCGCTTTGGCCAGTTGGTGTCTGACAGAAGATGATGAAATTTGAGCATGTGGCAATAGGTGGCAGTGACACAGCCACCAGCATTTAATGAATCACTTTTGAAGGTGTTTGGAACTTTTTCTCATTTCTAGGCTATAATCAGTCAGAGGAGGACTTTATAAAGCATTTATCCTCCATTCTGCATGTAAAAATAATTTACTTTATTTGGTGTTTGAAGCATTATTTTTGTTTTTTCCGTTAGGAGATTAAGCCATAATCTGTTAAACACCTGCATGGAAGTTTCCCAAAATGACCTGATATGATGAATACTGTTATAGACTGAGGTTGAAGAGGCGCTTATTTTCACAGCTATGGGAACAGTAGAAATGGAAAATGGTTTTTTTTCTGAAAAGTTCTGGCATTAACTTTTTTCTCTTACAGAGGGCTTTTTAGTATAGAATTAAAGTTGCATAAGTATATTTCCTAGCAATAAACATTCTAAAAATAATACAGGATGATAAATAAGGTGACATTTATATTCAGTACAGTTCTTATTGCCATCAAACTCTGTAACCACAGCCCTCTTGTACAGATATTCAATTTAACAATACATCACCTTTGATTCACAGCTCTGAATAGCTGAAAAACCCTCATGTAGTGCTTGCCCTTGACCCCCAATAACTTGCCATTTGTTTGAATGGCATTCAATGAGTAAGCACTTGAAGCACTGTACCTCTGCACATGTTGGTAATGCTTGTGTGAGGTTTAGTTTAGCACTGTATATTATGTCTCAGCCTTCACTTTCTGGGAAAGGTGATCTGAGGAAATTGTTTGGCTAACAGGGACTTCAAAATTCATTATTTACTGTATGTTAATTTGATGTATGTTTTTTTAATTCTAGATGGATTTTTGCCATTTGACTGCTGAACAGTGTAATTTTGGAGTTCGGCCCAGGTGTTTGTGTCCTGAGGTACACAAGGATGACAGTACTAAAGAGGTTGTTGGCAGCTTTCTGCCAGTTCAGATATTTTATGTGTTGGGAATGAAGTTACTCCCTTCCATATATCACAGTTGTTCAGATGCAGAATTGCTTTCCCCATGTGCATTTGAAATGTGGGGTGCAAATTTTTACTTGCTTTTCTGCTGTAATTGAGCTATGTAAAACTGCTCTAGAGTTTGCTGAATTAGTAACTGGATAGTGGTATATATCAGGTGGGTTTTTCTTTTGTTTGTTGAATTTTTGCTTTTTTAAATTATTATTTCTTTAGCAGGAAAAATGAAGTGTATTAAGTTTTTTCAGCTCGCCTGTTTGATCTTTCCCAGCTTGAACATAAAAATGTCACAGGAACCTGTGAATAATCTGAAACACAAGGTGTTACTGAGGCAAATTTTCAAGGCCATACTGAGACATAGCACACTTTTAAAAAACCACTGGAAGCCCTGGTCCAAGCTGGCATGCCTTAATTGTGGTGTTTTGAATGGTACCTCAGAAACCGCAGAGATGAACATAAAGCACGTGTGTCTCTTTTTATCTGTGTTGCCACACTTTATCAAAAGGTTACCAACATCAGTTCTAACTTAGCAGCCTCTGTCTCCATCTCTGAGTACTGCACTTCTTCCTGTTGCACTTTCTTCCCAGGATTTAATGTCATTTCTCCAAAGTGGCACTTCTCCAAACTGTACCACAATAAGCATGGGTAGATGTACATCTACTTGTGGACCACTGGAGACCAGTCTTCACCCAAATGTAACTCAAAGACAATGCTAATAATAGCCACAGATCCATAGTTACTGAGTGTCTTATGTGGTTGTCCAAGAGGAATTAGTGAGGCTATCAATGCATTTCACTCAATAACCACAAGTTTGTAACAATTTTGGACTATTACTAGTACAGTACAGTACAACGAGTTAACAGTGCAGTGGTTGTTTGGAAACAGCAGTATTGCTTATGAGAGAGCAGTTTCTATTTTCCTACTACAATTATCACACATTACTATTCATTTAAGTTGAAACAGAAATGAAAAGTCACTCAGGCTTTGGAATCTGGATGTTTCATATCTCTTATACATCTATTTTTTTTATTTTAACTTATTCACAGTGTGTGTTTTTTTCTCTCACTCTGTACCCACTAATATCCTTCAAAAATTATTGTTTTTTTTGAAATATAACTTCAAAAGAGAAATGTGATTTTCTCAGCATGCTGAAATCTTGGGTGGCATGCAGTGTTGTCACTAGCCATATAATTTAAAATTAACACCATTGACAAATGCTGCTTTAAAGCTTCTATTGAATTTCATGTAAGTGCAGTAGGGCTTTTTTTGCTGTTCTGGATTTACATTTGTATAATGTACAGTTAATAACAGGAGATATCTCGTTATAGGTTAATTATTCTTCTTCAGTATGACCCTTGTGTTGTATCCCATTATTCACTCAAACAGCTTAATTAAATGAATCAGAGTATAAGCTCACATTTGCTGCAACAATCACAATTCCCCATAGATAATTTTCTTTGGCTGGTCTTACTGGGATTTCCAGGAAAGTTCCCAGAAACTGCTTCACAGAATAGAGGGATTTCTCTTTTTAAAACCCTTTTTTGGTGTTACACAAATTTGAGCCCAGAAGAGTTTAATTTTTGAGAAATAACCACGAATACTACATGCATGTGTGACTCTATAATAACAAAATCTTCAGAATAAATTTGGTTTAAGTTGAATTTTATTTGATTTTTTGTGGTTGGCTTTGGAAACATTTGGTAGTTATTTTCCATTGAAATTCACATCCTCTTGGGGCAGCAATATGTTTAAGTTCTTCTGTTATTTCTGCTCTGTAATCTTAATTTAAAACTTGTTTTAAATTTTCTATTTGCTCTGTTTTGTGTACTTATCTTTCACGTGGCAATAAATAATTCTGCATTTTCTATTGGTGATCTTGGTCTAAGTATGCATGTATTTGTGTTGAAGGGCTGCAATATACAGCCCAGTAAAGAGCATTGTTCTTTATTTTGAGAAAGAGGAAAGGAGGGGTTCTAATTTATTTCCATATCGCTGCAATAAAAATGTGGCCTCTCTATTCAAAAATATGGCTATAATTTTTCCAAAATTACTTTTAAGGCTTAGATGACCCATTTATGGCTGGCTAAATTGGGATATTTTTAAGAAATAAATTTTTAGAGAAGAAGGTTCAACATTACAGAAATTTTAACAGGACAAGCTGGCTGCAAAAAAACCAGTAAAACTCTCAACTGCTGTCTGTGAGTGCAATGCAGTTCCCTCGGTTTCTGTTGCTTTTGTTGGGTCAAGATGCTTGATTGCTTGATTCTTATTAGACATTAAATAATACTGATTCATGCCTCAGTGTACTGACAGTCTGATGACAGGCATTAAAGAGATGAGGCACATGGGATGAATCAAAATGGAGAAGTTGTTTTGTTATTTTGGGTTTTTTTTTCCTAATTAACAATTAAAGATATTTCTGTAAGAGCAGGTGAAAACTTCCTCTGAGCACACAGCAGACTGACAAGGTACAAGTCAGCTTGAATCTGGAAGCTGTCTCACTGTGTCAGCATTCCATTATTTAGCAGGAAAGAGTAGCTCAGGCAAAGTCACTCGTTCACAGTGATGCACAATGTTTGTGCTAATGCTGGGTTGCTTCTTGCCAACCTAAAGGGAAGAGTGGCTCTGACTTCTCACATATTCACAGGCATGCATCCATTTCTGAGTGTCAAAGGCTTGTTCTGAGGGTCCCCAAAGCAGTGGAAACAGTCCAGTCATCTCTAAGGAGGTTTGCAGCATATTCCAAGAGCTCTAACCAGAATTTATTGAGGATAAGTGCCATACCTAGGAGCTCCAGCAGAAATACGGTTTCATATGGCAAATACAAAGCAAGCAAGAGATCCTGTTTCCAAAACTTTAGCCTGAATTGTGAAGAAGCTTAGATGGAAATGATCATCCAGACCAATCTCTTGCCAAAGCAAGATTATATCCTGCAGGCTGTTTTCTAACATTTGCCAATCTGGCTATAAAAGCACCAAACAAATAGGATTCATTACTGGGAAGAGTCTGGGAGACTGTTCCATTGTTTAAAAGACGTCATGCCAGTTCATTGTCTTCTGAAATTAAGTTTTTTTTTTCTTATCTTAATTACATCTTATCCTTGGTTGTGTTCTGAGATACCAAATTAAACTCTGACATTATTAAAGGCAATATAGTTTTTGGCTCTACAATCTACATTTATGTCCTCAAACTGACCAACCCAGGGTGTTGGTCACCCTAAGGGAAAGGCTGCACAGCAGCATGACCATAATTATTCTATGTAACAGGGGCCAGGGCAAATGATGGCTATAAAATGCCTTTTTGTATCTGGCCTGCTCTTTCCTAATTAACCGGTTTCTCCATCCCATCAAAGCTTTTGCTGTTCTTCAGTGAATGTTTGCCAGTAGCTATATCTACTTCAGTAAGTAGTGTGGCCTTGTAAGAGTGTGGGGTGAAAGCAAAACAGGACCTAAAATGTGGTGCTGAGGTGCTTAACATCCACAGTCATGAATGCGTTAAGGTTTTGTATTTGTTCTGGGCTGGTCCCTCAAACTGGATGTATGTACTGGTTGGAGATCAGTATATGCACTTCTGGAATGCATTTTCTGATTTAGTTTTGTCTGAAAGTCTGTGAGTATGAGTTTGTTTTGTTATGTGAATCAGAGTGTAATGAGTAAGGATGAACTAAAATGCTGGTGCAGATACAATCCAGATATTTTTGAGTGTGTGTTGTCCAGAGCTGAATGCAACATTATTTGTCAACAAGAGAGATTTGAGTCAGACATCAGGAAAAAGTTTGTAATGACAAATGCAGTGAAGCACTATGGAAGTTGAATAAAATCCATTATGAGATGTTTCTAAAACAAGGCTAAACAAAAAATAATTTGCAAAGAAGAAAGATATAGTTGTTCCTACATAGAGAAACAGAAAGGCGTTTGGTCAGTTAAAGCCAAATTTCCCCTGGAGAAAAGGAGGCTCAGGAGGGAAACCTTATTGCTCTCTACAACTACCCAAAAGAAGGTTGTAGCAAGGTTGGAGTTGAGCTCTTCCCCCAAGTAACAAGAAATAGTACCAAAGGAAATAGCCTGAATTTGTCCTAGGGGAAGTTTAGATTGGATATTAGGAAAAATGTCTTCATGAAAAGGGTGGTCAAGCGTTGGAAAAGCCTGTCCGGGGAAGTGGTGAAATCATGAACCCTGGGAGTATTTCAAAGGCATGGAGATTTGGCACTTGGGGACATTGTTTAGTGGTGGATCCAGTGACTTTATAGGCCTTTTCCAACCTAAACAATTATAAGTCTATGATTCTATAATGGGTATCCTTTTTTCTTATGCATATCAGTTTCATTTTTCCCAGTTTTAAAATTTTGTGTCATTTCTCCTGCTATTATTTATAATTTTTTTCTTTTCCTTGTGTGTTATTTATAGCTTGATCTAGTTTAGCTACATTATGGAGCCTCATTTAAGGCAATTTACTCTCCCAGATATCAAAAGTTTTTAATAAAGTTGACTCAAAAATGATGTCTACCAGGTAATGTACATCATAGGTGACAATCTACTGTGAGCCAGATTTCAAAACATATCTGGTTCTCTTCAGGTCAGTTTAAATTCAGATTCAGATGAAAAATAATAGCAAATGCTTTACTAAACTGATGGTGTATAATTGTTTCCCAAAATTCATTTGTAATTTGGTCAAGCAGAAAACTTCAAATTAATAAAATTGCCACCATTCTCTTCCTCTATATTGTACACTGTTGTGAATTATGTTCAATATTTAGTGTATCAATATGCTCAGTGTTGAGAAACAAGTGTCTTGAAAGAGAACTGTACCCCACAAAATACACATTTCAGAGCCAAATCTCAAACAAATTCTACTCCTAAGCCTCAGAACACTCAGAGTGTTCAATGGGCTTCTCTCCATTGAATTTAAATAGATATTAAGACCTTAAGTCACTAAGGTTCCTTTTAAATCCCTCCCTTCTGTATAATAATTTGTTGCTTTATGCATTTTCTGCTGTGGCTTGTGAAGATTCCAGTGTCCTAAGAGGACTGGCTTTTTAAGTGGGTGGTACAGGTGTCCAGTTTCGACATAGAGGAGTCTGGACTTGTCTTTTGGCTGCTGTTTAATGCAGTCTCTGGGAAAAGGAAAAACTGGGTTTAAACCTACCCTACTAAAGTGTTTTAAAATCCAGGTCACTCATTTCTCAATAATGTATCTTAAAGTTGACTCCTGCTCTAAAGATAACAAAGATTTAGAGCTCCAAGGCCATTTCATATGCGTAGTTTTGTGCTTTGTAATGATATTTTATTTAGAAAAATATACTTTTCTTCCTCAGGTTTTTCCATTTTGCTAGGATAAATTATATTCAGAGATTTTTTTTGATGTCCAAATCTATGTGTTAACCCCTATCCATTTCTGATATTGAATTTAGTAATGTTAGAAAAGAACAATAAAGGGGGAAAGTTTTGCTACAAACAAGAGTTTTGGAATGAAAACATTTTCAGCTATGAGGCTCCATTTGTTCTGCAGTTAGCAAATACTTCAATTGACACTGTTGTCAAACCAAGGACATAAAACTGAGAGTGTGATATGTTATCTGCTGCCAATTACGTAAGTTCGTGATGCATAAGTTATTGCAAAAATAGGGTCATGACCCCTAAACCAACTCCTTTTGAAGTTGTAGTTCTCCATAAAACCTCATGCATATTTGTGTATTTTAGTTGGTTAACTCGTAACTGAATTTATGCAAGTGTTTATGGGAATGATTATATGACATTAAAGAAAAAGCAAACTCATGCATAGCCTACAGAAAAAGCAATTTGTTGGTATCAAATGCTTATAGAGAGGTGAATCTGACTAAAACATGGTATTTAGTTCCTAATCAAAGAATTTAATCAAAGTTCCTTATCAAAGAGCTGCCTGAAAATAAATATTTTTGGCCACTAAATGTAAACAATAAAGATTATTGTGGTAAATTATTTAGCAGCTAGGTAAGAGGATTAGGACTCAACCTCTTCAGCCCTAGTCTTACCTTTTACATGGTCTTTCATGGTAATGTTACACCAATTATTGAATTTTTCCTATTGTTTTAAATTATCTTTCTGTATGACTAAATATGATTAAAAGTCTTATTTGTCATGTGAAAATAATGTGTAAGTAATAGACTTAAACTTTCATTTGAAAAATGCCAGCAAAGCTGGGAAGAATGTCAGGTGAAGGAATCACTCCACTTGGAACTGGAACAGCAAGGTCCTTCTTCATGTCTGGGGCAGAGTTTCCAGAAACTTTAAGAATCAAGATATCCTGATGCTAAAGACACTCAATGTTATCGCTCTAATGCAAGGGGTTTTTTAGAGGATAATTTAGATACAGGATTTTTTTTTCTCTTCAGAAGGAAAAAAGGTGTGACCTTTAAATATTATTTCTTTCCAAAAATCGATGGAATTGTGACCTTTGGAGATGATTTGACAAAGCCGCTCCTAGAACAGCTAGTAGTCCTTGTTCTTCCTCATTCAGGTCAAGGACTGAAAAACAGGTGTTTCATACTCTACTAAAAGACTTTACCAAATCTTTATTTTTTTTCTTGAGTTTTTGGGACCCTCTCAGCTACCTCTGTTGCTCTGCAACTTCCCAAGTTCATACAAATAGTTACCTATTCACAGACTTGGGGAATGACCAATGCAATAGTTCTATGGGCAATCTAAGTTCAAGCCCTTGTTCAATTAATGGTTAATTATTTATACAAAGTGAAACAGGTCCAATAGGAGATACAGAGAAAGCTGTTCTGAAGAATAAAGTGATATATTGGTGGCCAGGAAGCTTGCCTGGAGTACAGGACTCTGACATCTTGCAGAACAGAAACTTGAAATCTGGACTCCTGCACCACCAGTCAGTGTCTTGATCACAGGAAGATTATCTAGGAGGGGTGGCAGTTTTCTTGCTCTTTGATGTATTTCATCCTAGGCATGAGAATTTTTCCCAGGTAAGAGCTTCATAATAACTGGTAAGTACTTGCAAAAGGTTTGGTCTCAAGAGAATGTAATTTTTGATGAAAAAATGCATCACTGTAAATTCCGGTGGGGGTATGGCTAGAGTTTTCACAACCATGTAGGCCCAGAGTGGTTTGTCCATTGTGATGATCCGTCAATGTCCTGTATTTGAAGGAGGGGTCAGCAAGCAGTGCTGGAGGCCATGAGTCTCAGGAAGCCTGCAGAATGCCAAAGCATGTGTCTGCATAAGTGTCAGACTTGTAAATCAGCTGTTGGTACAAAAGTTTAACAATGGGGAAACGGTCACATACAAACATTCATTTGGGGATTAGGCTTATGAGTCTGGCTGCTTTTAAACCCTTCAGCTGACATTGATATGAAACCAGGGCATAAAAGCAGGAGCCTGACATGTGATCTGTTGCCAGTTGCCTTCAAATTACCATGTCTGATGAGAGAAAAAAGAGATGAAGTGAATGGAGAAATGGGACAGGTCATCTGGACTCTGATAATTAGTGTTCCCTAGAAAATAAAAGTTTTGAAACTTTCCTGGAAATGAAGTTTTATGATCTGCTACAACAGCCCACAGGGGGAATGCTGCAACCTACACATATTGACAATTGTGGTATTACCAGACAATTAATTTTTATGAGTAATTTCCAGAGCAACCCTCAACCATGCAGTCACGCATACAGTGCAACAGTGTGCCATGGAATTGAGACTCAGCTAAAGGCCAAAGACTATACAGATTTATTAATATTTGCAAAAAAGATCCTAACAACAGAAAGCAAATTGAGCAACAGAATAGGGAAGAAGGAATGGACTTGAAAATAAAGTAGCTTTGTAAGGATATGATCCAGAGCATGGTGAACTCAAGAGAAAGATTTCCATTAATTTTTTAAGATCTTGGATAGATCTCAAGACAAATGAGACACTTTGTCTTATACCTTTCCCCCTCTTTTTTCCATCTGAATGGAAAATGCATTCTTGTTCACAACTGTCATCCTTTAGTGACCAAAAATTACAAGCAAAATGTTGATCACACTTGGGATGTAGAGCCAAGAATCCCTACCTAAGCAGTCCCAGAAGTGGCTCTCCAAGGGCTCTGCAACTGGCAAATTCTCTCTAATTGTACCTTCATGTTTGTATTAGATTCAGAATAGTCTTATCCTGTACGTAATGTTGCAAACCCATTCTGCTTTCTCATTTAAAACACAGAGAATAATGGAGTAGTTGGATTTATAATTTCACTTCTCTAAAAGCCTTCTCCATATACACTTTACTTGTAAAGGTAACGACCTGTTTAGTTGTCCTCTACTTATGTCTAGTCTAAGTAGTAATAGCTGTTACTTTTAAACAGCTATTAAATACTCCAGTAGTTCTTAAACCATGCCAAGGAATACTTGCAATAAAAGAACAATGAACAGAGATGACTGGAGATGAATTTGTAGAACTGAATTTGTTTATATATCATTCAGAAGAAAATAATAGTTGTGTCAAAGTCCCTGTTAAAGGCTGTTAGAGAAAATTATATGCTCTGCACTGAGTCTACATAGATCATGGTTTATGGCCCCAAGTTACAGATGTCTAAGATAAGCTTGGTTATCTATTTTCAAAATTTTTCCTTCTATGGGAACAAAAGATTGCTGCCTAATGTAAGTAATGTTTGACAAACCCATCCTGCTGTGATAGCAACTCTTATTTCATCCTACACACTGAAGAACATAATTTATCTTAACACTAGGCATTGAGCAAGGCTAGCTGTGGGGAAATAGTACTAATAGGGTTTCCTTTTACTGCTGAACTCAGTTGAAATCTGCAGTGAAGCCAAGCCTGGTTTAAGTACTCTGTTGGTTATTTTCTTTAACATGGTGTGAAAGACCAAGGCTGCTTTATTGCAATGGAAGGATAAGTTACCAGCAAGACATGCTGAGCTGAGGAGCTGGTGACAACACACAGAAAGAGAAATTGGCATTACTTCCCATCACTTTGGAGATACAAGAATAAACTTCCTTACAGAGAAAACCAGAACATTTTCAGTGGAGTATGCTCAATAGAGAGTCCTACTGTTTGGTGGATTGCAGCCTTCTCAGTGTCCAACAGGTCAGGAGTGAACACTTCCAGGTCCCTTATCACAAGCCCTTCACCTTGCCCAGGCTGTACATGATTGGAGAGCCTGCTTCTCATCTTCTTGTCTATCTGGCTTCCACCTGCATCAAAAAGCCCAGATTCCATGGTCTGAGTATTTACCCACTCCCTTCACAAGCAGTGAAGGTGCTGGCTTTGGCAGTTCACTCTGTGTTGCTTCCTCCAGGATCCTGTAAGGTAGCATCAGTGGAGACAGTTGTCCTTCACCTGGCCTAAAGACATACACACACTCCTTAACATTTGGAAGGCATTGGAATATCCTTCTGTAAGGTGATTCTGACCTAGGGGGCACAGCACCAGCGCTGTCTCAAGCTTTGCAATGGAGCAGAAAATACGCAGTGGAATTGGATTAAAAGAACAGAAATGGAAGAGACCTAAAGTTCTCTGCTATTACAGCACTGGACATGGAACAGTACTTCCAGTCTGAAGTCTGTCAAATGATGAAGCACAGATAGTGCATTTGGAGTTATCAGTTACTTCTGAGCCAGACCTCCCTGAGGACACTGGGAATCCTTCTGGGTTTGATAAGCCACAATAGAGGCTCTTTTCTCAAGGACAGGTAAACACATCGCCATTAACAGTCAGGTTGTAAAGGATAACTGAGCTTACCCAAGGACTTGTTTTCTCAGGTTCATCCTGCACTATCAGCTTGAGCACATCTGTGAAGATCCCCTGGGGGTCATGCAGGTTGCCCTCTTTGTCTTGATCTCAGGATTTGTTTTTGCAAGTTCCCTGTCCACAAAGAGGTGTGGCAGAGTGTTGCCTGAAAACTGGCCTCTGTTCATTCTATCACTGTGACAGTAGGTCTAGTTTCTTTACCAGGATGCCCCAGTGTTATGACTTGAGGTCTGAAGGGTACCCAGACTTTATTTGTAGAAAGCATTTTAAAAATTTGGTATGTTGCCACAAATAACGTCAAGATAGAAAATCCCGATTCACAAACCAGGATTCAAAGGTGAATATGAGTTTGCTGGGCAGAGACAATTATTTAATCATGTGGAGCAACAAAGCCACTAGTATCCTGATATTGGTTTTATCTGCAAAGTGATGATAATGGCAAAGATGATATAGTTCAACGTCTATGACAAAATTAGTAGATTTTTCTGTGGACCCAGTCCAAATGCTACTGAAGCCTCCAGAAAAAAACCGCACAAAAACAAAAGGTGCTTTTCTGTGCTTGCATACCAAAGGAGATGTATATCGGTTTTGCTTTTAAATACAAGCCTTAGGATGTATCCAGACCCATCCAGCACATGATTACACAGCTGATGTGTACATTTCTCCTTTTTCCACTCTCATCAAAAGGTGCATCAAAGCTGTGGAGATGTTTGATATTCCTGGTGAGACGAGGTCAGTGGCCCTCTCTTGGAGCTGATTCATATGAAGTGGAGGCTGAAAGGGGACAGAGGGCATGGGAGAGAATAGGTACTATTTTTAGCACAGAGACATTTATCAGTAGCCCTGGCATCACTGGAAATCTACAAAGAGAAGTCTCTGTTGGGGACAGGATTCATGAAATAATATACAGAAGACATGTGGAGACCTGCAAATAGCAGAATCCCCTATGGTCATGCCATTGACACCTGTTTGTGTTTGGATTTTATCATACTTGTGTGCCAGTATTTCAGACTTATTATTTTTTTCCCTTGGTCTTTTAGAGGGTAGCACAGATGGTGACTTCTCTTGTGTGTTTTGCCCTTTACACTTGTTTCTAATGACCACCTGACTGCCTTCATTGTGTTTCTGTTCTTTCCAGAGCGCTATTGATTATGTATGGCACTTTGTGGAAATGTGTTGTAAAGAGAAAGCTCTGTAAGCCATCATGGGCTCTAGGTAGCTATTTTTATCAACCTGAGCAATTGTTGCTTAGAAAAAGAGACCCCTACTTCCCAGTCGGTGTGTGGCTGACCTCGGTTAGTCCGAACTCCTTTGACCTCAGTGCAGCTTAAGCGATGTGACAGCCGAGTCAGCCCCTTTAATTCCAGTCTTTGTGAGGCTCATGTGATAATCATGCACTTGCTCTGTCAGAGGAACCGGCAAAGTGCGATTCTGTCTGTACTTGCTCCCTGCAGCAGACCTCTTTCTTGCCTTCTCTCTTCCACCAGATTCCTTTCATTTTGTTGCTTCTATTCAGAAACAAAGAGGACTTTGTTGAATTGTCTTTGTAGTTTATTTTCCTGAGCCTTGGAAGATAGCAGACTTTTGCCACTATTTTATCCAATCCTTTATCACATGCACAATACCCTGAAAGCTTAACAGAGACTAGTGTGTGTTAGCCTAACTATCTGCCTTTTTTTTTTTCAGGTTGGAAGCCAAGGCTGACTTCTGAATGCCAAGTTAGGAATAATGGCTGGAGTAAAAACTCAGGGAGGGGTCTGTCCACGCAGCTGCAATAAAGGATTCAGTCAGAGGAGCTGTAGTCATCAGTAGATTGTCTTGTTTTTCTTGTTCCCTGGTCTTACTAGGCCCCCCGTTTCTATGTAGAAATCTCTTTCTTTACAGGTGTAGAACACATTTTCATCAAATGGTCTTTGGGCATATGTTAAAAAAGAGGTAAAAAAGCATTGGCTGGCCACTACAGCTGTTAATATTTAGCAGCTTTTATCTGAGTCTGTAAAAGTGTTTTGACATGCTACACTTCTGCGGTCTGCACAGATGCAGAAAGGCAGTTCAAAAGAGTCAGATGAAGGACTAGTTTATAGATTTTACCATAAAACTCGTCTCCAAATCTCAGGACAATTCAGTAGTGTGGTAAAGACTAAAAAGAGCAGCTGACTCTAATCTTTTGCCCTAACCACTATCCCAGCTGCACTTCACATGACCTGCCACTCTACCTATTCCCAACACATAGCTCTCAATGTGTTGTCTTTATTTAATGCATCAAAACATCTTTTTTAAAACAATGGAGAATGTAGCCGTTACTCAAGGCTGTCCTTGAGTGATAACTTCGTTTGTTTTGTCTATTTCCAGAAGGACACAGTGTGGTCCTGTAGTCTCTGGACAAGGTAATAACAGAGTTGCTTCATCAAACCTCTTCCCATGAGAGAAGAGATCTATAATCTTTGTTTTTAGTGGAACAGACTAACATCTCCAAAGGAGTCGTAGGCATCAAAATACAGTGTTTCTGAACTCTGTATAAAAAAGGTCAGGCAGTGTTTAATCCTGAGAGTGACCTCATGGACCCCAAGAGAATTTCATCAAGGATGTAGTTAGTCTGTATTTTGCAATAATCTGAAGGAAATAAGCTTGACATTTCAGAGATAAAGCTCACAAGCAGTACCATTCCAGTCACCCAGTGTTCTTTGTAAATGGGATTTCTGTGACTGTTTATTTCCAAAAAAGTCTCATGTTTAAAAACTGAAACTTTCAGCCCTTACTTGAGCAAAAATTGTACAGAAACCAGTATGAATAGTGCCTAGAGCAGAGTGAAATAAAAGCTGGAGGATCTGGTGCTGTGTTATTTGGCTCGTGCTACAAAACTTCAGCAAATTTGTCTCTAGCGAGCAAAGTGAGCAGTTTTGACAGCTTTTATTATATTGAATTATAGTGACAAATAGGGGCATTGGTTTGTAGAACATTTGAAAGCGTGATAAACACAGTCCTAATGAGAAAGATGTTTCTTTTTATTTGACAGAACACCACTGTTTTTTTCTCATGCATATGAGTGCACCAAAAAAAATAAAAGACCTGGTTTATTTGAGGCAAAATTCCTGAAATATTATTCTCTAAATCTCTAAGCTTTCACTTATTACTTTTTATTCACAGAAGTATTTGATGATTATATTGTCCACAGAAAATGTAACAGTGATAAAAGAAAATAAAATTGTTAGTTCAAACATAGAGTACCACAGTGTTTTCTTATGAATTTAAGTATGATTTTAAAATCAAACTTGCTTTTCAACATTAAAAATCTTACTGTCTGGAGCACAATATGGTGCTTGAAGTGAGGGAATTGCTCTTATATCCCTTATGCAGTTATAGTCTTTGGGTTGTTTAACTGCAGTTTAACCCACTGTGGTGCTTTTTGAACTCTGAAGACTATAGTGAGCAGTTGTACTACAGAAGACAGTAATTTTACATCCATGTGCAGGTCACAGATGTAGCAGCCTCACTGGAGCGAAACCTGTTTGGAAAACAGCTAGTGTTATGGGCGCTGCTAAAAATAGCAACAATAGCAAGATAATTTTGCTTATCCACCAGTAACACTTGCAAGTGAAGGCATTTTGTCACAGGTGTTAGGAATTCAATCACTTCTAACAAAGCTGTTTAGTCCAAGATCCTGTCATTTTACATGAGTGTGGATTTCACTGAAAGCTGTTTAGTGCTTCTGTCTGTTGTATTTCTAAACCTGTATCTCTATTTATTTTAAACACAAAGGGTTGTGGTTACCTGTGTAGATTCATTCTGTTGTGCTGGTTCCCACACATAGCCCAATATATTCCATCACCTCTTTTACTTTTGATGTGGCAGTAAATGGAACCAGGAGGTTATTGCTATTCAGACCAGTGTACTCACATGTTCGAGCCCTCCCCACAGGTACATCTGTGTATCCAAGGACACGTGCGTGTCCCTGTGAGTATGTGTGCTCCTCTGGCACTGTGAATCTTGCTGGCTTTCTAATTTTCTGAGGAATTTTCAGGAGACTTAGCTGAGCTGTGTCTCTTCTGACTTTTTCCTTCTTCTGTGCTTTTTGCTCGCCCATTCCTCTCTGTCTGCCTCACATGCCTGCCTCAAACACCACAGCCTGCTGAGAGCAAACCATGAGCTGCGCCAGGCAGGGACATTTCTCCCAGTGCCTCCTGATAGCGTTGTGTGTTCTGTGTGACTTCATCAGTCCAGGAACACCCTGTGTGTGTGCAGATGATGTGGGGTGCAGTACCAGCTGAGAGGAAGCTGCCAAGAAAGCCACAGGAGCAGAATGCATATGGAAATGAAGCGAGATATGACAAATCTCACTGCCGCTACGGCAGCCTCAGCTCACCCAAACCGTGCTGAGCAGAGGCACAGCTGAAGGAATTTTTCATGTGTTGTCATACCCTCAAAGCTCGTTTTTCTGAGCGTAGAAATGCTTTTTGTTGTCTCTGAAGACATCTCCTGCACATTTACAACTTATAAATCAGCCTTACTTGGATTCAGCAGAATTAGGGATAGGGAAATCCTATTAGGTCCTATTATCATTTGAGCTACCAGAGCAGTATTGTTCTATATGTTAATTTGCCAAGCACTCTGTTTCTGTTTAAATAACTCAGCGTAAAAACCATGTAAGTATTGTCTGTGCCTCTTAATACATATTAATGTGTTTGAATAAAGATTTTTAATATTTCTCTTAGAGTTTAAACTCCTTCCTGCCTCTTTTTAACCCTTTAGCCATTCCTCCTCATCAAGAAGATTATGTTAACTTAATTTTGATGAGGCAATGGAGGGAGGATGAAACTACACTGATGGCTTATGCCATATGTCCTTTTGCCAAATTGCTTTTGGTCTCCCTTTTGAATAAATTGATTCCCTTAAAACAAAATGCAAAAGGAGTATTATCTCCCAGAAACTCTTCAAAAGCACAGTGAGGAAGGAAATGCCCAGTTTGACTTCTTGCACCCAACATAGATTATTCCCAGTGGCTGCTCAAAGTAGTGCTTGAGAGAGTACATGCTCTTCTGTGTGCTCCAGCCCTTGGAGAGGCAGGAGGGGTATGAATAAGCTAGCATGACAGGCAGAGAGGGAGTTTATTTGGTTGAGATGGTTTTAGCCCAATGCATCTACTCCCTGCCCAGCAGTCTGGTCTCAGCTCACACTCTTGCAGTCCCAACTCACTGAGGAACATCTGTCCCTCTCCCCCTGTGCCAGCCATTCCCACCCAGGCCCACCCTGGCAGCCTTCTTACTCTATGGCCAGGATGTCTGCAGAGTTGTGTGCTCTGGCATTGCATGGGCACCTCTGGCTGTACTTAACACTGCTGGGGTCCCAGAGCAAACAGGTGGCACCTACCCTCTCCAGAAGGGTTGCTGCCCTGGCCACACTGAAGCCTTCACCCATGACAGACCTGCAGATGACACCAAGTTGGGCAGTAGCGTGATCTGCTGGAGGACAGGAAGTCCCTGCAGAAGGATTTGGACAGGCTGGATCCTTGGGCCAAGGCCAGTGGTGTGAGGTTCAACAAGGCCAAATGCTGTGTCCTGCCCTTGGGCCACAACAACGCCTGCAATGCTTGGGACAGGGTGGCTGGAAAGTGACCCAGCAGAAAAGGATCCTGGTGCTGGTCAATAGCAGCTGAACATGAGCTAATGTGTGCCCAGGTGGCCAAGAAAGCCAATGGCATTGTGGCCTGTACCAGCAATAGTGTAGCCAGCAGAATTAGGGCATGGATCATCCATCTGTACTTGGCACTGGTGAGGCCACACTTTGAGTCTTGTGTTCAGTTTTCGGCCACTCTTTTCAATAAGGTCATTGAGGGGCTGGAGTATGTCCAGAGAAGGGCAATGGAGCTGGAGAACCGTCTGGAGCACAAGTCCTGTGAGGAGCAGCTGAGGGAGCTGGGAGTGGTTAGCCTGGAGAAAAGGAGGCTCAGCGCTCTCTTATTGCTCTCTACAACTTCCTGACAGGAGGTTGTGGCAAGATGGGAGTCAGTCTATTCTCCCTAAGTAAGTAATAGGATGAGAGGAAACAGCCTCAAGTTATGCCAGGGGAAGTTTAGATTGGATATTAGGAATCATTTGTTCACCAGGAGGATTGCCAAGCATTGGAAGGGGACTGGCCAGGGGTGTAGTTGAGTCACGAGGTATTTAGAAGACATGTAGATGTGGCACTTAGGGACATGGTTTACTGGTGGACTTGGCAGTGCTGTGTTAATGGACTTGATGATCTAAAAGTTCTTTTCCCACCTAAGTGGCTCTGTGATTCTACGATTTTGGTGCTGTAGCTGGTGTGCAACAGCACCAAGCTCGAGAGACATCCAGGGCCTGGTGTACGTGACCTCTCTGCAGGGCGGTGCGTGGTCAGGTCTCTCTATAGCAATGGTTGAAAAAAGAGAGGAAGATCATGGAGACACACTTCAAAGGACATGAATAGGCAGAAAAGAAATGAGGGAGCAATAGCCATGGTGTTGGCTTAGGGATCTGGAGACATACGAGTACAGTTGGTAGCCTTGGGGCTACCTCCCCGCTCTGGAGAGAGACCGCAGCTACTGGTGGCTGGAACAGAAGTGGAAAGAAACCTCTGCACATGCTGTGTGACTGGCAGTGGTGCTGGAAAGGGACAGTGCATCTGAGGGGCATGTGGGGAGAGGAGAGAGAGACACTTCCAGAATGATTTATTGGTGACCTTGCTTATGGGTGGTTTACTGGTGGCCTGGAATGGGTTATGCAAGAGGCTGCCTGTCCAGCCTGTCATCCCAGATTTGTCATGTTGAGGTCAAGTAGCTGATCACATGCTCTGACAGGAGCTCACAGGCAGCCAAACCCATACTTGTATTGATACAGTGCCTGAATCTCGGCAGGAGATTGTAAGTAGAGTTTTCCTAGGTGTTGAAAAGTGTTCTGTTGCCAATATCTGAGGTAGGAAGAGAACCTTAGCTCCCATGGCACTGAGCAGTGTTTCAAATAGCTGCTCTTTTGCAGGTGCCTGGTGTAGTTGCCAGTTATCTCTGAGCCTTCTGTATAGGATTTAGAAAGGGGAAGAGTGGAAATCTCCTTGCTGAGGTATTTCTGGAGGATACTAAGGAGTTTCATTAGTTTGTTTGGATATCTGGAGAGTGCACAATGGGTAAGTACCTGTACCAGCCTTCTGTATTTTCAGTGGATGTACTGCATGAGCAGACCAGTTGGCTAATCTCACAGACTTCTGTCACAATCACACCCATGATTCGTAATAGCCAGCCTTGAACTGGTTGTCAGCAACTGGTGAGAACTTAGAGCGGCAAAACTCTCCAAAACTTCTCTCAGCTGCAGAAGTTTTCTCTTTCACTACAGGTTTCTAGAAGGGAAACTGCAGGATGCCCTGAAGTTGGTCTGCTGTATATGGAAGTGTTGCCTCCATCGAGGGTAATCCTTGATGCAGAGCACAAACTCTTCCAGGGAGAATGGTTTTTAGATCCAACACCTCTTGTGAGCATGAAAAGATTTGCAGGAAAAGTGGATAACACCTCATCCAATGTCAGTGCCATCAGCCTGGGATAGTTGAGCTTTATCTTTGGCATCAGTCTTCTCTGTGCCTTGGAGGTCCACCTGAGCAAGTCTGTCCACCTGACACAATGCCTCCACCAAAAGGACTGTTTGTAAGGAGAGAGATCTTTTGATAGGTGGGAAATAGCAGCAAGGGTGGTAGGGATGAGCACAAGGAAATTGTTCAGTAGAGGTGAAACAAGTGGTGATGCTGCTGCTGCCTGCTTGTTGGACAATGGATACCAGAAAGCTTAGAGCACTCCCCACCTTTCATGTGCTTGCTGATGCTGTGGAACACACAAGGGTTGAGTGTGATATGTGGGTCAAACTGGAGCCATGCATGGGGCGGTTCAGAGGCTGGGGCTCACTCTGGTTGCTGCTTGGTGCAAGTAACCCTGGCCAGTGGGATGTGGGCTCTCTACACTGCTGACACTGAGAGAGGAATATCTGTCCTGTTACATTAACAGGGAATTTATTTGATCTTCCTAAGTCACAGAGTCTCAGTTAGATCCTACTGGAACTCCAGCACTTGAATCTGTTTCTCTTATTGTACATTAGTCTCCTCTGGGGAATGCCTCTTTCTCTGTATAAGAAACACAAAGAATAAGCTGTAAAAGACTTTATTAAATTATCCAAGAGATGTTGTGCAGGACAGTGTCCCTGGAACTCATCCCCTTCCTCTGAAGAAAGCTCACACTTAACCAGATGGTCCCTGAGAGAAATTCCTGTAACTCTTCCCTGCCACCTCCAGTGATACAGCATCAACTACAAACTGAGGCTGCAATGTTTCATTCCCTGTGCACCTTGCACTTCATTTATTTTTGCTCTCCTGACTTCAGTGTATTTTTGCTGCAAGTCAAGATTAAAATTTCTTGTCCAACTCTTGCTGCATATGGCAAAGCTTTCTTTTGGTAACAGCCTTTCCTTCATGTTGGACAACTCTTTGGAGGCCTCTTTCTCTCTATCAAGGCCTCTCTTTTCCAAAGCACTTAATCTTCCTGCTGTGCTCCCTTGACCTCTCTCTGGCTTCCCCGCATTGCTTTTCTGGTGTGAGCTCTGTGTCCCTGTTGACCTTGTTAGCAATTTAGGTCTAACATTTGATGCTGAACACAAACCTACAAGTGAGGTGACTTGCTCCAAAGACCAGGATCCCGGCAGAGTTCTAGCATGTGGTTATCCTAAAGAATAATAACTCCATGAAGATTTGGTGACCCTTCTGTAAGACCTGAGGAAGAGAGTGCTGGCCAAGGCCTGGGGAGTTCTGTGGCATGTTGGCCGTCCCTGCTCCATCTGCTTTCTATTGCGCTTGAAAAGGAAATGAACTGAGCTAAATGATTTCAAAGTGACATTCTCCACACTGCACTCTAATTCCATAATTGCCAGCTCCATGCAGTTCCCAGTACTAAAACGTTTAAAATAACAGCCTTCAAAAAGAGCCAAAGCTTAGAAAGGCTATGCACCACCTCTGCTGGAGTAGTAAAATGATGGCAGAATAATTTCCACATGCAATGGATGGGTGTTTGGCTATTTGGGGGTTGAGCATAGTTTCTTCCTTTGCCAGGAATTTTTCTAAGTCAGGAGTCAAGATTACTATTTTCCTTTGTGAAGTCTTTTAAAATGCTGTATTGACTGACATATCAGCTGTGGTTTGGTCTACAGATGATTGCTCAAGCTTGCTGGTGCAAATCTTTAAACTGACAAAAGAACCTTTTTATTTTTTAACATGGACTACTCTGCATCTCCATATAGAGAGAGGGGTGAAATAAATTTTTACTCTCTGCTCTTTGATCTGATTAATTTCTCATGTGCTGTTCTGTAAATGCCTCTGTAGCAATGATAGCACTGACTTGGTTTAGTCTGACATCCATTAACAGCATCCTCAGTGTGATGTAACATCTGGGACAAGAAAGATAATGCTCAGCCAGTTGACAGCAGGCAGCCACCAAAGAGTTGTTGGCCAGTGGTGGTTTGTACATCACAGCTCAGGAACTGCTGGCTGAGAGACTTCAGCATGCAAACGTGCAAGACTAATTGTGATTTTCCTAACCCATCAGCTGGTTTGTGTTGCATTCATTCTCTAACTCTATCTCCATTTGCTCCATGCACACCTCGTATTTTCCCCTCCCTTGTGTTTTTGGCGGGTTTTTTTGTTTCTTGAAATCTGCCTCTGACACAGTTCTGCACTTTTGGCATAATGTATCTACCAGCATGATTGACTTTGCTGTGTAGTATTGAGTCCACTTCTGGAATTCATCAAGTTGTTATAAAATCTCTTGTATGTATTCCATTAAATGAATGTGTATCTTGCCATACCTTTAAACAACTCTTCTGTTGGTTCTGACAGAGAGAATTCAGCTCTTTTCTGAAAGTAAAAAACAACCAGAATAAAAATAGCAAACAATATTTTCAGCAATGAGCAGTCAGAATTTATGTTCTCATTGTACACAGCTCTGAAGATGTGATGATTCCTTTCAGCTGAGCATCAACAAGATCAAAAGACTTTGCTGAAGTGTAACTGTCACTTTGATCAGAGCTGTATTGGAAACTTAATGAAATGAATGGCTTCTTATGACAGTTGCATCTTTTGACTATTTCTAGTTGTGGTTGTGATACTATGGGAAAATAACCTGACCCTGTGGAGTACAGACACTGTGGTTGTATTTTGAGTGAGAGATTAGATCAGGCTTTCCTTTTTTTTTTTTTTTCCAGTAAATACGGTTGCCTTGAATTTTGCCTTGAATTTTGTCTCTATCCAGCTGATTTCTGAAGTTTGACATCTTTTTTCTCTTTGTCCTGATCACAAGTTATTTCATTAATTTCAGATTTTTCCAACTTTCTCAATAATTCTGAAATGGATGCTTTTTCCAAGTATGGGCAGGAGAAATGATCTGATGGCTAGGCCCCAGCCTGAGACTTGAAAAATTTTGTTAAATTATGTGGAAAAAGCTGTCCATATTTTGTGTGAGGGTTCAATGACTTGAAGTTTGGTTTTGTTGCACTTCCATTGTGCTTGACTTTATGAAATCACTGTGGAGGCTAGAGAACACTGTAGGCTGGAGTTGGTTTGGGAAGTTGACTGCTGGGGTGGAGTCAGGGAATGAGTCAGGAATGAACAATGCGGGCCAGTCTACGGGAAGATTTTTGACTGACCCTTCCTTTGCATTCTCTCACTCACATGGTGACTGAATTTGGCTTTGAAGTGATTTGCCTCCTGCTAAATAAAAATAGTTGGGGTGATGCCTTAGGTTTAACCCTTATATTTTTCAAATCCTGCATTGTCCGGCGTGTATGCTTTATATCTCGTTGGTTGCTGTTTTCTATAGACATAACACTACCACTCTGTACTCACCCAAGGCCATTCGGGCTGCCCAGGCCCAAGCTTCTAAAGGGGCGGGTGGGGGAGCGAGCTAGGGGGAAATTGTAAAGTTTTAATTGGTAAATCTATGCTGATATGCGAATGGACCAAACCTATAAAAGTGTGGAGAACTTCTGACTTGTCGTCCATTTTGGGTGATGCCCCAAGGAGGGGGCTTTGTCTGCCCTAAATGTACCTTTGAAAGCCCTTCAAATAAATACCCACCTTTTATTCCCTTACTCCTGCCTGGCTTCAGTTTTTGGGCTAGCCTTTTAGGTATCAGGGGACAAATCAACCTGCTTTTTTCAGGTTAGTTCTGAACTTAACTAGGAAACTTTTGGTTTGGTGTATTCTGCATTCTTTTTTTTGGACTGTGATTCTAATTTCTCTGGAAAAAACCAGTTTTTCTTCTTTTAAGAAGAAAATTAATCTTTTAAATACCTCTAACAGTCTCAGATTCAAAGATGGGACATTAATTTCCTCAAGTATTTTCTTTTATCTTGTGGTCTAATCCTTAGAGCACTACCATATTGCACACAATCAGACGGTAATCTCAACTTTTTAAAAATGCTGAACCATCAATAAGTGCCTGCAGGTGAGGTACTCCAAAGGCTCTTCTCCCTTTTCCTAAAAAGCCTCTATAAACATCAGCTATGGCCATGTTCAGAGGTTAAACTGACTAGATTTGGGACAAATGATCATCCTGAATTTGCATGCTCAGCTCTGAAATTTGTGTGGTTTAAAGTATTTATTGTATGCTAGATTTGAAGCCTGATGATGACCAGACCACAGCTTCCCATCACTATAATTTTGCTGGTTCAGACATGGGGATCACCTTCAGAGCTGGCAGTGCAAATGTCCTTACACACTTGTCTTCACTCTTAGAAGAGATGGCAGGAGCACTTGTCTTCAATTTCTGCTTTTTTCATCAGAAGTCAGCTGGCAATTTTGCTGGTATTGGCTCTCTGGTGATGCAGATAAGACATCTGCCTTGTCCACAGCTTGAACTGTTCCCATGTCCTCTGCAGAAAGACCATTGCATGGGAATGTCCATGTATTTTATTTTTCTACAAAGTGACACCTTTCAACAAGGGTTGGTACCAGGTTTCCCAGAAAAATTAAGCAGGTGGCTGAAGATTATCTTGTGGCCTGAAGTCTATGGCCTTTTGAAAGGATCTTGTTTAAAAAAAACAAACAGGGAAGACCCAAACAGGAAGAGCAGTTTTGAGTTCAGTAAAACAAGCATTTGGTAGCAGAATGGTGTGTTTCTTCGGTAACACCTTGTATCTCTCACAATGAATATATCTAAATTCTAATTTCCTGAACCCTGGAGAGGAGTCAAGTGTCTGAAGAGAATTTCTTTGCTCACGGGTCCAAGACTTCTGCATTCAGAGAGCTGGGCAGACAGTTTGTCTCCACTTTCCTCAGGAGTGTGTTGCCAGATCTTGCCTGGCTGCTTCTGACAGCCAGTATTTCCCACTGTAGAGCCGGCTGCTGCCTCCTCCCATTGTCTCTCAGCTGCCTGTGAAGCCCAGCAGACAGTTTGGACCCTGCCATTCACCAGTCGTATTCACCAGTCCGTGTCCAGTGTGTGCCATAATCCCAGCATTTGCTAAGAAAAGAGAACATGGATGCTCCTGTATTTCTGCTGAGCAGCCGTGCTCCCCACAGCCCTGGTGAAGCAGTGTGACTGCCTGGCCTCCACTATCACAGCCATGGGGATTAGCCATTAAGTTTTCCTCCCTATTCCTAAGTTGCTTTATGCCTTGAAGCTTGAAAGCTTAAAGCTTTCCAAAGCACTTGGCTTTATCAAATGCTTGTAATTCTGTATATTTTTTATTACCCATGTGAAGGCTTCCACCAATGTAACTTCACAGATTTCTAGCAGAATAGTCTTGATTTCTAGCCATGTGAGAAGAGGATCATATTCCAGGACTTTTCAACGTGGGACTGTTATATTTTCAATTGGAAGCATCAGCATTTTGTCTACAGACATTGTCAAACCTAAAGTATTCTGGTGTTTGAGCTCCAGCAATTTATTTCATTGATATTTTGATTTCTTGTCCTGTTTTGGGGTGGAAATGAAAGTTGAAATAATAGGATTCCCTCCAGACTGGAAATTCTGCCTTTTGATTAGGCCTTATACAGCATGGGATTCTTTTGTTGCCTAATTTAACACAAACACACACATATAGAGACATATATATATATATATATATATATACACATCTCTCTGTAATGAGCGCCTTAGGACCCTGAATAAAAATTTATTACAATTGAGTGTTACTTGTAACAGCATTTGGCAATTTACCAACAACCGGAGAAATATCCAATTCTAATCCAGCAGGAATTGTATAGTAACTTCATGGATAAGCTTCAGATTGATTAGCTCTCAAAAATATCTTGTAAGGAATACAATAAATACTTGACAATAGAACACTTGTGTATTTACAAGCTAAACACAGCTTGTAGTGAGGAAAGCAAGATAAGTAAAACCATGATATCCAGGTCAGTCTCATGTCCCTGAGATTTTTCTGTGTGGGAATTTGGCATGAGCAGATGTACTGTGGCAAAATTAGAGTGTTTTGAGCATGCTGAGCATCCCTTTTAAGCTCCCCCAGGCAGCTGTTTAACACTCCCCTCTTGTTGCTGCATTCCTACTCTTCATCTCTGATGTTTGGAGCTGTTGCTCTGCTGACCTTCATCTTTCCCAAATCAGCTTCTCCATCTTGCAGACCTTTTTTTTTGTTGTTTAAAAAAACCCAAAGACCTACCTATGTATCTTTAAGCATTTACTTCAAACCCTTTGTTTCACATTTCAGTTTTCCCACTTCCCTCTCTTTCCCCCTGTATCCCCAGTCTTTTCGAAACTGTGGCACTTTTTTTTAGGAGAAGCCCTTAGAGAGAGAGAGAGACAGGACAGGCAAGAGGGCATCTTCATGGTTAGAAATACACAGGGGAAAGTAATTTCACTTTGTCTCTCCCCCTCCAGCTAATACCGGAAGCTTTCTGTTGGGACATGGTTGCATGATAGCTTAAGTGCTCCTCTCCCCTGGGGGTCAGCGAGGACAACGGGTGTTGAGTGCCTCTGAAAATCCTTCTTCTTAGGAAGCCCTGCCTAGAAAGGCTGGGCTAGGTCAGGCTTGTCCCCACATGGCTACAGATCGACTCTGAATTGGGCCTGGTCTCACCTGACATATGCCAGCCCAATGGCTCAGCTAGTCTTTGGCTATTTTTGTCTTTTCTTTAGGGAGACAGCTTGACTGCTTAACTCAGCGCTTAATTCTCGGGTCATGATCTGCATGTCTTCAGGTCATAGGGGAATTTTGGCTTGCCAAGTGTTAAACCTTCTGTGTTTGTAGGCATTAAACCTTACTGTGGTTACTGCTTGCTGCTCTCTGTGTTTTGTTTCAATCTTGTGAAGACTATGACATTTAGCTTAAGGGCACTGCAGACAGTAACTCAAGCTTTAAGATATGGCAGATAAAAAATTTTCATGCTACTAACATATTATAGTAATGTGGGACACTTTACGGTGTGTAAATACAAAACTTGCATGTTACAAGGATGAGATATTTGGTATTTTCTTGCCAAGCAAAATATCTACTTATTTTTGTAGTATTGATTTGTACATCGTTAAAAAAACACCTTATTTTGTTAGCTTTTGTGTGAATTAGGGGATGGAATCTTAAACTGATTTAAAAAATAAAATCATGCAGTCATGCAGTCATTTCTACACAATGTGGGAGTGCTGACCTCTTTAGTTACTTCCAAAGAACGTTTCTGGTTGGCTTTTCCATTCGCTGCAATGCTGACAACCTGCAGGTGAATGTCATGTGGAGAAGACTCACTCTCTACAGTCTTCCCACCTTGTTGTTTCTCTGATAGCTTTGGATCAGCACAAAATTCTTTTCCTACTGAGCATCTGCTGACCTCAGTGATCTGCTGAAGTCAATCAGCCTCTGCTGACCTCAGTGATTTCCCTAAGAGCTATCGTGTATATGGAGGCTTTCCTGTCGTTAAGACCCGTATGTTAAGGGCCTGTCCCAAACGTCACTGAGTCCATGGCAAGCTTTTAACAGACCTAAATAGGCTTTAAATTGAGTCTTATCGAAGAATTTGCTAGTGGAATACAATGGGGATTTTGTGTTCTAGCGTGTTTTAAGCAGAAGTGCTTTTCTGCTTCTGTACAAAGAGGGTAAACCTTTATTTGTGTGGGGTGGGATCAGTTCCTGATGTAGGTCCAGGAAAGTACTTGCATGTAAGAGTCCATGAACAACTCCTCTGCAAGCACTGAGAATTGTTTAAAAAACCACTTGGCCATTTTTAATCTAGCTACAAAAATGTGTGCAAATCTTATTTCAAGGTAAGTGGAAGAAAAACAAATACTGAGCTATTAAATTTAATCTCTATCCAGAACACCGTAATAAACAAAGAAGGAAGAAAATACCTAACTACCAAAGAACCATGCAAACATACAAGGTCTTTTAAGTTTGTGTTTGCCTGTACTCCAACCAATGCCTGGTTGCACACTACAAATTTGCAGGTGGTATTTCTGTTTGATTTCATTCAGGCCTCCAAAGCTACCTCTTCTCCAGATGGAAATGTGCAGAGGTGTTACTTTAGTTAGCTATGTGAGATGGTTTTACACACGTGCTTGGATGAGGTCTCGCTATAAAAGCAGTGAGTATTTTGCCTTGTATGTAATGGTTAAGGGACAAGACCTATACAACAAGGTACTTTGCTCTTTTCCATGTTACGGAGCAATTCTTGGCATGTTACAATGTGTTATTGTAGAAAGCCAAATTCTGATCTCATTTGTAAATGTACAGATTTTATAGAATATAAGAGGCTCAGATGTGTGTAAATGAGATCAGGAGTTTACTTCATTTTTTAGAAATTTGAAGTGAAGTACAGCCATAGAAAATGAGAGGTGACAAGGTCCTCAACAGAACCTCAATCACTTGCGTGTAACAAAATAGGACCAGTTATGTCTGGGTCATTCCTGTCAGCTGTTCATTTAACTTGTATTAGAAGATAGTACAGTACAGGAAAATCCAGATGATATATTCCAATGCCCAGATTATATATTCCCATGATTCACAGCTGGATTTTTCTTAAGTCAAATCTGAATCTTCCCTAATGCAATCTTAACTCAATTCCTTTATGTCCTACCTGCCATGCGATATCACCCTCCTGACTTTTATATTGCTAAGAATATGTTCCTATGTTGTCTATCTGGAGGTGTTCACAGTCATGTTTCCCAACAGAACAATTGTAATTTAATTTGCTATTAGGCAACAAGAATAGAAACTATTACATCTACTAACAACAGTCATATCTCTGCTTATCAGCTTAATAGCAAAACAATTTAATTAAATGCATTGGCTCAGTCAAGTGAGTTTGCAGCCTGAATTTGACATTCCTGTTAATGGAGCCAAATTTGTTTATTTTTAGGGATTCCAGAAATTCATGTAACCGTTTTCCAAGAATGTCTGTTGTCAGCAGACCGATAGTAGTGTTGAATAATTTGTGCTGGTTGTGACAAGGATTTCTGTTCCTGAGGACATAGCCATTGAAAGGCAGGAGTATGTGCAGTTGCAGACTGTGATGGACATGTATGTTGTTGATGATGTGAAGAGGACAGAGAGGCTTTTAAAAGACCAGCCAGACCACAGAGAGAAGGGGATTCAAGGTAGGGCACCATGGACTTGGCAAAAGAGATGAAAACTTTGTCCCTGTAAAGGAAGCTTTCTAAAAATGCCTTACTGTTGGCTCAGCTCCACTGACATTAGTGAAGCTGGAAGACATAGTAATAACTTAAAAGATCAAAAGCGTGAGTGGGAGTTCTCTGCTGTGCCACTCTGGTGGAGCTGGAGTAGGGCTCACAACAGTGGGAAATCCTTAGTGAATGTCCCTACTATAGACAGGACCCCATGGAGCTTCTAGGAGTTAAACCTGCAGGAAATAAAAAGAGGGTGAGGGAGTGTGAGAGATGCAGTACAGACCATTCTTAATAGGAGTAAAACTGCACCTAGCCCAAAATGCAACATACGGAATATAATTGAAGAAGTTTTTTGAATGAACAATAACCTTTAAATTCTTTAGTGTGTGTTCTCTGAGCTGTAGAATGTTCTGATTGTTAAGGCAATTAGCTTTTAAAAATAGTTATTTTTTTAGATTTTAATTACATGCTGCATCTTGCCTTTGTTATTAGATGGGGTCAGTAAGGTTACTGAAGTAATTATTGCGCTCTGCTTGGCACTGGTTAAAGCATAACTGGAGTAACTGCATTCAATTCTGTATGAAAAAACGTGGACAAATTGAAGAATTTCGAGTGGAAGAAAGATGGTAAGAAGTCTGGCATTCAGATCTAAGAGGAAAGGTTAAGATAACTTGGCATCTTTAGCCTAAAGGCAAAAGTAGAGTGTGTGGAATATAACAACAGCAGACATAAAGGAATGTTATAAAGAGGACAAGGATCAATTATTCTCATTAGTCAACAAAGATGGGACAAATAATAATTGGCTGAAGCAGAAGGGAAGTTTTAGGTTAAATATTAGGCAAAACTGTAGAAGAACTGTTCATCAGTTGGACAATCTGCCAAGAGCTGTTGGACAATCACTGCCGTTGGAGTTATTCAAGGCCAGACACCCATCTGCAGGAACAGTTATAGAATAATTAGATCAATCCTGCCACAGACAGAAGGGTAGACAAGGGGTCCTTCTGGCCTCAGTGACCAAGATTTTGTTATGAATCTACTTTTTCAGGACTCATGCCCACCCGCTATTTTGTAAACTATAGTGTCCGCTTCAGCCTCCACTAAAATGAAGGACAAGAGCAACAGTTTAAAGCTGCTCTTCACAGGGTCAGAAAACATGTGAGACAGAAAATTATCCCCTGATCTGTGGCCATGCATTTCTTTTTACGGCTTCTTAGAATAAGACTTCCTCTCCTCTAGGCATCTCTGCTTTGTCCCTTTGAAAATATGAGCTCTGGGAGAATAAAGTAGTAACCAAAACAGAGTAGAATGGCTTTGGACTTATTCATTGCTATTCACGACTTTATGGCAGCTTTTAGAAGTTGAATTGTAAATAATGTCTGAGTTTTATTGACAATATGCTCCTCATCTTCCCTACTACTTAAATGGAAGAAACCAATGATGCCAAGTGCAGACCCTGCTCTTGTGGTGTCAGCAGACTTCTTCCCATGGATCCGTTGAGATGCTGAAAACAAAGCAAACCAGGAGTAACTCTACAAAAATTTGCTCTGCTATACAGTGTTTGCCAGCTGGATTTGACCCAAAGATTGGCCTGGACAGGTTCTGCTTCCAATCGCATGGTGAATGTCAAGGCATGGCTCCAAATATTGATGACTGTGTTCGCAGGCAGAGCAGATCATTTTTAGAGGTACATCACACGGTTTTCAGCATGTCCAAGATTGGAATCTGGCTGCATGATGGACAAAAAATGAGATGGCTTACATGTGTTCTGAGAGGCACTGCAGAGATGATACAAAGGGCAGTGAGCTAATTTGTATTGCTAAGAGTGGTCTTAAAGTGGTAATTACATATGCAATTATAAACCATGAGCCCAACTTGTTTATTTTTCCCCTCTAGTGCTAATGAAAAACAAAGTAGTCTTAGTGTTTTGTGAGATCCTGGTGCAATGCAAGCAATCATTTGGCCAGCTAACTTGGAGGCAGAGGCACAGTATGACATGGGTTGTTTTAAAAAAAAAAAAAGAAAAAAGAAAAAAAAGAAAAAAAGAATAAAAGAGAGTCAGTGAAAAAGATTTTCAACCCTTAGAATAATGGCAAAGTAATACAAAAACCTTGTATTTGCTAAGCCTCATAACACTGAGCAACCCCTAGTGTCTGGAATGCCTTGGCTGGCCATGCTCTGTCCACTTCTAGCTGGTAATGTTATCTCAGAAATACAGGGATATGTCTGCAGTGGAGATTACCTCTCTGCTGAATCAGGAGAACAGAAAACAGCCACAGAGCAGGAGATGCCATTGCAATGTGATGTATCACCCAAAGTACAAAGTGAACAACCCCATGACTGTAACTGTGGGGTTTCCTTCACTAAGCTCCATTGCTCTTTCTGTCCTCCCCACTCCCTTTTCTCATGATACAAAGCAAAAGGTGCTCAGGTACTTTGAGGGGGCTTGCATAGAAGGGCTCTATTGGGAAAGCTGAGCAAGGAAAAGTGCCCCCATGGGGAACCAGCAATAGGTCTCTGTGCTGGCTGTTACTTCCAGACAAGAGGCAGAAAGGGCTGATGGTCCTGCAATTTGCTCCCCATCATGGTCCTTGTATGCCAAGGGGCTCCATGAGGAACCATGGTAGTCTCATCTCCAGGCTTCAATCTCCCTCACTCTGAGGATGTTCAGATCATCATCTGCAATGTGTGTAAAGAGACAGGGGAAATGTCTTATGCAGGCCTGGTTTTCTGCCCTAGTAGTGTTTAAAGAGACCATTTCATAGTATTAACCCTGAATTTCCTTTCTAAAAGCAGATCGTACACTTGATTAAAAACTATTATTTAACATCCATTAAAAATAAGCAAACAATGGCCTTTGAATTTAGTTATCCTTGGAAAATATTATTGGTATATATATATGTCTAACAGGTCATGCATCTAACGGGAGGAATGAACCTTTTCTTCTGTAATATCTATTAATGAGTCTACGTGCAAAACTTCATCCAATGGTTTTTTGGAACTATAAACCCTTCCTTTCTTGGCTTAGTTCTTCAGGCTTTGCTAACCCACTTTTTTTTTTTTTTTTTTTTTTTTTAGTGCTGTGTCATCCTGGACTAATTCACATGTGAATGTGAGGGGGAAGAGTACCTTCACCACCCCTTCAGTGCTGAATTGAAACAGTCTGGAGGGCCAAGGGGCCAGGCATTTCTACCTGCGAAAGTGGCTGATGTCTTAGTGTGGATGGAAATGCAGTTGTAACACCACCAGGACTTAATAACTCAGAGACGTTTGGTGTGGCCATCCCTTTTGTGCTTATGGGTCTCCGTGCCTGCTAGAACCGCTTTGTAACCCCAGTCACCCTCAAAACCCAACCCCCTCACTTTTAATTCACTGGGGAACTCGTGACATAACAGCATTAAGCCTCTGCCTGCTCTGGCTTTTTCTGTGATGGGGGTGCTGTAGACAAGATTTCTGCTACAAAGTTGAAAGACTAGAGGAAGAAAATCTGACATGACTTAGGGGTAGTGCAAACGAGTCATAGGAAACTCACTCTAGAGATATCTCCAGAGACTAGTCAAGACAAAAGTTACAGCACAAGCATTTGGAAGGGGGCCACTGCAAACAATTTGTCCTCATTCCAGTTGAGCAACTGTAAGCAGGGACATTTTCAACACAGGCCATTTAGGGACAGAAGGAAAGATTGGATGGCACTAAAAGAAACTACACAAATACGTGGTGATAGGATGACTCGGCCACCCGCCACACAAACTCTGCTGCTTCGTTGTTCTTTCTCCTATCATCCCGACATCTGAAAAGGGTCCGTCCCAACACAGCAGCACAGCACAGCGGAGACTGGCATAAATTAACTCCAGGTGACAAAACCACCTTCCTCTTCTGGCCTCTGCTTGCAAGGAAGGAGGACAGAAGTCATATGGGTGGCAGGAGCTGAGGACAACGGGGTGAAAATGGAACTACAGTCATCCTGTTTTTTGAGGAAATACTTGAATACCATTATTCCAATTTCTTTAATCCTTCTCTTCCCCCTAATTTGCAAGTTGCTCCTACTCTACTATTTTCCCCAGCATGCCAAGGCACCATAACTTTCTGTGGAAAGTTTCTGCCATCCTCTTGGATTTTGTATTCATGCTGCATAAATAAGAACAAGACCTCCCTCCAGCACCTTGGCATGAGATGGGGAGCTGGATGGGATGATGGTGCGTGATAGAAATATTATGTAAGCAAGGTTTGACTGCCTGTAGCCCTAGCTCTAGACAGCTGTTATCCACAGATATTTTAAAAATGCTTATTTTTTCTTTTTTTTTTCCCTTCTGAACATCACATCACAATACAGTTTCATTCAGTGAAGAGCTGGCATTCAGGAGCTGGATGGCTTAGCTGGCCCAGATGGGGTGCCTTTCATCTGTAGGTCATTGCTTTGAATTCTGCCCACATTTTTGGCTACTAGGAGCCTTTCTCTTCTGATGGCAGTGCAGCAGCATATGCAAAATTGCTAGGAAGTCTCTGATCCTAGACACCATGTCTAGATCATAAAAGCTACCATAACAATGAGTCTAAATGGCACCCCTCTTGGCAGCTGAGGCAGAGGCCAAGAAATAAAAGTACTATGGAGAATGGGCTACTGTCTAGCATCTATAAGCTAAGAGTGAGGAACAGTAGTGAGGGAGTGTGAGAAAGTATGCACAGTCCATGAAGGCTCTTTTGGGTGAAGAAAGAGGATTTCAGTCTCCTAGGCTGAAAGGCCAACACCTTTCAATAGCAGAAGAATAATTCACAAATTAGAGAACAAAAACATTGTTAGTCCTCGTGCCTTTAACAATGCTGCTTCCTGTTGGCACCTTTTGCTTACTAATAACACAGTCCCACGATTTGTATCTTCACAGTGCTGCACGAGCACTAATTAATCCTTTCTCACCCCTTTAAGGCAAGTAAGTTTTTATTTTTAAGGGTCTGTAGTAGAGATATCTTCCTTAGAACAGTTGCAGATACATCTGCGCTACATTATGCTGACTACACAGTGTATGCTAACATTAGTATTTCTGCTTTTGATACAGCTATTCCAGTTCAGGTAGGCTACACCCAGTTACATGTTTTGCAGAACTGAGGTCCTAATTAAAATAAATAAGTACTAAATACTGGGAAAAAAACAAAACAAAAACAACTCAGAGTAGGCCAGGGTTACAGTATAATGACACGAAACAAACAAACAGCCCCTCCTTTCCGCCCCCCAAACAAATCAACTCCCCTTCACTGGAATAATCTCTGGCTGTCTGACCTTATTTATTCAGATGCTGACATGAATCATCATCTGAGCAAGTACTCCCTCCTACACCTGCAGTACTTGGGGTTATAGTTCTCCTTGGTTTTCTGCAGCATTAAGAGTTCAGTGTTACTTGGAGCCGTCTCCATCTGGCAGGCCATGAGTCCACAAAAGCACAGAGGTCTTTCTGTAAAAAATGGAGACAGCCCAGATTGCTTTCCATTTACACAACATCTCAAGAGGACTCTGGACTTCTCTCTTTTGCAGTTACAGTCAAGTGTGCAGTCTTTTTCTCTCCTATCTACTTTTTGTGTGATGACCTCTTCTTGGGGTAAAGAACTGCGTGGGTGAGTTTGGGGGGAGGGGTTGTTCTTCTCTGGAAAGCCAAATTGCAGGATGCAGCACATCTTGAGCTTGGCAGCCTTTCACGCTTCCCCAAGAGGCAGCTGAAGGGCCCAAGCAGGGGTAAGACGTTATCAGCTCACTTCTACCCTGCCAGAGCATATCTTTGCACAGAGATAGTGACACACTGCCTCCACCACAGTTGACCTTCGCAGGCCAAAGGAGGTCCTTGGCTGGCAGCTAAGGGAATATCTCGTGTCGTCTGAACGCTGTTACAAGGCTGAGTACTTAATGAATGAGTAGCTCTGCAGTGTTAGCCATAAACTGTGTACAAAAGTGAAGGCAGAAGTTAAACATTATGTTATCTGTCAGTCATTCATTGTTTGGAGAGAATATCCCAAGAGCATGGCTGCGCATTGGTGTCATAAAGATCTATATGTTGTTGTTGAAATGAGGTCATTTGTCACCATCTGGGATTATACCACTCGCAGTATATGAGTTTATTCAGCTCCATGTTTCAGCCATATGGAAAAAGTGTAATATAGTGAGAAATTCAATCCTTTAATGGAATACAGAGCACCCTCCAGAATGTTTTCCTTAGTTTTATTTCTTTGCAATGCAGGCTTAATAACCACTGATGTAGCATTTGAATTGGAAGAGATACGACATCTAGATAAGCTGGGAGATCTGCTGATACCAACTGCCTTCTGATAGGAAAATCCCTTGCTATTTCAGTGGAAAAACCCACCAGACTTACTAGAGCCAGAGGAAGGGTATGGCACAGCTGTGGCATGCATTAACCTCTTCTGACTTTTGTCTCTGGAGACACCCACAAGGTCTCCCTTATCACAAAAGTAATACTATCAAGTAATTTTCACTCTGGAAATTGTCACCTCTTTTGTGCATCGAACATGAAAAATTCTAAAAATATAAAAAAAATGTGACTTGTGACAGAAGGCTGATGGTGTACAAGAAAGCAGGAGTCCTTGTCTTTTCCCCTATAACCTACTCCTCTTTATAGACTACATTTGTGGTGGAATACTCATGTTAATTTGACCTTACCTCTTGTGGGAGATTAGGTTGGCTTGTGCAAATCCATCTGCAGATGTAACACAGCAAAATGCTCATAAATTATGAACTCAAAATGAAAAATGTTTTGTCTATAATCTTTCCTGGTGGTGCCAGGCCAGCTTCCCCATTGCTGAATAGAGTATATGCAACTGAATGCTATGTTGTTAAGGATTTGGAGTGATGATGAAGCTGGAGGAGGTCCTGTGAGAAATTAGCTCCATTGATTGAGGCACAATGATGTCTGGACCAAAGTCTGCTGCTGGCTGAGTGTTGTTAGGAGTGTCTGAAGGAATTTGGTATAATTCTGAGTTTGACATCTCCAAAAAGGCTGTTACTGAGATGTACCTGGCGTGGCATTGTAGCCTAGTGCCAAAAAAATGCAAATAATCCCTGAAAGAGATGGTAGGGTTTTCTGAGGCCAGGAGCAAATAATACAGGTTGCTGTCTATGAAAAGTACAAATAGCTGCAGCTCAGTGCAAAAAGCTACATTATGGCTATATCTGGCTTAAGTGCTACATAGCTCTGTGGGCTGTTAACAGATGTTGCCAGAGCAACATGTTATGACAAGCTGTGTTGTATTTCTGAACCCAGTAATGTTACTGGCACCACCTCCTCCATCTGCCAGTGAATGGGAGTTACCTTTGGTTGAGATAAGTTCACAGCCCATCCCAAACAAATACCCTTGAAGCTCCATATGTGGATCTAATCAGGTTCTGCGCTAAGTTCTGGTGTGTGAGACAAATAGTTCTCTGATAGTCAAATTTTCCTTGTTGCTGTACAGGACAATAGAGTTTCTCAGGACATTTTAAGGGCTACATTTTTAGAGGTAGACCAGAGGAGTATTTGACAGTGGGGTGGGAGTACAGATTGACAGAAAATGGGGAAAGAGGGATGGAAAGAGGCAGAAAAGCTCTGCAATAAAGTCGTCATGTGGCAGTCCAATGTCTACATCTATATTCTAAATCAGACAAAGAAGGAAAATGTACCCAGATGGGGAGCCAAGTTGCACCGCAATTGAGTTAGGTTGGGTACATTCCGTTGTGTCTCATTTGTTGTAGAAAAGTTTAAAGTCATCACAATTAGTTCCAGGAATTTTTTTAAGAAAACTTTTTTTTTTTTCCCTAGATCGATCCAGTTACAGCTGTCTTACACAGGGTATTTTCTCACCTTATCCAAACCCTGCAAGTAAGCTCTTTGGGAGATTGTATGAATTGTGCAGTATGTGGTATCTCAGCAATTCAGTCTGCTAGAGGATGAGCTTTTCACACAGTGAAACAGATAAATCAATGGCAATGATGTAAGGAGGTAGTAAAGTCTGTGGGAAAAATATACTCAGCATTCTGTAAGTCAGAGTTCTGTGTTGTATGGGTTAGTTTCTTTTCTTTCCTACCGACACAGAAGAGAAAACAATGCAGAAGATCACCTCGAAGAAGATTTGCTTTTTATTCCTTCCTGGCCCTTCGTGGTGAGTAGCCAGAAGTCAGGAAAAATGAACAAAGGCACCTTCCAAGGGACAGCGGTGATAATGGGTGCAGATCATGATAGCCATCACTGCCCCATCTTTTTTGGTTTGTGTGAGTCAAAGCAAAGGGTAATTGTGATGTAGTTCTTCTTCATCTTTTGATTTCTTGACAGAACAATAACACAGAAAAGATAAACAAAGTGATAAAATAAGCAAATCTTCTAACAATTTTATTATCTAACTGATTCTTTTTTCCCAAGTGCAGTCTGCACTGCAGTAAGATGGTGACTTGTGGTTTGTCAAAACAGCCGTTTAGGGGAGCTGGAGAGAGAAATACTTTGAACAAAACAGGCATTTCAATCACTTTGCAAAAACTGAGCATTTAGTCTCTCTGTGAATTTGATATGCTAAAAATAACTGTCACATGGTCTGGGATTAGGAGCCATGGTGGTCATGGCTGGCCAAAGCCAACAAGGAATGGCATGGGCCACCACTGCCAAGAGAAAAGGCTGATGTAGACCACAACTGGATTATTCCAAAAAGCAAATGACCTTGAGGATCTGATCTACAAAAGTGCTGTAGTAAATGGGAGTTGTGGTTGCTCAACACTTCCACGGGTCAGGCTGCTCTGTGCTCATTAGCCATGCTGCTGCTAACTCCTATAAACCCTGCCATTCTTTTTCATGCAGATAAGCTATCGTGCAGGAGTATCCCAACTCCCTCCACCTTGCCAAGTCCCACAGTCCTTTCCCAAATGAAAGCCCCTAAAATACAGCAATGGTATTAATTTTTGGTAGCCTCACATCTGCAGATGCCTGATTTTTCTAATCCTGCCTGTGACTAGCTCAGGCAGGCTGGCTGATGCATTTGCAGGAAGATGGGGCTCACATGTGCAAGATCAGGAAAAAAGCCAAACCCTCAAAAGACCTATGAAGTCAAATAAGCAGGTTTCTGGGATTTGAACATGTCGTGTCTGCCATCTAGTAACTAGTCAGGGCTTGTTCCATGTAGAAAATGATGAGTAAATAATCCAGTACCACATAAAAGGGGAATAAATTTACTGGGGCTTTTGACAAATGAGAAAAAGACTTTCACTGTTATTTTAAATGAGGTTCTTGGAAAACAATATAATTAATAATTAAAATAAAAAATGTGAATTCCTAAACTTGTTTTGTTTGGCTGTAAAAGTAGTTGTATATGCTAAACTAATAGACAGGAATACAAGTGATGAAGTGTTACTGTAATAATGGAGTTGAAAACTCTGGGTCCTACTCTCAAATACAATGAGGTTGTTAGCATGAGGTCCTGTTGGCATGAGACGTGATCTGGTAAAAGTTTGACCAGTGAAGTGGAAGCCAGGACATCATAAGTTCTGTGCTGTTTTGTTCTTTGATTGATTGGGTAAGGCACAAATTGGCACAGAGAACCACTTTCAGTCTCAGTTTATCCATTTGTAAATGAAGACATATATCACAGTGATGCTATCAGACAGACTTAATTATTGTAATGTAATTAAAACTGCTCAGGTGTAAGATATTACAGAAAAATGTAGTTTTTTGTTCCTAATCTAAAGGACTATACGAGATTTTCAGCATTCATAATCTTCTGTATTTGGATTTAATGGGTAACTTTAGCTGTAAATAATGTTTTCCTTTATACACACACACACATTCTATTGAAAAATAACATTCTCTTTGCTTTCTAACAAAATTTTTTGTAGTGTGGCTTGGCATTAAAAAATAAGGCTGCAGTTCTGCTGAGCATTGATTTAGTTTAAGTCTTCAATTTAGCTAATTTTTTGGAGCCATATAAGATGCTGACTCTCAGATAGTTATAAAATAGCTAAAATACTGCTTAAAGATACCATTCTGGTGAACAGCTTATTCATGATGTAAAAGACCCCTTAACTTTACAAGCCAGAGTTGTTCATTATCATGAACACTGAATTTCTGCACAGGAACTGTTCATCTTAATTTTAGCTTTCTGTACATTAAAGAGAATGCTCACAGCTATAGAAGTACATGTGCTTGCTGTGCATAAGGGGAAGAATGAGTTAAGGGTCTCCTGATGAACATGCTACTGGTTTTGAAAGACTGTGGCTGTCTTGCTAGAACACTATCCTGGATTTGTGTAAGAAGATGTAAGGGGGCTGTACGGCGATACTTTCAGTGTCTCTCTGAGCTCAGAATGTAGAAATACACATTGATTAGGGTAGGGCATGGCTCTGTCAGCCTCAAGGTCTTGCTCAAAGGTCAGTTATTGGTTCTTGGTGTTAGAACAATGCTCCCTGACTTACTATCAGATGGTGCCCCAGAAGGGATCTTGTATGGTCACCTGTAGCCTTACTGTGTGTCCTGCTGCTACTCACAGCAGGATGTTATGAGGGGCTGTGATCCCCTCTGAGCAAGCTGGGGACCCTTGGTAGTGCCCTGCAATTGAGGGCAGGATCTTGGTGAGCAATAAGGGGGACACAGGAGGGCAGTGCACAGAGCACATCACTGTGTTATAATGGGGAATGTGACATGGCTAAGAAGGAGTGGAACTAAATATTGGCCTGAGAAATTTGCATTTTCACCAAGAGCTGAATAATGTATCTGAGTAAACTGTGGCAAAACACTGGAGAAAACCTTGTCTGAATACCCTGCACTGAATATGGGGAATTAGGAGCCAGTGCCAGACGCAGCCAATGCCTCTCTGCTAGGGGCAGCTGTACTTATGAGGGAGATAGGACAAGTGTCAAAAAGTGACTGTATCTCCAGGATATTCACTGCAATCCATGTGTCAGCTCTTTGGCCAGGCCAACTGGCTCAGAGCAGCCCTGTGCCTTGGCCTGGCTCTGACCAAGATGAGTCAGTCTCACAGTAAAATTCAAGTACCTGATCTTCCCTGTGGCTTCCTTTGGTGTGGCCGCATCAAGTCAGTTTGTCTCTGGTCTCAAACCCTTTATCTGGACCTGATCAAAGCTGCCACAGATTGTGACAGAAGGGCTGCTGCAGTGCCTTCTGGGGCTCAACCCTCCAGAAACATAGCAGGCTGGGTCCTTGACTCAGAGGGACAGTGCTGGGGCAGGTAACACCTTGCCTTTCACTGCTTGGAGAGGTCCTTTTCAGGTCTAACTCTCCTCTCACTAATTTTAGTCTTATGTAATTCAATTACTTTAGTGAGGTTGCCTCCTGATTTATGTCAATGAGAGTGAACAAAGTATCAGCCCTTGAGCCTTTTACTGAACAAAGTATGATGTTACACTATTTCTGGACATCATCATGTGCTGGTTGTGCAACAGATAAGAATAATGCTTGGTAAGTCATTAGTACTTCAGTTCAATTTGTGCTAAAATAATCAGCTACATCCCATTTAGTTTCTAAAGCCTCCTCATTATTGCTGCAAACATCAGACCCATGACCTGCTTTACACTCTGTGAGAGAAGGATAAGTGAATTTAATGTGATCTCTGCATTACAAAAGGTCTGCTGCTGCTCCCTTGAAATCAGGTGGTGTCTTATCATTGACTTCAGTGAAGGTAGGATCAGGTCCAAATTTCAAACACTTAATTTTCCAGCAGAAGAGAGTCAGTCTTAAATTGCTGTTCTTCTTTGGCAAATAATGAATGGGCCCTCATTATCTCTTTTGGGACGTGACTTTACAGACGATTACATGCTGAAAGTATGCCACTGATAGACTGGCTCTCTCCTGAACTGTGAAACTTGCACAGAGAATCAGAGACTGCTAACTTTCAGGACACTTCATTCATTCTCATATCGTGAATGGTTTTGTCAATGAATGGGACTACTGACCTTGATGATCTAGTATTGGCATTTCCTGCTAGGTACAAGCACACAATGATGCTGTGACTACTGAGCAATATTCCTGCATTCTTCTAAGATGAAAAGTCATCCAAAGTAGCATGTACTAGAATTTCTCTCCTGTGACCTTTTTAATTTCTAAAGGATTTGATATCTCTTATGGAAACAGTATACAGATTAAGAAACAAAGGACTTTCTCCACAAGTTTTGTGTAGAAAATCTTAGTCTGAGTTTCTGAACGTATATTTGCTAAACTGTTATAAACCAAGAAGTGACACAATGAATTTTACAAACTTTATCCTTATTGCATATTAGAGGTGAAATGCAAATAGCCCAGGAAAAGAAAGGTTTTGACCATGATAGATCTGTTTCTTCATGCCACATATTCCTTTGAACTCTACTTTTTAGAGGAATTATGTGGCTAAAATCAGTAGTTCATGTGTGCTTCTTGAGACTGTCTGTAATGGGTGCTGTATAGAAAGCGTGTTGAGAGTGCGTAAGAGACTTAATGATTTATGAATTTATTCTTCCAAAACATTTCTGAGTCAGATAAATAATGTTATTGCTGTTCTGCACATGGGTAAACTGAGGGGCGGAAAGCTTAAGTAGCACGCACAAGATCACCCAGCAAGTCTAGAGAAAATAGGCTGGAACCAGAACCTTTAATTTCTATTTTCATGTTCTGTAAGTGTTAGATCATCTTTCTCCCATGATTAGCTGCTATTCTGGCACCAACTCAGGACCATTATGATAGAGCTATTTTTCATACAATGGGATGAGACTGCCATGGCTTTAATTACAAGCATGTGTTCACTACTTTATGGCATTGTGATTGTTATGTAAGGTGATGTGTAAGATTAACGAATTTTAAATTAGGAGTTTACATTACAAACCCTTTGGGGCAGGGAAAATTTGCTTCTTCCCTGTTCATACAGCACTTATTAAATTGAAGTCCTAGTTAGTGACTGGACCTTGGAACTGGTACACCAATGTAAGAATAAAAGTAATTATTAGATTATTTTTATTCAAGATAGAAATAATTTTATGTAAATAAGGAGGAAATTCCACTTTCTGGAATTTGTAGAAAAGTGCTTACTTCTGACTGAACATACTTTTCATAGAATTCACAACTGGGATGGGACATACACTCTTAAACTTGAGTTTAGAAGTAGAAGCATCCTAAACATATCCCATAACATATGCTTCTAAATTTTGTAAACTTAGCTCAACTCTTTTGGAGAACAATGTGATGATTTCAGAAATGAATAAATGATGATACATTTATAGCTTCTTTTCAAAGAAAAGAAAGGTAGCCAATCCTTATGACTAACAACTATTATTTAAAGTACAATCTGAGACGCTTGTAAAATTTCAGCCAGGCTCTTGGCATGACTTGGTGCCCAAGAAAGGATATCTATATTGGGAATCAGCTGCTCTTACACAATCTTTTTGATGATTTGGAACCACTTAAAAACAAGGAGTTGATGATATAATACATTCTTTGGATTTGGAGATGTTCCCCCTATTCCTGCTTTGAATTAAGAGAATATATTGGTGGTTTAGTTAAATGTCTCTTAGTAAAAATTATGTCTTTCTTTATCATGCATTTGAAACCAGATCCACCTCTTTCTGTAAAAAGAAAAATACAGGTGTGAAGAGTTTTCAGCTGCTCTAATAGTGAGACTTCAGCCATTGCAGTGGATTTCTAGTGGTCTGTAGACCACCAAGGACATAGGGAGTGTCTGCTGGAGGTCTGTAGAAGAGCTGGCTCATCAGATAGGATCAACTGCTTGTTTGTTTGTTTGCTTGTTTGTATTATTTTTCTTTCTTTATTTTCTTCCCAACAAGCTTAATGGTGTTAAAAGTAGCAAAAAATACATTAAATATTTCCTAGCTAGCACTTTCAAATGTTAACAGTTGTTCTTACTTCAGGGCTGTTATTCGGCCACCAAAACCAGGTTTATGTATGATCAAGAACACAGGGGTGAGTCTTGCTGACAAAACTTAGGAAGATGCTGCCTGTAGTCTGAAACTCTTAAGGAATTTCAAGCCTATCTCTTTCTTTAAAACCTGTTGGTAAATGCAAACCTCTGACTTCACTAAGTGACTGAGAAGTATTTATATCATTGTGAGAATGCAGATAGGACTCTAGTGAATTGTAATGATTTTTTGCTGATGTGATACTGTTAGTATACAAGTTATTTGGAGGACTTGCTGCTGGTAATATGCTCTACAGTAGCTAATGATCACCAAATAATAAAATAAATATATGATATATTATTTACGCACTTAATAGAACACACAATCTATATATTTAATCTGAAAAGCTTACAAAGGATAGATCACAAGTGGTAGTCATAGAAGTAGAATATATACTCTGCGCTTGATTAATAATTGTAAAATCATGACAAGTCAAAAGCCTAGGCTACATTTTGCTCTTTGGTAACTCAATTCAATGTGTGCCTTAGGTGGCAGAGAATTAAGCTTCAGTAAAATTTAGCCACCCATAGGTGTGGCATTTCTGGATCTGGTGTTCAGCTCTTGAAGGCACTATTTTCTTACTAAATCTAGAAGGCAGAAATCTGTTTCACTCATGTATTTTTCTGCAACCAGAGAGCTGGACACAGCAGGGAAAAGCATGGGTTATCAAAATAGCTTTTGCTATGCAATATGCTTATAAATCACAGATTTCACAATGCTACTTATACAGAGTTTATGATGGCAATTGTCTGTCTGTTACGACTGGGACTACTAAAAGGATTTGTCACTGAAATTCTTGAGGCAAGAATAATCTTTGGCCATTTTCAGACTGATGCAATACAAAATTACAAATGAAAATAAAATGTAGCTAAACCCTGTGCAAAGAAATATGCACAGCTTGGGGAGTCCACTCTAGGTGATCTGTCTAAAAGAAGAAATTGATTTTATCAGCCATAGTACATCAGTCATGAATTGCTGAAACAATTAATTAAAGCCATTACTTGGGAATCAATAGAAAAGAAACCGTATCCATTTGCTCAATCCAGTAATTTAAATTTCTCAGGGTGCCATGAATAAACTGTGAAATGCATCTTTAAAATAAAGTTTTTAATTAGAACTGGCAGTTCTGAACCTGCTGTTGGCAGGAGACAACCTACTGAAAAAGAGCCCGATGCAATAAACTGTAAAGTGTGCTTGGTTGATGCTTTAGAATTTAACAATTAAAAAAGAAAAAAAATAAGAACTATCAACCTTTAAAACTTAAAGTTCTGTTTCAGCATCAAACGATCTTTTTCTCTGTAGTTAAAGCAGTTTGGAATTTTCAACAGTCATTTGTTACAATAGGTTAAAATGTGCCAAATAGATGCCAAATACAGATGGTTTTCTGAAGGGTGAAACCTGATTTACAGGAACACACACAAAAACCAAAAAAGTAGAAATGAGTAAAAGGAGAAAAGCACTTGCTATAGTAGATTCAGCAGTTTAAGTGGCATCCTACAATTCATGGCTGGACTGCTGGTGTGGGTAATCTTTCCTTGGTTGTGACCTGAACCAAGCACAGAGCCAAGCAGATGCTGAATTACACTCTGCTTAAATTGCATTGTCTCTGTCAGGATTTAAGCACGTGCTGAAGTTCAATATCTGATTTCTAAATGGGATTTATACACAGCACCTGCTTGGCAGAAATTACTCAGTTATTTTCAAATATGCCTCACTTCTTGTTCCTGTGAATAAGTGGTGCTAACATTTTTAAAAATCCCATCTTAGGCTGAGCAAAATAGGTGAACTTGTTGTTTTGGTGAACATTCATGGTGGGGAAATAAAAGCTTATGTCAAGGGCCAAAGGTTATGTGAATAAAAGGGCAAAGTGCCCCATGCCACCTGTTTCTGCTCATTCCTCTAGGAAGCATGAGGCCATCTGCACTTCCCTTTCACCTGTGGTTTAGGGGCCTTGGTGGCTTCTGCATTCCTCTTCTTCTTTCATGTTGCTCTGACTGTGATGCCTTTTAGAAAAATCAATTTTTTCTATAGTTGAAGCCCAGTATCCCTTGTCACTGACCTCACTAGCCATGTGCTCAATGTGAGCATGACTCATGGTAGCAATGAGGAATCCTTATTCACTCTAATTTGGCTTTCCCAAGGAAGGAAGGGGGAGTGGAGGTGGGGGGGAGTGGGTGGTGGTGGTGAGGGAATGGGGAGATTCTGGTATTTCCAAACTCACTTGCTGGAAGTGTTGTGTCAGTTATGATAATTTGGTCTAGCACATAAATCCTTAGGCTGACTTGCGATTCCCAGCACACCCCTTGTAGTCTAATTGAGGAATTGCTTTTCTGTCAGTCACATACTGTGGTGGAAATGCAAGAATGTGAGAAACAATAGGAGCAGGCTCATACTGAGTCAAAACAGATAAAGCCAAATTGCTTGTTGGACTGAAAGATGGGAGCAAGTAAGTTGGTTAGAAACCCATTGCTGCCGCTGGTGCCTGTGCAGAGGGTACTTGCCTAGCGTGGGAGTGTGGGGGATGGACAGGCAAACCGGCAAGAATGCCATGAATATTTTCTTTGTGAAAGAGGAAGGATAAGGGCATCAAAATAACACAGTATGCTAGAGCCTGCAGAGCGAAGACAGCACTCAACAGATTGATCTGGAGGTAAAAGATAGCTGGCGTAAAATAAGCCCATGAACAGGTTGGGTGTGAAGTGAGTGGTGCATGGACTGTGTGGGAGCAAGGGATCTGTGTCAGGATCAGGGATTGGGCTGGGCTGCTCCCAAGCTGCCAACACTCTGTCTCAGTTCAAGATGGCTGCCCAAAGGAGCACGTGGTGAGCTTCTTTTCCCTCTGGAGACTTTTGTTTGTTATTCCTTTTCTGGTGATTTCCTCTAATCTAAAGAACAAGATGTCCTTACTGAAAACAGATGTTTTGCTCCCTTGCATATGGGAAAAAAACAATTCCCCCAAAACAGAATAAACCCAAGGAATGCTGAAACCAGTGATGGGTTTCCATAAACCTCTTCATCAATGCCCTGTCCCGGTTGCTCATTTGCTCCTGACACATTGTGGAAGCTGTTGATGCAAAGGTCCACGGTGAGACCTGGGTGTAGGAGTGAGTGATCTGTGTGCCTCTGTAAAGTGTAAACACCACACTGAGCTGGCTCACAGCTTTCCTCATCCATGGTCTCCCACTGTGAGATCCTGGTCAATGGCAGCTTTTGTCATTGGCTTCAGCGTAACTCGGAATTGGTCCCAGTATTTAATTTAAAGCACAGCACACAAAACACCAAAATCATAACATCCCTGCTACATTTATAGAGCTGCATAAGCCACCGATTAACAAATGGATGAGATACTGAACTTTGCTTTACCATCTGTCTTTAATTACATAAAATAACTTGAAGCAATTAACAAGAAAGAAACACTGTGACACAAATAAATAAATCCTATTGATAGAAACAGATGAGGGAATACTTAGAATATATGGATGAAAGTCGCTAAAGCTGCATAATCTGCACTCAATAATATGACAAGTATTATCTAACAGATTTACACTGGTATTACCAATTATTTTTGAAAAGTAATAGTTACCTGTGGAGATGCAAAGAAACAAAAGGAAAGCTCTGAGTGTGTGACTACAAAAGACAACGTGTGGTCTGTCCAACAGTCTAAGTTTTGTCTTTCACAGATAAGAGAAATTAATATCAACAGAAAAATATACAAAGAATGAGGTTTCATAACTGAGGACCTACAATGAGTCACGTAAGTCTGCATGCTTATAAGTGTTTAGGCACCAGTGGGGATTAGGCTTTTTAACACTTTCCGGGATTTAAGTTCTAAATCCATTATTTCAGCATTCAAATACACTTGTTTGCCTTCTCTGTTTAAGCACTTAATAAAAACAAGTGCTGTACAATAGGTATTGAGTGACTGCTGAGTGGATTAAGAACTGACTAACTGATAGGTGTCAAAAAGCAGCTGCCAGCTCTGAGTGCAAGCTCTGGAGTCAGTTTGCAGAAATGGGTGTTACACTTGGCAGTCCACAGAACTGTCCTTAATGGTTGAGAGACAAGTACATCCCTAGTAAAACAATGCTGAGTAGATGAGGGAGGAAATTAAAATTGGCGGAATGATAAATAAATTGTGAAGACAGAGCAGCCCAAATTCGGCAAGCAGGACTTCTGCAGAATAGATGACTTTTAAATCATGCACTAACGGTGTCCGTGTTGATGCAACAGAAATTGTATCCCAAGGGTGGCGCTTGAAAAGTATGTGGTATCATTGTGGGCAAAAATTGGACACAGGACTCAGTCTGATGGTGTAGAAGAGGAAAAATGTTCTCTTTGAACAAATTAGCAGGGACATATGAGTTGACTATATGGCTGGGGTGTGTTGCAGTACACTGAGTGCTAGAAATCTGAAAAAGGGTGGGAGAAAAGGCATAAGAAACGCTTGCAGATTGGAAAGTATGTTTTGTTTCCCTTACCAAAATGAGATGACTGAATTACAGTGTATAATTACCTTCACAACAAGAAAAAAGTGTCTTGCATCAGATAAATGTATTACAAGAATCAGTGGGTGTAAATGTAAGCCAAGTAAATTTAAGCAAGAATTGAGGCTTGGATTTGTAGCAGTGAGTGTGATGAACTGCTGAAACAAACTGCCCAAGAAAGCAATTGTGTACATATCAAAATTGAATCTCTTTCTGGAAAACACATGTCAGCCAAGCAGAAATTTTTGGGCTCCATATACAGGGAATGGGGTAATGTCTGTGACACAGAAAAGGTTAGACAGGATAGTTAATGGTCTTTTCTGACCTCAAAGGTCATAAATCAAGGACAATGTCCTTACATTTTAGGCCAAGTTCTGTTATTTCTTTCAGCTAAGCCATGCAACTAATCCCGAAGAAACACTGAGACAAATAGTATCAGGAATAGCAAGTGGTATGGCCTTGTAAAAGGCAAAACATATGAATCGTGTCTTTCACGTTAATATGCAACATTATAAATTCTGTATATTGCAGATTTGGGGATTGAAGCTGTAGGCTATGGCCAGGATGCTCCAAGTTGGCACTCAGCAAGCAAGGTAGTACGCTCAGTGAGTGAACTGAGAGATACACAGCAGGGTGAGCATGTGGGTGAGTGCATAGATGGAGCACTGAATAGACCACTTGACACTGTTTCAGGTATTCATGTTGAGAGAAAGAACTTCAATTGTTTTGGCGGGAAACACTGCTGTGTAGACTAAAATGGGAGAAAGAATGCAAACAAAGAGCAATGATCAATTGTTTTAGCTTGTAGAAATGTCTTGTGGGTCATGTCAGGGACTTTTGATAGACGCTGTTCTAGTTAATATCTCTATGGTAATCTCAAAGTAGAGGTAAACAGCAAAACAACGAAATGTGGTGATGATACTATACCAGGAAGGAATGCAAACAGAAGACAGCAGATAAAGGATATCAAAGGAACAGGAGATATTAGAAAGTTGAGTACAAAATTGCCCAAAAAAATTCACACACGCAAAAGAAAGAAAACAAAATCCAGGATTTTTTGGAATGTACATGTCCTGGCCATCAGTATTCCTGACAGAGTTTCAAGGTATAGTGGAGAGGAGACCAGATGGGAGAGATATGAATATGCACAACGATAAAGGCTGTGCACATACAGACATGTGCCATACAGCAGACAAGTAGGAGTGTCCGTGTAAATCTCTCTGCTATTACATTCAACTCTGTGTTCAATATTACCAGCCACTGACTGACTGGAAGGATTTGGAAGAAATCCCGCAACGATTCAAAGGCTGGGAAAAATGCTTGGGGGAAAGACTCAGGCTCAAACCAAACATCTCATTAAGCATAAACTTAACTTAAAGCGTATGAGCTGTGCTGCAGATTTACAGCTCCCTTTACAGCCCTGCTAGGTGGCTTTAACAAAGGAACTACATATCAGGTTAAGCAGTGCACATGTTAAAGCACTTCATTAGCCTGGAGCAGGAGGGGCTCAGTTAGACCTACGAGGAAACGTGACCAAAGTCTGAGCCCTTGGCCACTGAAAGGTGCATATTGGCTGCATCAAAGTCAGCAGGCAGTCATTTATTTCCATAAGACTGGGCTGCTGCATTCTTAGGCATGGAACAAAGGTCTGCAAAGTCTTAAACCAGCCAATATTACATAACAGAGAGAGGATGGCAGTGAAATCATGCCTTTGGGTGTATGTTTTTTTTTTAAGGTGAAAATTGGAAGGCTGTCAGATGGTCTTTCAAGAAGAGCTCATATTGCTGGGGGTTTTAGGACAGGTTTTAATAAAGCACCAGAGAATGTATATCTTTACATTGGAAGGCTGGGAGTTCTTCCCTATCCCAAGAATTCCTATAGTTGCCACAGAAGCTTCACAATTCAAGGTGGGATTAATGATTCCCTTCTGAACTCTGAAATAATTTCTGTGACTGTTCATAAAACAGTTCCTGTAAGGCTGAATTCCTGATGCTGATTTTCAAACCAAAGAAAATTAATCTTTAAAGAACAGGGCTGTGGAATGCTGAACTGGGATCATAGATACGGTGGGAATATCTCTTCTGTGTAACCATTTATTGTGCTTATAACAGAATTATCTGAAGTAGAGAGCACTTTGTTCTATAAAAATGCTATTTTGGGGGAGTTAGCACTCAGTTCTTTTGGAAAGTCAAGAGGAGGTGAATATCCATCTCTTTAGACTCAATCAATCATTGGCACAGACTGATGTGTTTTTTTTTTTTTTTTTTAAATTTTACTCAGAAATAGTAGGAAAAAATTTCTCTTCTGGAAAAAATTAACACTTCAGTGTTTTGCTTAGATAATGATTCTAGGCATATAATACTGTAAGTATCACATGATTTTATAGCTAATATTAGCAAATCACTGTATATTTAATTTCATCATTCAGAAATAAATTAGTGAAGAAAGTGTTGACTTTGGTAAGGATTTAGTCTTGGAAAATTAGCAGGCACTTTTCTGGGCTTTACTAGTCAATACCCAGAATTTAATAAAACCCTTGCATAGATTATGAAATAAGTAACAGGGAAAGACCAAATGAGTGATGATTAGGGTGGAGTTTCCCTTTACAAATTGAACAGATTTTTCAAAGTTGGGTTTCTCATGATAGAAGTCGGGATATAGGGTTAAATTATTCACAAGTGAGTATCTACAGATGTTTCTCCTTTTTCTTCTTTCTCATTAACCTTTACAGTCCAGTTTTATATTGTACTGCTTTATTCATTCCCTAGTGCTTTTCCTCTCCCAACAGGATGTCTCCATAAGCTATTTACGTGCCTAAGTTGCAACCTTTCACTCTCCTCAGGAATTTACTTAGTTCTAACATTCAGCACTCAGTCCCCTTTGGATATGGAGTTGCTACAGCAGTTGTTAAATATTTTATGTGTAGTACAATACAAAAGCTACCAAAAGAGGGCAACATATGAGCCAACAATAAGAAATGCATCCTGACAATTTTATGGTTGTGTATTTGTGACACCCTCCCCCCTTTCTTTTTGACAGAGAAAGAAATTTTAGCAGAGCTGATCAGTAAACAGAATTTCCATTCTATGGGAAAGTACAACACTTGGGGAAAAAGTGAAGGTGGTGAAGATTTCAGGGACTGAAAATTCAAAGAAAATATATTTGGCATGATGGAAGTGTTCCATAAACGTCAAATTATTCGCACACCAGAAAGCCCAAAAGTTATAATGGCATTAAAATATTCAATTTAGTAGGAGAAATGTTAAATATATGAATGCTATATAAAGCTCAAAACAAGATTAAACAAAACAAGGAATGACTTACATGTTTTCACTTTATGGAAAACAATAATTTAAATATAATTTACTGTAAATAATATTTTAATTTGTCTCCATTAAAAATGTTGTCAAAATAAGTATGCTCTCAAGAAAGCAAGCTGATTAAGATGAAGTTGTATTTCCTTGAAGACTGTTTCCTCTGAACATTGTTTAATTATGTTGTCTCTCCATGAAATGCCCGAGAGAGTTTCAAAATACTCTTAATAACCCTGCAAGAGACTAAGGTAAGTTGGCTACATCCCAGGACAGTTCCCAGTGCTCTGTTTGTGAAGTGAGACAACGCCAAGAGCCCAAACACCCGGCGTGTAAGCTCCAGAGCTACTATACCCTGGACAACACCGAATGTGCATTCATTGGCAAACAGTTTATTATAAACAAAGGGGTTTTTAAACCGTTCAATAGCACTCCAAGGAATTAGACAGTCTTGAACTCATGCCAGTACAGCAATGGGTACAATAAGCAAATATAATCTACCTCACTCAGGGTAAATATTTGGCTACAAATGGATTGAGAGCTTTTTAATTCTTTGTACATCTGTGATGAGAACCAGAGGAAAGGTAGTGGCAATGCAAGGACCGGAGGGTGATTTTTTTCTTCTCTTATCAGCTGCCCAGATAGGCTAGCTGCCAGTCAAATTAAAAACCTCACTGGAGGAAATGAATGAAGACCTGTAGGTGTAGAAATCTGCTGTTTATACAGCTGCCTCAAGTTCTGCTAATGATCAACCAGAATCAGTCACATCTTCATGGAGATATGCAAAATTCTGTGGCAGTGTCCAGGAGGTTGACTATGGAATTCAGGGCATCCTCGGGGGTTTTATTTCCCTTTATTTGTTTAATATTACCGCGATGCCCTGTTATTACGGCTTATCCCGGTAATCAGTCGAAGACGCAGAAATAATGAGAGCTGGACTTCGGGCTGTGTTCAGAGCAAGGGCGGAAAGGGGGAAAACCCCTTTCGTTTAATTCTTATATACACTTTTAGAAATCACAGATCATTGGAGAAAATTAACACTTCCGTCTCTAACTATATTGGTTACAAGAAGTGTCCGTCAAAGGGATCTGTGTCCATGGGAAAGGAATGTAAAAAGATAATTTTTACAACAACATAGCTATGTTTACAGAAATCGTCCTTGAGACTGTCTAACAGAGAAAACTAGCTATTTTACAGTGAAAAATGGGCAACAGTTTAATCTCTTTTTTTCAAAACGAACTCGTGCTTTTTGCCTGCTTCTATTATGGCTTAGAATGTTGGAAAGTATCTGTGAAGGAGAGAGGGGCAGATCTATGATCTACTTGGAGGGCATTGAAATATTTAGGAAGTTTGGAAGTACTCACCCATTCTGAAGACAGGATGTTCTGCTCGCAGGAGCAATACCTTATATTCTCTCATTTATCCACATCCTGCTTTTGCATCTGCATTTCTGTGGATTCCAAAAGAAAATATTTATTTTCCCTAGTCAGAAACAAGCACAGGTTTCTGTCTGGAGGGTTTCTGTACTGTCTGATCTATCTCATGAACAACGACTTCACATCGTTCACCTGATGAAGGGCTGCAGAATCACAGGGCTGCAAATGAGATGTACAGTACAGGAATGACAGCTGTGCACACTGTCTGTGTGGCTGGATCAAGTGTATTGACTAATCACAAGGTTACTGTTTCAGTATTCAGACAGCTCCTGTATTCTGGATATGCAGGAAGATATTTATCTGCTTGTCCTTCATTGCTTGTGCTGCTCATCTATTTTCGATTAATGTCTTGATACTTCCTCCCAAGCAATGATTTTGGGAGACAAACAAGGAACACGATGGAATGTAAAACATATATTTTAATGGCACTGAGAGATGTGTTTCATTATCTGGTTGTATTTATTTGTAGGGAAAAAAAGGTAACTTGCATCCCTACATAACCTTGCCTCATGGGTGCGAGTCTACACGTCTGACTGCCATCTTATATCGACATTTTACCCAGCAGCCCAGGGACTGGTGTTTATTCAGAAAAGAATTGGCCCATGCACACAGACACACTGATTCTCACAAGTGGTTCTGTGTATGCCTTGGCTTCTCGACTTCTGCCAAATTCAAGCCTAAATTCTAGGAAGCAACAATAACACTAACAGGAATCACGTCAGACTTGAAACTGATTGCTTTAGCTCTGTGAACACAAAACGAACTTCTTTTCCTTCCTTAGAAATGATTTTTAACATGCCTTGGCTTCTCTGAGCCAGCATAGTTTCACCCTGCCAGTCAGGTTACTAAGAGGAATCTGTTACCCCATTTTGCAGATGTGGTATGTGAGCCTAGTTACATCACATTTTGAGGCAGATGGATCTCTGAAGGAAGCTCCAGTATCCAATCATGTGCTTTCTGCCCCTTGCTATTGATTCTTGTGGTTAGTCTGTTTCTGATTTTATTTTTCTGTGTAGTTTAAGGGCAAGTCTGTGGTTTGCCCCATGTGCCCAAACGAGGGAGCAAGGGTGCAGAAAACTGCCTGAAAATAAATAAATCAGAAACAGATAGATTAATTACAAGGCTAAATGCCAAGGGATGGAGAACACACAGCATCCTCATGATCAGATATGCCTGGCCTCTTGAAGGAGGGAGGGATGTTTCACCATGTGATGTAACTCGGCACCACACTGGAGAATGGAGCCAGAGCGTCCTCTTCCTTGCCTGACTGAATGAAACCCGCTCCTGTGGTTTGCCCACATGTCCCAGCATAGGGAGGAACAGCTTCCCTGAGGTAGGGGTGGGGAGGAGCAAGGCTGGAAAAGCAGAGGCTGCTCTTGTCTCCCCAGTGCCTGCCCCAACAGCCTGCAGTGCTAAGCTGACATGAGGAAAGATGTAATCTACTCCTGGTTGTTTCATGCTCAGGGCACATTACTTCCTTCCACGGAATAAGAGGATAGTCATGGATGTCACCGTGACTCAAGGTCTCCTGGGGCAGCATGGCTCTGTGCCATGCCTATAATCAGATGACCTGGGGGGTGAATTAGGAAGGCTTTTGATGTCATTCTCTGAGCCCTGCACCACAGGAGACAAAGACTTCTTAACGTAACATCAGGCAATGTCTTAAACATAACCATGAAACTAACTTTGACTTGCCAGCAGCTGGTACAGACAGTGGCCTCCCTACACCGCTCTGGCACTTAGCATAAGAAATGTCATTATGTGGGTGGATTAGGCAGAACCTGTCAAAGTTGTGTGCATGTTCTTTGGCTGTGTTTCCCTCCCTGGGCTAATAATGCTGAAGAGATGGGGAGTGGGTTGACACATTTTCTGGCATGTGTCATGTAACCCAGTGAAGTGGAGGACATGTCAGTCACAAGACTTTTGTGCTTTAGTAAGGCACAGGCAGCAGGGACATGCTGCAGTGGCTAGGAGTCTTAATCCTCTCTGGATTCACACTCTTAGTGCCTTCATCGTGGTTACAGGTTCCCCAAGGTTCTCTGACAGACACAGAGGCATGTTTGGAGTAAAAGGTAAGGAGAGGTATCCAGGTAGCTGTTGTTTAAACTCATGTTACCTACAGGCCCTGAAGCTCTTTATAAGTTGTCTGATATGATCTCTGTAAGAACCAGTGAATTTAGTACAGGGGGAAATATTCAGTGCCTGTTTTGCAGGGTGCAGAAATGCTCTATACCAGGTCAGCAGAGGATACAAAAAATAACCATATGTGTTAAGAAGAGATTTTTAGGCCAGAAGATTCTAAAGCAAGACAACCAGAGACTGATAAAATTTAGGACACAGTCAATGTGTCTGGTTTCCTAAACAAGTGTGAGGGGTGTTGATATAAATGTCAGGGTGAGAGAATTTCCCAAGGTCCAGCACAATCTCAAGGTGAATCGTCTTCAGGAGAATAGGGAAGAGCACTGCATTCAGTCTCACAGAGAAGCCTGGTTTTGCACAGCTGTCTGCTTAACACCTGTGCTGAGAAGATGCAGTTTAGTCCCTGGGCCGAGGCAATATGCCGTGTGGGTTCCTCACAAATCACCATCAGAATAACAGAAGATGGTATAAGCAGATATGCCTTGTATGAAATGCCAGAAATACCATATTCTGTCATTGCCTGTGTGTTGCAAGCTATGTTTGGTTGTTGGGAGAAGATGTATCAGCTGCATACCCCAAAACACAAAGGTGATAGGTCTGATGTGACTTATAGCAGGCATAGCACCCAATTCATTGGTAAGAGTTGCTGTACTGTTTTCCTTGCATCTTATAATCCAAATATATAAAAATAATAATAAAAAAGTAGAGCCAGTAGCTTCTGCAAGTAACTACAGCCGAACAACAACTGCTACTCTGTTGAAGCATCTGTAGCATCTCGGGTCAAGAACTGCCATGCCCAGGTGCCATGTTCTTATTCCATGTAAAAATGAATAGTAGTAGCTGCACAAGTGGCAAAAATACAGCCTGGCAGGCTCAGAAGCAACATCTGTAGACAGGGGAACTGCACGATAGCCCCACAGGATGGGGTGCCTCCTCCCTCCACTTGCTGGTGTTGAGTCACAGTGTGGGATTGTATGAAGTGGGTAACAGAAACTGCCCCCTGGCTGTACCTCCTGCAAACACATCATTGCTCTGATGTAGGTGCTTCCCTGTGTCACACACAGATGGTTTCCAGTTAGTGCCCCGTGTGTGGGGCTGGGGAGCAGGACAGGAGCTGCTGCAATGCAATGCTCTGAGGGATGTCCTATGCCAATGATGCCAATTATGCCATAGGCGAGGAAGAGATAGAGGATAATGATGAGATGGGAGATGACTCAATTTATTTCTGCTTGCACTGCATGACACTTGGGTGAAGTTGAGGCAACCTGCACCAACGCAGTTCTGACACAGAATCTGGATTGTCCCCATGACCAGTGTGACCTGCTCACATTGGCAGATAACATCACATCTCCAGTTGTGTAACACTACCGTGCACTCCAGATCCCAGGTCTTTAAACATTATTGAGCTGACTGTTTGTGCCATGTGGAGAGAATTCAAATATTGTTTGTCACTGGAAATGTTAACTACATGTCTTTTGTTGGGAGTACAGCAACCTGATTTCTCATATGCCTGCATATTGAAAATAGGAACTCATTGGAGAGAAAAAAAAAATGTGTGCCAGCTGGGAAAAAGGAAAAGCTTTCATCTGTGTGTGAGTACACAACATGCAGGGTACACTAACAGTGTTTGGTCGATACCAGTGTTTTGTAATTCAAGGATCATGTAATTGAAAAAAAAAATCCACTGCTGCCATGGTATTTTTCATTTACAAACCAAAAAAAAATTAAGTTGAACTCTGTTCATTTATTGCTTTTATTTCTCCCCACCTTGTTTGTTTCCCTGTTTTCTTTTATGGTAATGTGCACGTTGTTTGGTTACTTGATTGCTTTTATTTGAAATAATTTTGCCTGTAATTTTCTGAACTCTTGCAGAGCAGAGAGACTAGTAAATGTGTGTGTTTATGCACTTTGTGTGTATACAAAGAATGATGGATAGTTAATAAAATGCACATCACTGCAATCCTTTCATGCTTAAGATCCCCAAACAGAAATTGTGAGTATTCAAATAAAATAGAACTGATCCAAAATGTACATATTTAGCTTAGATAATAGCAGCCCCCAGATATGTGCCTCTTTCTGCAGTTGGAAATCTGTCAGTTGAACAAAGAGCAGGATATACTGTGAATCAGGCTGTCCTAAAAGCTTTATGTGATAGACACACTCTATGGAGTTAGTTTCATTTCCCTCACATTTCAAAAACAGACTCAGAGTCTAGTTATCATAAGGACAAACTCCACAAAATAATTTTTTTGTAGTCAAGGACTGCAATATTTTTTAAAAGTCAGAATACATGTTAAAAGAACAGTTTGTCCCAAGGCTTAAGGTTCAGCTGCAGAAAGTTTCTTCTTGATCCATCCATGTGAAAAATTATTCCTGAAAAGTCATTCTGCATATGGGTGTTTTGCTATTTTTCAGGGACAAAAAATATAAATGAGCTGTAAAGCTCATGTCGTTCTGAACTCTTTCTCTCCTCTTTCACCAAGGAGTTCATCAAACAAAATGCCACAAGAAACAAATATTATTAAGAGATTAGCAGAATGAATGCCAGAGTTCAGATACTAAACTTTTTTTTTTTAAAAACAGTGAGCTTAATGACGTGAAGGAAGTTGTAGTTTAAACATCAAGGTCAATTATTTCGTTAAATATTATTTAAAAGTTACTTGCCTTGAAACAAAACCAGAGCTATCCATTTCCCAAAAATGCAAACAGATTATTCTGCCCTGTTTGTCAGCTTCAGGAGATAACTTCTATTTGATCTTCAAATGAAAACAGTTTCTGTTTCAGATTTATACAACAGGCTGCCTCTAAAAAGAAAAAAAGATCTTAAGGTTGGACTGCTGTTTACTTTCCCTTCTAATCCTGTGAGAAGATTTGCATAAGAAAAGCAAGTAGATTTGAGTCTAGGTTTTGCTGTCTACATCGAAAGCATGAGCATCAGTCAGCCCTCTCTATTTATTCAGAAAGAAAACGATGGCTTTTTAAAGTCAGGTGAGTAGAAAATATTTCAGTAAGTTCAGCTGGGTTCTTCTAAAAGTAACAAGGGCTACTTATCAAGACTAAATGCAGCTTAAGTAAATTATTATAATAATCAAACACTGAGAGTTTAAAACCTAACCCCCCCCCCCCCCCCCCACCCCCCCCCTCTGCTCTAC
>VZRZ01004547.1:132131-224504 GCA_013398175.1 Climacteris rufus
GGCCGGGCCCGGGCGCTGCGCCCCGCGCTGTCCCCGAGGTGTGCCCCGCGTGTGCCCAGGGGACAGCCGCCCGCCCGCGTCCGGCCACAGGCGAACACAGCCTACAGCCCGCTGAACGCGGGGCGGGGAGGGGACGCGAGGCGCAGAGCGGGACAGGGACCCGGAGTCCGAGTGATCGGGCAGCATCGGTGTCATCACCGGTGTGCTCTGCCCTGCTCGCCAAACACGCGGCAGGGTTTTAGCTGCCTGCGGTTTCCATGGAGTAGTCCTGGCACGTCCCATCAAAAACGTATGGCAGATGTCTTCATGGCGAGCCTGAAGCAGGTCTCCCACTTCTGCTCAGAGCTCCCAGGTGGAGTCTTTTCAGATCCTTTACGCTGCGTAGCTCAGCACCAGCAGTGCTTTTGAGAAACATGCTTCGTGCATGACATCCTGTTTTGAAACAGAATTTTGAAGCAAAGATGTGGCAACGCACATCTTCCAGTACAAGCTGTCGGCTGGATGCACAGTTTTAAAAGCTGTGGCTCCCTAAAATGAAGAGATTATTAAAAACTCATTTATTAAGAAACCCAAGCCACAAAGGTAAAGGTAATGAGTGCTACATAGTCTGCATACATGCTCAAGGTTTGGATATAGGATGAAGGTGTGAAGTCAGGCCTGTACTTAAAAATACTCTAAAGCTACTTGTCAGAAATGTGCTAAAATTATAAGACATGGATTTAGGAACATGGATTATGTTGTCAGTGCTTCAACCTTAAGTTCATTTTTAAGTCCAAATTTCAGTCCTTTAAGAAAGAGAGGAGGAGGAGGAAGAGACTTATAATTGAAATGCTGACATTGCTAACTGTGGCAGTGTGAATTCACTACTATAATAAGACCTCAGCTAGCAGCCTAATTCCAAAGAGGTGATGTTATCCAGTAATAATGTAATCAGTCTGCTGGTTGTAACACAGGAAACTGGGAATTGCTTTATTTTATTGATATTTTTTACCAAAAGTAAAAAACCAAATCTATGAGATGCCAGGATTGAGGCAGGAGAGCTACCTTTGCTATTTAAAATAATAAACCAAAGTTCTTAATGAACATTTTTCACTTCAGTGCAGTTTTACAAAGACATACTTAAAAAGAGACAGCCAGTGAGAATGCAAGCTTTCAAGCTAGGGATTGGAACACAGAAAGGCCCAAGGGTGGGACATTGTTAAAAGTTTTCAGAGAGGTCCCAAAAGCACAATGTTCACTTTGCAAAATAGAAATTATCTCCTGGGTAATCACTGAATGAGTTTGCATTGATTTGCAGCTGCAAATTTAAAGGAAAAAGAAGGAAAGAAAATAAATTAAAAAGACAAATGCCCTGTTAGTAATTTAGAGTTATGCCACAACCATTAAGAAAATCGTGCCAGATATGAGAAAAATGGGAATTGACCACTTCAGATTTTGACTTTATATATTCAGGATTCTCCAGCCCTCATGTCTTTCTTTTGATACTTACTTTTAAGGAGTAAATGTTCTGATAATTTTCTAGGCATCTGGCTCTGAAATTAGAAATAACAGCAGAAGTTAATGAACTTGTAAGGTGCATGGAGCAGTGGAACCTTATCGGTGAAATCTTTCATAGAGGTTTAGTCAGTGTTGCTAGTGAAGTCAGAATTCCAGCCATGTGAAGGTAGTGTTGTTGCAGAAAATTACAAGGATAGAGACAGACCATATGATCCCTCTAATTCAGGTTTAGATTTTGCTGTTGTTCTTGATGTCGTTCAGCATGTTTAATCTTAACCAAAATTCACTGTCATCAGTGGGACTCTTTGGGTTGGGGCCATGAATTCTTTGAAGGAGCAAATCTTAACTTTTTCCATGTTGCTAGGAAGCCCAGGAGTATCAAGACAAAGACGTGAAAGTATGTGAAGACAATGAAAACAAAGTAATGAGTATAGCCAAAACGTAACTGCCATTTTAACAGAGTGGCTTGTAAATAATAGAGCCCTACAAGAATACTTGGGTGTGTCTGAGACAACCCATTCTGAAAACCCTATGATATGCAGCTGCAGAAACAACACAAATTCTTGAAAAACTGTCAACAAAACTTGAAATTCCTTGAAAATAATGTTTCTGAGTACAAGCTCTGTACTGCATGTAGATATACCACGTTGTCTGGTAACTCTTGAAAAAAGTAGGATGAAACTGCTACAGTGGCTACTTGTTCGTCTCATCTTTTTAAGGCAACATTAACACTCTTTTAAGACTTGCCATTTCACAAAGCATTATTATAAGTATTACAACCATTTGTGAATGTGTGCAGTTCTGGCTGTAGAAAATCAGTGGTTGGCATTTCACTGTCAGGCTTACATCCAAAAACGTATGAATTAATTTGCACTACATGGCCATTGGCACTACAGAGTAATGAATTGGAAAAGGTATTTTGAGAAATGTGGATGGTTCCAAAGCTGCCCTTATACACTTGCTTGAAGCTAGAAAACAGATGTGATATAATGATAGTTGTTTTGGCTTTATTGTGGACGATAATACCAGCTTGTGACTACTGACTGGATGTGAAACAAAAGTTTATGGCTGTATGGATTGGATGTGGCGTGTCAGCAGTCATACAGGGTACTAATGGAAGCATTGTGTATTAGTTCTGTAAAAAGATTCAAACGACAATTAATTCTGTTTCTCACACATACAAAATGAGAGGGCAATGAAAAATTAATTGAGGAAATTTATGTATGGATAGGGAGCATGGTAGTCTGGATGCCAGCTGCCACACAGGAAATCCCAAACCACTAATTGATGGAAATTTTAAGAACTTAACAGGTTAGGCTTCAAACAGTGTTTTCACTTTTTTTGTTGGTTTTTTTTTTGGTTTTTTTTTTTTTTTTTTGGTTGTTGTTTTTTTTTGTTCACTAGGCCACAACAGAGAGATTGCATTTTCCCAGTATGGACATTTTTGCTTCCTTGATGCATTGTTCTTGAAGTCCTACCTCTTTTGTCATTACTCACAATTGTTTAGCTTTTTATTTTTGATACAAAATATCACCTTTTCTATTGAGACATGGAGTATGGTAGTGTGGAGGTGGGTCCTCATATATACAGGAGCAAAAGAAGCAAGTGAAAGAGGGAAAGAGAAAGAAGAGGGTGTTTGGAGAGCACAGAAGGAGGATAGGGAATGTGGGGCTCACATTGGAATGACTGGTGATGGGAGGGGACAGGAGACCAGACCATTGACTGCGCAGACAGCAATGTTCAGAGTTTGTCATTTGATCAAACTACTCCTTATTTAACATGCCCTGCATTTCTCAGTGGGGATACAACTTGGAATCCGTGTGAAATGGTGAAAGATTGAGAAAGTAAAGACAGAATGAAAAAGCAAGAGGCAATTTCCTAATTTGTTGCTTTTCCATTTCTAAAGCCTGCCTAGCCCACACATCGGGTAGGATACTCTTAGAATCTTGGAAAAAACTAAGCTGGAGCTGGAACAAAGTTGGAAAGAAATTTCAGTAATTTTAAAGATGATAAAAAATATTTGACTCCTCCTTTTCCCTCTCTCCCTCCAGAAGGTCCAACAAAATCATCTGTCCCATGGTAAATGCCTGACAACAACATGGTATATGTATCTACTCTGAAATCAGAGTTCTGGGTGTATATATATGTAACTGCAACTCATATTTTGTCCTTCTGATATTGTTTACCTAGAACTTTCACATTGTCATATTTTTCTACTTCCTTTTTCACTCAATTTTCTTCTCTGCTTTTAGGACAGAAAATCCCTCATGCAGTGTGGTCCAGGTTATGCCGAACCATGGATGTCTCATGCAGAGCAGTATCTTATTCCGCACATGACTTACTCATGTTGCAAAAGCAGGGTGAGTAATGGGTGCTGGAATTGAGCTCTATACTACATTTTGCATCTGGGGTTTCTGTAATAGGTTCATGAAGTTCACAGACTACTGCTAGTAATTTCTTTTCTATGTCCTATTTCTGCCTCCCCCCCACCCCCCATTTCTCCAGAAATTTTATGCAATCTTGGAGGACTTTACAACTTTGCAAAACTATACAGAAATACATCAAAATGCTCCAAGCATGGCATAAACACACAGGGTGTATTTGTGTTGCAGAAATACCATGTTTTGACTGGGCACAATCCCATATAGGACTGTGGCTCAGCATTTCATCTTTACCAGCAGCAAGTTTTGCACTGACTGCAGATCTTAGGGATATACTTAGTGTGCATAGAGGACAAGTAGTGCTGGACTATTCATATTGCAAGTGGGGTGATTTAGACCCTGCAACATCATCCTGGGATCCACTGAGAGTAAAACTGATATGCCAGTGATGCTCTCAAGTACATACTATACACCTCCAAGTACAAGGGCAAATCTGAATTTAGAAAGAAGCTCTCCAATATGCTAAGTTGCTGATGTAGCACTTGCAGTGAGAAATATCCTGGTCCAGGTAGAACTTTTGGGAGTACACACAGGTTAGACAAAGAGGGTCTCAGAAAGAGGTGCAAAACAAACATAAGTGTTCAAACCCACAAACAACTCATTATCTGATCTGGTAAATGAATGGAGAGGTTGCCTGTAGCTGCACTTTGTTCAAACTTTGGTTGGGCTTGTGATGTAACTTACTGTTAGTCCACACAGTTCATGTCAGACTCTGGACTGTGGGTTTTCTTACTGATGATTCTGCAGCCTCTCAGGCTCCTGGGGCCAGTGTGCAAGGGCCTGTTTGTTCAGAGATCTCCATTCGGTGCAAAGAGGTGGTGACAGAGTTGCTGTTAATTGTTGCCGTATGGGCAAAGGTTGGGGGTTGCTGTTCAAGCAAGTCTCCTCTGCTCTGTTCCAGTTCAAAGTTAAGCCATCTAGATGGCTTAAACTAAGGAAAAATGCTAATACAGCTAGTGCTAGGTCTCAAAAGAACAGAGACAAGGAGGAAGGTAACCATCTGAATGTGTACACACGAATGGTACATCTATTCTGTGAAGCCCCAAGTTCACCCCAAGACCCAGAGGCTGCATGCATTATAGATGTGCTGAGTCCAGTCTCGTGTCCCACTACCCAGGTCACAATAATTTGTGAAAAAGGGTCTGATGCTTTCTAGTGAGCTGGCTGTTTAGTTTGTCTTTCTAACTACTAAATAAAACTCAAACAATGTTCTGGAAATTATATTTGTATTAAAATTGCTTTATTCCTATGTATCTAAGTCTATATTTGAATGTGAATTGTAGGACTTTAAGTCCTAAAGAATGTAGAGTCCATCCAGTTAAATTTTGACATGAGAGCAACTGCATTATTCTTCTGTTCATTTTCCTAATCTGTAAACAAGCTTTTGTGCAAGACTATTGGCACTGAAAGTCCGTTTGAAATGGACTTGTGGAAGTGCAAGAGTTCATAACCCTTCTGTTGCAGCAACTGGGAGTGCAGTCTAAACACTCAGTGCCTGCTGTAGGGAGAAGTGGTGAGGTCTTCTTTAGCTACTCTGGCAGAGCCCTAGGAAAGTCCAGCATTGCTGCCAGCTGCACGACAAAGGACACAGATAGTGCATGCAACACCCTCCTCTTACCTCTGCCAGGAAAAATTAATTAGACAATTTGTTATTAAAATACTTCCTGAGGCTGAGCTTCAAACTCTTTAACCTGAGAATGGATTCAGCAGCATCTAGCAAGCTTCGCAGCTCTCTAGGTTCCACTTTTACAGCAATAGGAGAATGTTCTATTGTAACCTTTACTTATTTTATATTTAATATGTATGAATTACTGCTGCTGGCTTAATATGTTAACAGTTATATAAAGAATGGTCTGGTAAATTCTTTAGTTCATGTATGGATTACAAAATATAATATCCCTCACTACATTTTCTGGTCACTCACTTTATGTTCAGATTTCATTAATATGCTTTTCTTAAATAACAAACAGATCCTGCAGAGCTGGTTAGCCATGTGAGGACCATGTGGTGTAAGCAGTTATAAATACACCAGTAAAAAACATTCCAGAGAATTATAAATCACTATAATGTTCAGCTCCAGTGGGTTGATGAATAGTATCTTTATTAACTTATTAACCACTTATCAAAATGATTTGCTTCGTTCTTAGACTTAGGTTTATGTTCAGTGTAAATTTTGTATAAAGCCTGACTTTGTTTTCTTTTGCCAGACGTATTTATTTCTGAGTCAAAACTCCGTCTCTTTTGCAAAAAGGAGGAAAATCAAAGAGGCATAATAATCAGCCTAAACTCATCCAAAGCACTTTAAAAATAGCCAGCCCACCTACTGCACTGGGAGATTTTATAGTGCAGTGTACAGAAGCACAGTGTGGAGTAGCTAAGAAACTGTGCAATATGTAAGCTTTACAAAATGTACTCAAGGCTCTCTAACCAGTACCAGATCTGTTCCTGCTAGGGCATCTGCATCTCAGATCCCCACAGCCTTACAGATTGGTGCCCAGGATGTTTAACTCTGCTTTCCATGAGAAATGGCCCTACATGGATTTTTGTTTCCAAATCAGTGGCTCATAGTGGAGAGATCTGTGGCAGGAGGTGGCTGAAAAGAGCGAGACGGCGTTGCTGCTCAGTCACTAGTGCAGTGGGCGGCAGTGCACCAGCATTGTCACTTGGGCTGTTACACAGATGGCCTGTGTAAACTTGAGTAAAATTCTAGCAGATAGGTCTGCAAAGGGATGCAGGCACCCAACTGCACTGTGTGGGCCTTGCTAGGCTCCATAAAACCATGCCCAGCTGTCATCTCAATTTGTGAGTGTCTGAGCTGTGCCAGGGAGCAGGTTACAAACTGCCTGCGGGTTCTGGTAGGGGTCTTGGGGAAGATCTTTCTTGGACAAGTTTTTCCAGCAGAATCCTGTACAAAACCTTTGGAGCTTCTGCTCATACAGGGATACTGTTTCTTGGTGGATCCTGCTTTATCATGGTGAAATGTAAATATGTATACAGACATTAATTAAATTAAATCGTTATAATTTTCAGAGACCATTTTTTATTTTTTCCCTGCTCTTCCCTCTCCATCAAGCTTCCTCTCTCTTGTTATAAATCTTTGCTTGTGTGTTCCTCTAGCCATTTTTTTATCAGTGTTTTACCTTTAATAGGTACACATAGTTGGCCAGTTTACCTAATTTCCCAATAAAGAGTTTATCGGTGAAAGAGTGTTTGGCGTGTGAACAGCATACATTGCAAAAGATGCTGCAGGAGGAAGGGCAGTATGCACGTGTGTTACCACACTGCAGCTTAGGTCAGGTGGTCACATCGCTGTATCTGAGGGGACTCTTGCACCAAAATAAACTTTGAAGTTGACTGTTAAAAAAAAAAGGGATTTTCCCATTGTAGAATAAACAAATTGTACTATGCAGGGAAATGAGGTAATTCAGTCTCGTGGTTTTCAGCATCACTCATGCCTTGAAAAGAGAAAGATCTGGGGGGACCTTGTAGCAGCCTTTCAGTACCTAAAGGGGCTGAAAATGGAGCTGGAGAGGGACTTTTTACAAGGGCATGGAATGACAGGACAAGGGGGAATGGCTTTAAACTGACAGAGGGCACGTTTAGATTAGACATTGGGAAGAAATTCTTCGCTATGAGGGTAGTGACGCACTGGAACAAGTTGGTCAAGGAAATTGTGGGTGGCCCATCTCTGGAAGTGCTCAAGGCCAGGTTGAACAGGGCTCTGAGCAATCTGGTCTGGTGTAAAGTGTCCCTGCGCATGGCAAGGAGGTTGGAACTGGATGTCCTTTAGGGTTCTTTCCAACCCAAAACATTCCATGATTCTATGGTTTTGAAAGGGTTAACTACTGGTCAGAAACTGCATCTTAAAGTAAGGCATCCTGGTATTTCTTTTGTGCATCTCTGTTAGAGAATTTGATGAAACAGTTTTTGTTTGTTCATCCTTTTTTTTTTTTGTTAAAATTTGTACATCATCACTAAATGTTATTTTTTTGTGGAAAAAAAAGGGGCTTGCACTTTCTTCTCTATGAAGACAGAAGTCAAATCATCCCATTGTTTTAGATTATAATTTTCGGCTTGATTAAACATATAAATATAGATTTTTACTGCTCCCAACAACAAGGATTGTAACAGTTTACATGCTGAGATTTGATAATTTATGTGTCTGTAGAAGTTGATCACTATAGGAATGGAATAAGATATTAGACTCAATACATTTTGTGGAGGTAGGAAAAAGTAATTGATAGGGCAAGTCCAAGTTAACACATGGTGTGGACTTCACTCTTTCCTAAGGGAAGAGAATTCTCTACTTCTTTACAATATTTTGAAGACTTTTGGTGCCCTGTGGTAGCAAATATGTTCTCAGGATGAGGGTTGGCTAGACTGTGCACTCCAGATTATTGTAAGCATTTTATTCATCTGAGAGCTGGAGCTCTGTAAATGGTTGAGGGGATTTGAAAGGACCTCAATGTTCAAGAGGAAAGAGGAACCTGCTGTAGATCTTTTGGGTCCTCAGCTGCCAAGCATATAAATATGGATAAGCATGTCCCACTGACTGCAGCAGAATTTCAAATTAAGTTTTTTCAGAAGTTTTTCCAGAGTTGGGATTTTAAGCAGTTTCTGTGTTAAGCTACAGTGTACCAAAGACTATGTCCTCATACAGTGAGCTTTCTTGAGCCAATGCAGAAAATCAGGGAGGTTGTTATGCAATTATTGCTGTATATCTTCCTGCTTGTAAGCCTTAATTCCACTCTGATTTTTTTGTGTGTTTTGTTTAAATCCCTGAAAGGATGTAATTCTCTCATTGAATGTGTTTTTCCTCCTAAACACAAGCTGTAAATACATACATAGATAATATTATTTGATTTTTTGACTCATCTGCTTGCAGTTATGTGTTTTATGCGACGTAAATTTAGGAAATTATCAGACCTCATAAGCTCAGATATAAAAGCTCCTTGATTTGTCTTTGCTATGGAAATTGCAAGTTTTAACATGTAAGTGTATATGTAAAAGAAAAACCCCAGAGGTAACAGACAAGTAGAATTTTGCAGGGTTGTTATAGACACAGTGACATCTGGTTTTTATTGCAGTTAATGATTCCTAATATTATGTGCCATTTTGTGTTATATAACCATTTATTATTAATCTGCATCTCCTCTTACAAATCAGTTTTCAATGCTTTTTTTCCCCCAATCATACCTTGAGAGAGCATGTGGGTATACATTTATGCCTACTAAAATAAAACTAAAGGTGTTTTTCTATATTAAGAATTTTTGAAGTACTTAGAGATGGATTCTGTGTTCTCCATGAAGTAACTGTTATCCTAATCATTACCAGGAATTGAACCTGGAACTACCAGAGCTCAAGAATAGCTTGACAATTTGAGCTCAAAAAGGCTAAATCTTCTGGCTAACAGTTGTAGGAGAGTCATGCCTTTTGTGGCTCTGGCAGAAGTTACTAGTTGGAGAGGGAATTAGGCTTGTGCAACTCAAAATTTTTAGTGAAATACAAGGGAATTTGGGGGTTTGCAGGGAATGTGAAATTGGGCTCTTCCAGGAGCTTCCCAGTAAGCATGAAAAGATTTTTTTTTTGGTTTTTTTTTTTTTTGGTTTTTTTTTTTGTGTGTATAATGGGTAGTGAGAAATCCTAGCATCTGACAACGTCCTGGCTAAGTGTGCCCTTCAGTTTTCCATTAGTGGTGGTGTAGTCCATCAGTGCATCCTTTCAGGAGTAACCATCTGGCATTTCCTAAACCCTTGTCTGTGTATCATGTAAAACTCAGTGTTACCACTCTAAAGAAAGACCTTGAAAAGTTAAATGCCATTGGAATTTAGTAATGTAGGCCACAGTGTAAACTGTGGTTAAGTTGAGCTGAGGCCTTCTTTAGAGAAAGAACCTGTAATTGATTAAACCCTGCCTCTAGCTAGATAAAAAATGAGTTGAAGTAGATTAATATAAAAACAGTTAAAAGCTTCCTTGTTGTTGTCAGTTTTCGAAATTAACCTTGTCAAGAGTTTGGCAGAAAGAACTCAAAGGCAGATCTGATCTAAACTGAGGAAAACAAACCCAAAGGAGCAAAGAGCAATGTGGACATTCTCATTTTTTGGTTGATAAAAATGAACTTTCTAACTGAAGGTTGTGAGTTTTAGGGTCCTTCCAACACAAATGATTTCATGATTCTATGACTTTATGGCCTTCATTTAAACTTGCCAAGCCATTTTTCTCCAGACTACCACCCTACATGATTTGTGTCTCATAGCTTTGTCTAACGCAGAAATTTCTTCAGTACTGCTTGGCCTATCTTCTTGTGGCCTTCATGAATCTTCTCTGACATTTAATAAGCGTAATTATTATGAGAACATAAACCAAGGGCAAAACTCAAAAGGTAGTCTTGGATTCAGTAAGAAATTGTCTGAGAAAGAATTGAAATGGAGACAGCACAGCTGAACAGCTAGCATGATGTCAGGCCTTTTGCTGGAATCTGCTTCTGTCTGTAACTTTGCATGACATGTGACCTCTGTGTCACACAGTTTGTCCTACTGCAGGCACACTTGCAGATTGGTGGCAAGGTGGTGCAACTTTCTGTAATTGATCTGGACATAAATTCTGCAGTCCCAGTGATGAGTGAAAAGTGAGACTCATAGACCATGTCCAACAGATGCTACCGAAGTATTTATCAAGAAACAATGTTGATTTTACTTAGTGTCACAGTGGAAACTCATTTTAGAACATGTTTGGGCTTTGACAGCCTTTAAAATTTTTTCCCCCCATATCCTTTTGTATATACAACTGGGTCACGTTAGTGACCACAGGTATGAGTCTCCATTCCATTGCATTGGTTTTATGCCAGAGTAACCCCACTGTTTTTCACAGCATAAAAATCCGATGAAATGTGGTGAAAAATTGATCCCATACATATTCCAATCTCTGAGTGACTTAATATTTAGTGCTAAAACACTTTCAACCTTTAAAAACAACACTTCTATCAGTCATGTTACAGATTTAAAGTCTGCTGTCTCACGACTTGCCAGAACTGCAGCAAATGCTGGGAAGTGAGCATATCCTTAATCACAGCAAATCATGGGATATTTGATCCTTACATTTGACAGTCCTGTTGGAGGGTCAGCTTGTGGTCTTGTATCTTGTCCTCAATGTTGAAATGTGTACCTTTTCCTTCCATTTCTGTTTTAAGGTAAAATAATAGAACAATTTCCATAGATGTAGGCTATTTGTTCCTTTTAAAAGGTAGCAATTTCAAATCTGTATCAGAGTTGGAATCTTATGGACTAAGAGATAAGTTAACAGAGACCTTGAGAAAGTAAACAAGGCAGAAGTTCAGATGCAGGATGTTTCGTGGGTCTGCAGGTTGTTCCTGGCTACAGAAGTAAAACTTCAGTCTGTTGTTGTTACAACAGCATATATATTGTAAATATATATGTTTCCATTATTACATACATATGTATATACATAGTCCCTCTAACTACTAACTAATCTACTGTTCTATTTGCAATATGAGGGAAGCATTGTGGTATTTTTAGTTTTCTGAAGTTAATGAGCCTGTTCCTGTTAAAATTAGTTGCAGAGCTCCAGTTGATAGCAATAGGAGCAATCTCATTATTTTCAATGATCATAAGCTAACACTCGTGACAACTAACTTGGGAAGCTAAGATAAACTCTAATCACAAAGGAGAGATCATTGAGGAGGTGTGTAAAAGGGATGTAGAAGTCTGTTGGATTTGAGACTTCATTTCACCATAGATTTCCTGCGTGACTTTTAGATGAGTTATTATGGTTACCCTTTGAATTTGTAATCTGGGCATAGAAGCACATCCTTACTCCTTGAAAAGGAGTGATGTGCTCAGATCTGTGGCACATTTTGTGATTGGGAGAAATTTCTTGTAAGACTCGGGCATAAGTTTGATTTGAAACAGTTGGGTAAATAGTACTAGTAATTAATTAAGTATTAGTTAATTAGCCCAGTAAATTAGTAACTGGTAGAATAACGACAGTTGCGCCTGCTTGTTGTGTAAGGGAATTGTAGAATCATAGAATGGCTTGGGAAGGGACCTTAAATAAGAGAGCTGTGAGCCTTGGTCTTATGTGGTGATCCTAATGGCACTGTAGTACCACAGCAAAGTGATGGTACTGCAAACCAATTATGTATCTTTTTTTACATATATATTCAAATTGCTGCACATCAATGAGATGTCAGTCCCTTCTAATTTGAGATATTCTATAGGTAAAATATAGTAAGTGTTTATACATTTAGACTGAGGCATATTTAAGGCAATGAACCTTGGTTTAGCCTGTAACAAAAATTATGATGTTGAACCACATTGTATTGTGCTACTTACGGGCTGAGGATGTACAAAGACTGCTTGGTTCAGCTGACGTGGGGTAACTTGTTAAGCCTTGGTAATTTCAGTTCATATAAAGGTTGAGATAAGAAATTACTGTTGTTCAGTAATCAACATTTCTGACTATAGGGAAACAAGTCTGGTAATATAAAGGTCTCAAGAAGTTTTATACTGGTTAACACTACTTCTCTCTCCTTTTCTCTCTTCCAATTTTTACTGATTTAAATTGGCTGAAGAAGAGAAATTCTAGTTCATGGGAAATATTGTTTTCTTTGATTTTTTTCTTTTCTTTTTGGGGGGACAGGTTTTTGGTTAAAATTTATCTGGGAAATGAAAAGAAATTTTTCTGCCAACCAGAAATTTTGTGTTAATTTCCTGCTGGAAACAACAAACATTTTATTTCTGAAATAAATGTGTTCTTTGGTTCCTGCAGCTTCTCAGTTAAAATGGCATTTGACAGGTGACTCTGACTATCAGCTCTGTAGAGCAATTGCAGAGCTAGCTGTACACTATCAGTGGTGCTCTGGCACCCTGCTCTGTGGGTTGACTGGAAGTCTGTTGCAGGGCTTCCAAGCTCCCAGCTGGCAATCTGTTCTTACTGTTTGGCAATCAGAAAGTTTGGAAAATACTGGGATTTCCATGTTTTCTGTACCCTTAGTAGGAAATTAATCCTTTTACAGTCAGGACTTCAGCATAGGTGGCTGAAACCAGGGAAGCTTGGTGCTTTCTCTCTTTGGTACACTCTGTTGAGCAGATCTGCCTCCTATTTCCTCACTAAGCTCACCTTTATTTCAAGTGAGTCATTTCACACTTTGTTCTCCAGCATGGATTGGTGTTCTGTGCTGTTGGATGCAGAAAGTAGGGTCTCTTCACACTTTGTTTTCCAGCATGGGTTTGTGTTCTGTGCTGTTGGATGCAGAAAGTAGGGTCTCTTCACACTTTGTTTTCCAGCATGGGTTTGTGTTCTGTGCTGTTGGATGCAGAAAGAAGGGTCTCCTGTCTCAGTGTTTCACCCATCTCCTTTCTCTGGAATTGCACCTACCCCGCTTTCAACTATCTTCCTGGAGTAGGGGTAGCAACCCAGCTGTGGAAGCGTGGAATTTAGCGTGGGCTAATTCCTGCATGCAGTTTACCCAGCTTCTTTGGGTGTGTCCTGCATCGCTGCTAGACCACAATGGAAACTACCCACGCAGCTTCAAACAGCTAATGAGGCGACCTCGCACCCACCACACCCAGCGACTGGAAGATTCTGGCCCCTCTTGCAGAATAGCACTATGCAGAGTTACAGCATCTGGCTTTGGCAAGTCTGCAGGCACAGACAGTCTTTGAAACAAAAACAAAACCATGCACTGTTTCTCCCCAGATTTACATGACTGAATGCTGCATTGCACACATGTGGGCAAGAGCAGGAAGAATGCACTCCACCAGTGATTGTGCAGGGACTTCAGGGGCTCAGTACCCTGCAGGATCTGCTGCTTGAGCTCATCCACAGCTTTTTCTAGCCACATCAAGGATTTCACACATCTTAAGCAGAGTTGGTGTTTGCAATGTGAAAGTTACCTAAAAGGTGTCAGATTTGGCATTCAAAATTGAAGTTTATCAGACATTCTTACAAGAAGATTGCAATTACACCTATGTTTAAGCCCTGAATAACCATACATTTCACCAGAGATGCAACTCTCTTCCAAGTCTCCTTACAGGAGTGATATGGATCTTCTGTGATTGACATGCAGATACAGAAAAAATGGCTTTCTTGCAGTCTTGCTTGTGTTGCTACAAATACACTTCTCATTCTGAAGAACCAAGCACCTTCAACTCCTTTTATTGCCCTCATTAGTCTTGGTCTATGGATAGTTAGATATGGCAGGAGATAGCAAATATTTTAGATGAAAGATGATAGAAGAAAACAATTGTTTTCAGTCTTCATTGGCACAGCAGATAATTTCTGCATTTCAAACACTGTTGCAGAAAGGCTTATTCTGGCAATGTGAACACTGAGTGTACCTCATCTTTCATGGTTTAAGTGATCTCTGCATGAATGCAGAGTTCAGTTCTCATTGTGCAAGTACCTACGTGGGTGAACAGATTTGAGCCCATAAAGACTGTTCTGGCTGTTTAGTTCATCCTTGAAGGTGTTTGCCAACCTTAGACTTTTAGAGAAGGAATCTTGCGTAAGACCACATGTGCAAGAAAATCGTCCATGCAACATTTAAAACCCATTGTTTCTTCCATTAGTTAGGAGGAAACACAGACTAATTTCTTACTGAATGTGTTTTTATGGCCTTCTCACAGCTTTGGTGATCTTGTGGGAGCACATAATAATAAATTGTTAAAAGGAAATCTAAGCTGTCTAAAGCTAAAAACGAGTTATCTTGTTAAGGAGAAAAATATATGTAAATGGATCAGTAGGATTAAATCACTGCAAGACATCATAACCTTCTGTTGTGATTGCATAGAGGGAACCTGATAATCTTAGTTGTCTCTGTCACAAGGGAGCAGAAAGATATTTTTATGCATGCATTTTATTACAAAATGAAACATGGTGCTCTAGGCACAAAGTGGAGCAAGAGAGTTTGTGCAAACACATACGTACACATTTGTGCATACACACATGCATTCTTTTGGTACACTTCCTTCCAGATGCAGTTGGAGTCCTGGCTGCTGTGAGGGTTTGGCAGCTTTCTTGAGCAGTGTGGGTGTTTATCATTCTACTGTGATTGTTCATGTTGTGATGAGTTTCCCCTTGGGTGCATTTTTCAGACACATGTTCCTGTCAACCAAGGTCAATGCTGAGCCAGAGAAGCAGTGCACAGGTGCTGTGTCAGAGTTTGACTCTTTCTTTTGGCTGCAGATAGAGACACTTCTTAATTTAACTTATGATTAAACCATTGCCCTGATACAACACCAAACAGAGTCTTTCTGCATGGATTAAAAAAAAAAAACAAACGTTCTTTACATAAACAAGGGAAAAAATGAGTGATTTCATAAAAATAGACTTGTAAGACCTGACCAAAGACCTGTTAAAATTGACGGAAAGACTCCCTGGATTTTATCAGGCTCTGTTTCAAGCCCTTAATGCATGCTCTGGTGTCTAGAATCCCAGATGGGTGTAGTTCTTCGTTAGACAGGAGTTGGTTTCTTTCTTTACTCTCACTAGGTATAGTGCTGGTGGCAGTGGAGAAAGCTCAGGGTGATGGGAGAGTTCATTACAAAGAATGATTTTTTTCTTCGTGGGCGGCAACCAGCTTCTAAACAAAAAAGCCCTAAGGAGAGAAATGCATCAGGGTCATTACAACTGTCGTTTGGCACTTACTAACATGTATTTTTGAAAGAAACTGTTAACACAATTTTGCTGTTTCTTGCCAAAAAGCGAGGGCAAACTGGCAATGTTTTGAAGGCAGAATTGTTCTGCAGGCTTTAGAGCTCCTCTCTAGGATCAGCTGATCAAGAGATATGAGAAGACTGAACATGCTTAACCCTTCTACCTGCAGAAATCCATGCTTGTCCAATCACAAATATGTGCTGTGTTTCTGTCCAATTTCAGATGTGTAGTAGAGATTATGTAAAGGTCCATTTGGAGTCAATCTGGCAAGGGTTGTCAAGGACAACAAGAAGGCCTTCTTCAAGTGCATCAGTAGCAAAAGAGAGACTAGGGAAAATGTGAGCCCACTGCTGAATGGGGTGGGTGCTGTGGTGATAAAGGATAACAGAGAAGGTAGAGTTTCTGAATGCCTTGTTTGCTTCAGTCTTTTCTGCTTAGGCCAGCTCTCAGGAATCCCAGATCATAGAGGCAGGAGAGAAAGTCTGGAGAAAGGAAGACTTTCCCTTGGTCAAGGGGGATCGAGTTAGACATCATTTAGGCAAATATGACAGCCACGAATCCATGGACACCAATGGGATGCACCCACCAGTGCTGAGGGAGCTGCCAGATGTTGTTGCTAAGACACTCTGCATGGTGATGGAGAATAGGAGAGGTGCCTGAGATGAGGCCACTCTCTAAGTCATGGAGGACAGGAGAGATACTTGAAGACTGGAGGAAAGCCACTATCCCTCCCATCTTCAGAAATGGCAGGAAAGAGGATCCAGGAAACTACAGGCCATTCAGCCTCACTGCTATCCCTGGAGAGGGAATGGAACAACTCATTCTAGACGTCATCTCTAAGCATGTGGAGGAAAATAAAGTTACCAGGAATAGTCAGCATAGATTCACCAAGGGGAGATAATGCTTGACCAATCTGATAGACTTCTAGGAGTTACAACTGAATATGAGGAAAGCTTTTTTACTGTGGGGGTAACAGTGCTCTGGAACAGTCTGCTCAGAGAGGTTGTAGAGTCTCCTTCTCTGAAGGTATCGAAAATTTGCCTGGACATGATCCTGTGCAACCTTTGCTGTAGGTGAAACTACTTTACCAGGGGAGTTGGACTAGATGACCTCCAGAGGTCCCTCCCAACTCCATGTATTCTGTGATTCTGTGAACTTTACACCAGATTTTTGCCTGTCTTTGAATCACAGTGATAATAAACTCTGATGTGGTAATGCAGATCAAGGATGTTGATATTAATTGTCTTGGAAGAAATGTATTCAGCTATTTAGACTGTAGAATAGTTTTGCTTTCACTAAGAGTGGATAAAAGCCAGATTTCAGCCTTGTTGGTCAGCTATTTCCTGTTAGGGCAGCACATACTGTCCAGAGTAAAGGAGGAGTTGATTATTCCTCTCAGGACCTTGTCCTTTCTTTGTTTGCCCTGTTTTGCCTGGAACAAACAGGCTAGAACTCACCTCTCACTGTGTCTAAATTGACAAGATCCATGATGTGTGAGAAATTCAAGGTCTGAGAAGAGATACCAGTCCCAAGGGTCTATAACGACGTGGGGTTCACTGTGACTCCAGTACTGGTGCTGTGCCATGGCTGCATCAGCCCTTTTAGAAAGGCTGGTAGGTAAGTTATGTTAGACTGAAGTACAAAATCTGCAATTAAATATGAAAATGGAACAAAACCTTTTTTGTGGTTGTTGTGGTTTAATCCCAGCTGGCAACTAAGTATCATGGAGCTGCTTGCTAACTTGCCCCTGCACTGGTGGGATAGGGAAATTGGAAAAAGGTAAAACCCGTGGGTTGAGAAAAGATCACTTTAATAACTGAAAAAATAAGTAAAATACAATACAATAATAATAATAATGAAAATGAGGGGGAGGGGAGTAAAATCCAAGAGAAACAAGTGATGCATGGTACAGTTTCTCACCACCTGCTGACTGTTGCCCAGCCCATCCTGCAGCAGTGATCAGCCCCTCCTGGCCAGCTCTCCTGGTTTATATGCTGGACATAGCCTTCTATGCTATGGAATATCCCTTTGGCCAGTTTGCTTCATCTATCCTGATCATGTTCCCTCCCAGCTTCTCGTGCACCTCCTCTGTGGCAGAAAAAGGAAACTGAAAAATTCTTGACTTCAGGTGAGCACTGCTCAGCAATAGCCAAAACATCAACATTATTCAACATTATTATCATTATTATCAACATTATTATATTATTATCAACATTATTCTCATACTGAATCCAAAACACATCACTGCACTAACTACTGGGAAGAAAATGAACTCCATCCCATCTGAATCCAGGGCAGTAGTGGCAGGAGTAATTAGAGTTTTCCACTGAAGCTGGACATATGTGTATAAAAGGATATATATATGTATGTCATATATAAAAAATACACAAGGTGGGCTGGAATATAACTTGCTGTTTTCCCATTGCTGCCTTTGTTCATTAGAGCAGTTTAATTCTGATTCTGTATCACTAGGTTATGTAAACTAATTATTGCTTAAATGCTTGACTTCAGGAAGTTCAGTATAATCCACTCCACTCAACACAGTGAGCAACCTCCCCGGAAGCTTATAGAACAGTTTTCTTACCGATCTGAGGGACTTGTTTTGTTGTTACTAAATTGGTACTTTTTAATGTGCTTTTGAATTTATTTGGAGCATTTGACTGTGCCAAGCCCTGCAAAACTGGAGAAAATGTAATTCAGTAACTGTACAGTATAGAATTTCTTGTATTATTGTGAATGTTGGCACGGATAGAAACTGGATTAGGTGAACAGTGCTGAATTCAGAATTCTGGGTTTTTTCTTGCACACCTTAAAAAAATAATGAACTTATTTACTTGATGTTATTCTGGAAATAAATCCACTTTGATCAGTGATTTTAAGCTACTAAGGTATGTTACTGATGTGAATGCCTTTTATTATTTGCTTCATGTAAACCATGAATAGCAGAGAGAACCAGGTAAGTGTTTTTAGTATCACATGCAGGATGTGTGATGCAATCCACTACAGGGTTTATGCACATATGCACAGAGCATATTTTTGAGCTACTGTACTTTGAAATCTGTGCCAGACATCTATGCAGTCAGACAGTAAACAAAGAAAATGATACCTTAGGCCAGGAACCTTCAATAGCACAGAGGGTTTTCCTCAGAGACTGGAATGGAAAGCATAGCATGTGTAAAGTCACAAAGGTTAGTAGGCCAACCAAGAGCAGTGCTGTGCCTGTGAGCTACATGTATGGGATCTGAAGTCATTGGAGTTTTTCAACTAATTTGAAAAGAGGTAGGGCTGCCCCAAGTGTTTTGACAGCAGTTTCTTTCCATTGGTATCAACCTAATTACTTTCGATTTTGTCAAGGATGCACAAGATGAATTTCATCTGCTGTCAAAGAAGGTTGTGAAATTTTATATGTATTGATTAATTAAAAAAAATTTTCCTCTGACTGTCAAATACTTCATGAACATTTTGTCTAAATCTATGTAAAACTGCTTTCTAACTGAACTGTGTTCTGTTGCCATTGAACACAGATTCCACTGCATGAGAAACAATTCTAATTGCAGTGAATATTAACTGCAGACTCTTCCAGATCCCAAGATGGGACTTGGTAATTTAAAGTTTTGATATGTGGCTTACATGTATCTGGAAATTCTGTGAAATTAATGAAAAAATTGAAGAAAACACTGTGCTATTTTGATTTTTTTGCCACCCAAAGCCAAATATAAGGTTAAAAGCTAAGCTTGAAATAATCTGGTCTGGCTGCACAATTCACTGTAGACTTTAAGAAAGCTTGAAGAACTATTTCACATTCTTCAGTTGCAAGTGAATATAGCAATGAAGTAAAAAAATAATTCTGGAAATGGAAAATGAAGCATAAAATGTATTCATAGAAAGCAAGGATGCTGAAGTATGATAATATTTCTGCTGATTTTGGTTTGGCTTTTGAGGTGTGAAGATTTTTTTATTTAGTTAGTTTTCAGGTGATTTATTTTTGCTCCACTTGTAATAATGATTATTATAACATGAATACAGTAATGTAGTGGCTAGCTAATGACGGTCTTCTGCACCATCAAAATCAATTTGTGCTGCCTGTTGGGAAATGTAGTTTCAGGCCTTTTCTCCCCATGATAATGAAAAACACTCGTGGTGTCAAAAGTTGTTTTCCTTGTCTGTCAAACAGTACAATGGAAAAATTTGGAGAGTGTTTAGAGTTCTTGGCTTCTTTCTTTGGAACATCTGAACACTGGCTCTACTGAAGCAGGAAAACTAATATTCTTCTGGAGGTAGAGGAGAGACTGAGTAGCAGAAGATGTTTAATTGCAGAGAAGGCAAATAGGAGGAAAACTGCAAAATAGAAATTCTTCCTGTGGATATTTGTAATCCAGAAGGTTCAATCTCTGAACATCATCCAAAAATCTGAGGAGACTGGCAGGAAGTATGACGAAGAGTTTGTACCAGTGATATGCTGTCTGGGCAAACAGCAAGTATTACCAAGAACTGGTCCTTGTATTTCAGTGGCAGTTTTTCAGAAGGAATACTCAGAACTGTAACTGACTTATTTAAAGATATTAGTCGTAGTGACATTGTCCTATCTTCTCTCTTTTTGTCCCTGTACAGCATCCTTGCCTGAAAAGTAAAGAAAATAATAATCATGCTTGTCTTCCTGCTTCATTGCGTAGGAGTGTGCTATAGTTCAAAGTCTGGTGTAGTGCTGTGCAGGGTAGGGAGAAACCAAGTTTGCAATCTGATTTTGAACTGCCAGCTCTTTTCTAATATGAAAAAGGAAAAGGAGTTTTGCTTTATAGTGATCGCCCCCATATGAAAAGGATTTGCTCAACAGAGTTTTGTGTTTGAGATTCTACATTTTCTTCAGGGTTCATCAAAGGGGTCACACATTGACAACCTTTAGCAGTAAATAGCTGGATGAGACTTCTTACATCCAATAATTGTTTTTTTTTCAGAAATGTAGATCATAACATGCTCAGGATCAGAGAGGTGGTTAACCTTCCCAAGACAGCTGCATGGGAGCAATTGACCCTGATCATGTGAAGAAGAGATTTTCACTTCAAGGGCTGGATTTGCTCCCTCCCCTACAAGCTAGTGACCAAAATTAGTTGGCCGGGTTGAGAGCAGAGTTAGCCCTGAATCTGCAGCTTCCCTGCTCTTTATATGCATTGGGTTATATGCTGGTCATACGTCTGGCTTGTAAAAAGATGATTAAGGTTCTTTAAGCAGAGTACAAATAACAGAAAATTAAGGGCCCATTGACTCTTTACAGGAAGCCTATTTAGCTAATACTAACAAAGCTTTTTCTCCCATTTTAACTAACATGGTTTTGTTAGTTTGTTTTAGCTGCTTTTGTTATAATTCACTTTGGCTTTTTCTCAACCCTTGCACTTTGCCTTTGTGATCTGTTTTCCTTCCATCCAGAGTTTCCTTTTCTACGCTTCTCTCAAGCAGATTCTTTCCATCCACTAGAAGAATGGGTCTCAAATAAATTGTTGATTGAAATCTTGGTTCCCTGTGTATTTCTCTCCAGTGCCTTTAATAGCATCAGGATTCAAGATACATTTGTTTTTCTTTCTTGCCATTACACAAATAGTGCTCCCCAGTAGGACTTTGAAGTTCATATTGTATTCATTAATAAGATTTTAAATCTTTGCGAGACAGTCCCTCCTAACCCTTCTCCACCAGCAGGACTTGTAGCCCATTGCATATGAATTGGTTCTGGGAGTGGGGCCAGGGAGTAAGGGAGTGGGGCTTGGCTAGGAAGCTGGAATAACTGCTTCCCTAAACATAGGAAAAGGGATTTCTGGGCCCAAGCTTGTGAGTATTGAGGAGGTAAGAAGTCCTGTCATCTGTGCTGAGCATGGCAGTGAGTGGGGCCTACTAGGACATTTGGAAGTTCACAATTTGTGAACTGGCTGTGATTTCTACAGTTGGTTTGACCAAACCGGGATGAACTGTTTCCAGCACAGTTTTGGCTACCCACAACCTCTGTTGGCTTAGTCCCCTATTCCTGATGCCAATGCGTTGCCCAATGATGTCAGCGGGTGTTTTGGGGTTTGCAAGGAATGCAGGAATGGGAACTCTGAAAAACAGAATATGTAAGTAGAAATGTTCTAAAACAGAAAGAAGTTTTCCAGAAACTTGCCTGAAACATTTTAGCAAGAAAACTGAGCTCCTTCAGGCCTTTGGCTTTTGCTTTTATGGATTATCCTTGCAGGTAGCTTGCATTCTTCCACACTGTCATCAGACATTTCTATGAAATGCTTCTGAGGACAAATAATTCAGGAGGCTCTTTCTGACCAAGACAGCATACACCTATTGCCTTCATACTAGTGAAGGTTGCAAGACTTCAGAAGATTAAGCACTTTGCTGAATTATGCTTTGTCAGATTATCGTAGATATGCTGGTGGATCTTTTGTGCAGCTGATAACATCGCAAGTGTTGAAGATTTTAACTTTACTTGATTTTTGTCCTAGAATTTAATAGTATGCTATTGTGCCTTCATAGGCCTTTGCTGGGCTTGATGTTTTTGTTAGCTGTTAAAGTGGAGTCACCATGCTTCTTCCAAGAGTATTTCCTGCCAGAGCCAGTAGTATGGCTGTCTTTAACATTTCTTCTCGTTTTGGCAATTGTTTTGGAGTAGTTTTCCTTTTGTTTTTCTTGGTTTTAATGGTAGAGTCTGAGACAGAAGTGTGGTCCTCTGTAGTAGATGTGTCACACGTGGTGTGAAGCAATGCCTTTGTCAATGGGTCTGTAATGGACTCATTAATGGGTTTTACAATCCTCAGGTGCTTTCTATGCCCTTGTGCAAAGAACAGATTGTAGTTTGATCCAGATAATAGTATTTTCTTTTCTAATGTAATGCTCTAAGTTTTCAGGGATGCCTTAATAAGTGTCTGACATGCTTAATAAATTCACCAGGTTTATCAGTTATATGTATCCCCAGGTAGCTTTAGGATTAAAGCTTCTGAAATGTTAGATGTCAGTTTTGAGATGTTGTTGGTTTTTAGTTGTTAGACGTTAGTTAGATGTTAGTTTTTATACTCAAGATGTGCTGAACACCAGAGAATTCCTGCTGTAGCAGTGTTGAATCAATTTTCATGTAGCCTTCAGCCACTGCTGTGTGTTGGCTTTGGTCAGACTGTGACAACCCCAACTGTGCTGGGGTTTTCTTACCTTCTGAGAGAAATGTCATTGGCCTTTTCTGACCCTGCCTTGTGGTCACACATGAGATTTTGAAAGGTCTTTTGAAATTAGTTGGCTTCTCCTTTGGTACGTTAATATTGCAGAGTACTACTTCCTGGATTTTCCTGCTAGAACATAACAGTTTTTACAGTGGTAATGTTTTAAATAGAATTTGAAATACTTGGCATCAGGACAGAGGTTTTTGCATGCAATATATTAGTCAGCGTGACTTACTAAACCCCCAAAAAGAGTGGCTTGTGCAATAATCTGCATATTCCCTAGTAAATCATGGAAGTGTAGGAATGGGAGGGAGCTCAGGCAACCAGTCCATCTCTCTGTTTTGTGGCTGAGCCAAGGACTATTTTTGACAGTGATTTGTCTAACTTTTCCATAATAGACTCCAATGATGAGGATTCCATGACCAGTCTCGGTGAGCTGTTCCAGTGTATGGCTGTTTTTGTTAGTTATTTTGTCCTCATAGCTAACAAATCTTCTTTTACCACACGGTAAGCAGAACTATTCTTCTAACCTTGCTGAACCTGAAGAACAGTTGATCACTGTCATATTTATAACAGCATCTTGCATATTTGAAGGCTTATGTCTTCCCTCCGTCTCTTTTCTAGACTAAACAAACCCAAATCTTTCAGCTTTTCTTCCTAGATCGTATATTCCAACCTGGTCTGTGGGTTTTTTGGTTGTTCTTCTCTGGACTCTTCAGATTGTCTGCATAAATCTTGAAACATATAGTTCAAAACTGGACTGTATTTTTGATGTGAGGTATCACAAGTGCCAGAAGGTGTGGACTAGTTACCTCTCATTAAACACCATACTTTCAAGAAAATCATGCTTCTAACTTAGTTTTCACATGGTTGTATTAAAGATCTTTCTACAGCTCTGTAGCTAACTTGCATTTTTCTACTTTGTAATTGTGCTTTTGATTTTCCTGCTGAAGTGCAGAACTTGTCTTTTTTATTTCATCGCATCACTTTCACAGCCAATGATTAACTGACAACCCTTTCAACCTGTCCTGTGAAGGTTTTTCTACTCTTCACAGCCAGATGCCCTGCAAATTTGAAGTGTATCTTTCTATTCCACCATTCTGCTTCTATCTGGGCTTCAGTCAATCTTTTCAAAACAAAGCAATAGTAATACAGTTTTCATCCAGGAATCATATGTAATCATAGGTAATATATTTTGAAGAATTTGCTTCTACTGGTTTCCTGATGAAAATGTGGAGGGCATGTCGTGCAGCTTGTGTCACAATCTTTCTGAACTTGAGATCCTATTTTCTGTTTCTCTCTTAAGCTGTGAGCCATAAACATGGAACAAAATGGGATGGTCTGAGATGATTTATTTTTCATCTCCATTAGGAAGGTTGTCCAGAATACTTCCTGTGTGCCTGTTTCCCCAGCCCTTCCCTAGAGCCAGTAGTCCCTTCTGGTTGGTCTGGTCTGAGTCACACCTGACAGTTTTATTAGTGCTCATGAACAGCATTGGGCAATGGCTGGATCACTGGCTGAAACTTGGCAGTATGTCTGTAATATCATGGATTTGGGCTTCTGGCAAGCAGGCAGCTGTCACCTTGGGACACTGGTTTGACAATGGACGTCTCTGTTCATCTGAGAAATAATTGTAACAGGAAAAAAAAATAATCTTGCCGTGATAGTCATCTACAAAGCAGAAAAAAAATTGAAAAGAAAACACAGCAATTTACCTAGTGTCTGGTCTATTCACTAACAGGTTTCCCAACACTGAAATGGTTCGTCTTTGCTTCCCAAGTTATTTAAAAGCAATAAACATACTCATCAGCTGACTTGTCCTGCAGTGGCTTTGAGAAAGTTTTTAAAAGGCTGCTTTATTTCCCCCCCTTCATTCCTGGCAAAAGCACAAATATCTGACTGAACTCCCATTCCTTAAATAGAAACTAATAGAAGAGATGGTTGTACAAGTAGTTCAGGGTCTGGTCACAAATATGGACTAAGCTGCTGGTTCTCCTGGGGTGAATTTCACCTTTAGCAGAGACAAGAATTGCACCTTGTTAACTCAAAAAAGGTAACTATCTTTCATGTATTTTAGTCAATCCAGCTATAGAGTGAAGTGGAAAGAGAGAAGAGGAATTTCAAGAGTGTTGGCCTGATAGCTCGGTGATTATTTATAGCAAAAGAGAATAATCATAAAATAAAATGAACATATTTTTGTTTTAGACTGTTATCCTAAAGCAAATCACAGCCAATCTGAACCAATAAATAATGTAGAGAAGTGTTTAAAAAGGAAAAAAATGTTAATGAAAACATGATTTTTTTTTTTTTTTGGTCTCTCCTGGAAGTGTGTTGTGCCAGGTGCAGTAGTAAACATACCTCCTTTGAATCACTGGAGATGAAAAATAGCCATATACTTGAGCTTAGGTGATTCCTATGTGTTTATAACTCTTTTGTATCTTTTGAGCATTCAGGAAAATCCAGCCCACAGATTTTTAAACTATGATTCTGGCCACAGAGGCAGAAAACATTCTTTTCTGTTTTTAATAAGTCTCTCTCTTTGTGCAACAAATCCTTCTAAAAAATTGTACCAGCAGTGCTAACCAATGGGTAGCAGCTAGAGGCTGGGGGGAAGAGGAATTGCTTTGGCTGGACAGAGACTAAGGGATCTGTACACCCAAATTTCTATTGTTTTTAGTAAGAATTTGGCTTAAAAAATCATAGCCCTCATATGTATTCAGTCTCTAAGAACTGGAGGTCTTTAACCATGCATTCCTATACTGTTGGATCCAATCCCCCACTGGCTGGTGCACCAGCCAGGGGAAGCAGGTATGGCATTGCACCCATCCCCTGGCAAGACTCTTCCCTTGTCAGGTGCATGTGGCTGCTTTTCTGGTCGAGAGCCCCTACCATCTGCTGGCTGCAGCTTACAGCTGAGGGAAGGAGGAACACATATCCCACCAGGAGTGTGGAGGTTACTTAACAATCTTAAGAAGGTTTACTGTGTTATAATATGGATTGGTTTTTCTCATTCTTTCACTGGCTTTTCAGAAGGAGGAGGAGGAGGAGGCTTTATTAGAGGAGGCTTTATGAAAATGCAGACCACTTGTGCATCCTACCTATATTCCATACACTCTGGTAAATTGTCATTCTGATTCTCCTGTGCAAATAACTCTAGGACATGGAAAAATAAGTTTTAAAAATCCTTTAAATTAAGTTGATTATCTCATTTCAGTTCAGATGGGAAACCTGAGTGAAAATGTGGAAGTATGAAGTATATAACAAGGGAATGCTGGTTTATTTTCTGAAGACCTCTATGATTATTGAGAACTCTGTGATTTAGGATTATTTACAGGAGGGCTAAGTATTAGTGTTATTTTATTGTAGTCAGTTAATCAGTGGCTGATAAGTAAAGAATAAAACTTGGTCAAGTGGTTGCAGGTGAAGGGAGTTTTTGCAATTATGTTTACATCTTCACTACCTTTTCAAGAGACTCTTTAATTTGTACAGAAGAGAACTAGCTATTCAAGGACAGCATTCACTGCTACATATGCTGATTAAAAAATTGCAAAGGAGTCAATTCTTGAGCAGAACTTCAGTGGTGGTGCAGTTAGTAACATATGTTCACTGTAAGTTTGTTAAATGTGGAGGATGTCAGAAAAATGAGAAACTCAGAATCTTTGATCAAGGCATCAAGACAATGGGACACATCATTTTGACACAGGAATTTTTATGGATTCCATGGGGCTGGCTGTACTCCAGAATTAGTTCCAGACTGAATTATAATTCCATTCTGTATCTTCCTTCATGTTAGAAACTTGAGTAGTGAGTGGTTATTACACTGAACTGTATTACGTGCACTGTTTAAGCATGCTGAGTACAGTATATGATTGTGACTCTGTTTTTAAGTACACTTCTCTTTTATGTGTTTTTACTTAGAATGGGTCTGTAGGTTAATGTTGGACACAACCTGTACACAGAGTTCATGTGGTTCTAGAGGGAAGTCACATTATCTGCCAGTGCTGAGCATAAAGAAGAAGGGAAGTGCTCTCCAAACTGTATGAAAGGAATGTATGAACAGGCATAATATTTTTACTTTCCTGCCATTACAGCTGCTGCCTTTATCCCAAGAAAATAAGTGATCAGTGCAGATAAGGTGATGGCTGAAATTCTCCATATGTTTCCATAGATATGCAACTTTCTGGCAGAATAACACAATTCTTTGTGCAGGCAACTGAATCACCAGAACTAGTGGGCTAGATTAATGTGAGGAATTATATTTAAATGCATCTTTAGCGCTTAGGATGTCTCTAGGTGTCGCTGGCATTTGCTTGCCTTCCCACCTACCTTCTCTCCCTTTATGTCAGTTCTTTCTGGGCTAGTTTCTGCTAATGTAATAAATACCCATAGAACCTATCAGTCTGTTTCTGAGTTTGTGCCACCTGCCTGTGTCCTGACCACATCAATTCCTGGGTCTACAGACCACATCTTAAAAGTAAGAGAAATGTGTTCTCATCCCCTATCTTTTCTGTCTCACTTGTGGCTACAGGAAAAAAAGTGTGTAGAGAATATGTACAATTTCATCAGAAAAAGGCTTGTTTTGTGGTGTTGAATCAAGCATTACTTAGGGTTTTTACCTTTCAGACAGGAGATGTTGAGATTTTTCACCTTTTTGGGTGAATGAAAACATCTTTTTGCCACAAGAATGCTGTGACACTGTCCAGGGTTGGGATTTTTGTACTTGGTGCCTTCCTACTGATGTTCCTGCTGTATTTTCCCCATGCAGTATCCAGAGGGCAAGAAAATGAATAGATTTCTAGAAAATCTATTTTAGAACATTTACTACGCAGGAAGGAGAGGTAGGTCTCTATTTCTTGGGTCTGATAGGCATCTAGAAAGTGGAATGGTAATTTTTAAAAGGGCAGAAAATAAAAAGCAGTATGTGTGTATGGATGGTGGGCAGGACAGTGGGAACCTGCTGTGGCATCTTGGTGGCTGACATTCTGCTGGAAGATGTAGGTTAAAAGTCTCTCAACAGAGGAAGAACAGAAAGCCAAGGCTGAGACTGAGCCAGTTGTAAGTGTGTGTGTGTGTGTGTGTGTGTGTGCAATCTTATACTGCACTTGTCTTTGTGTTTCCCAGTGGCTGGTTTAAGCAGCTTCCTGCTTAGTTTGCTGGTGTCTGCATATCCCATTTCAATCTGCCTAGAAGCCTCTGATTGATTTATTTGTTGCTGCCAGCTTGAGACAGCTAACGTGGTTATCACCTCTAGCTGTTTACCCCACCCTTAAACAGCTAAATAACTCCAGTGGTTCAGCAGCTGGTTTCTGAACAGCTCAAATATCAGCTCAGGGAGAGCGAGGGGGACACATGGGCACAGTAACCTCACCAGCTGTCTGAGGCTGAGCCATCTTTTCTTGTTCATTTAAACCAGTGTCCCCTCACATGGCACAGGACAGGTATAAGGCAGAGTTCTGTGGCCAGGTGCCCTTTTGAATTTAGCTTAGATGCACAAGAAAGAGATTTCATAGTGCTGAATGTAGCCCTTCTAGTACAGTCTTCTGAATTAAGTGCCTAGACTCTATGTATAATGAGGACCCTCATTTGACAGATGCTAAATTGGGAAGCACTGTTAAGACTAGGAAAGCCCATTCAGCTTGGAATGGGCCCTGGAAATGGGCACCTCAGGAATGTCACTTGGAAAGGAAAACATCAGTGGCTGGGATTCAGTTACTTAAATATATCTCTGCTTCTGGACCTGTTTTTTAGATTCTTTTCAGAACTTTAACTGGAGAAGTCATTACTTTTATACAGTATAAAACATTTCTAATGACTCAAATAGGCCAAGTGATGGGGCATCCTCACCTGTTTGTTCCTGCCCCATTTTTGCAGCTGCCTCCAGCTCATATAGAAAAGGGCACGTTCCTCTCAGGTACCCAAATAAAAGTTAATTTCTCTAAGTGCTCACATCCTCCCTGGTGGCTTTTTTTTTGTGGTGTGTATCTGAAGTCACTTGGCTTAGGGTTCTCAGCTCAGCATTATGATTTAGAGAAAGAAGAGAAACTTCTGGGTAGAAATGTCAATAGTATCAATTGCTCTGGGTCTGTGGGAAATGTCTACTTGATATAAACGGTGAAAACAAATCTCTATGAAAAGCTGTTTTAAATTAGAGAGTTTACACAGTTGAGAGAAGGCTTAGATTTCCCTTTTCTGTCCAGGTTAGAATTACAAAGGTAATGTATTTAAATAATGTTTTTCCTTGAAATTTTTATGTACTTATTTTCCATTTCTTTCTCTTTTTCTTGTTTACAGTCCCCATGCTTATATAACAGCTCTCAAGAGGAAGCTGCTAACAAGCTCATCTAATTGTTTGTGCCAGCTGTTTTAGTGGAGGCATCCTGGATGCGACTGAGCTCCACCTTCTGTGTTGAGGTATATTGTATGAGTAACACTGTAATATATGGTTCAGTCAGAAAGATAGCTGCTTAACTTCTTGGTACTCTTTTCATTAATTTTTTCTTGGATCAGTTATTGTGTTTTGTCTGTCACAGAGCTGGGTTGAAAACTGCTCTGGGCATGGAATGTGTCATTCATTTAAACAACATCAAGGCGCACTGTTCATGTTTAATTATTACTTTAATGCAAGTGCTAAACTGTTTTCAGTTACATCTAACAAACATGTTTGCTGGGACTGGTTGCTGGCTGACCTCAAGTAAGGGCATGTTAGGCTAAGCCTTGAAATGCTGCATCAAGCTGTCATCTCAAATAGAAGTGAGCTCATTCATCCTCCTGTGAACTATCATATAGATGAACCGATGGAAGCAGGATATATTAACTGCCCACCAGAAGGGGCATGGCAGTGTGCTGATTTATGATGAGCAAATTCTAGAGTAATCCTATTGATGATGCTTAAAAACATCTGTTCACAATGTTGCAGTAGCTAAGCTAGCAATATTGTGTAGTAGATGAAAGCCACCTGTTGATGAAACTTTTAAAAACTATATATAAATATTTCTGTTGATGCTGTTGCATCAGTTCTTTTTCAGGATATCCATTATGGTATGACACATTCATTTGGAGATGGTCAGAATATTTATAGGCCCAGTTCCAGCAGAACATGAGCATGTGACCAATGCTCTTGCTTTCAGTTGCTCAAAAAAACGGTTTGGTGCAATGTTTAGAAATGAATGTCATGCTAAGTTAACTTTAATGTCAGAGAGAAAAAACATCTAAGTAGACTTTTTTTTTCAGAATAAGGTACACAAAGAAAGCAAGGTCTAAGCTGTGTCTATTTGAGAGATCATTCTAAAAGATTAAGAAGAAACCACCACGATACCTAATGCCTTGGTAATGGTAGGATTTGCTGGGTTTTGACATGCTCCAAACAAATTACTTCTGAGCAATGAATTTTAGGACAGCCACAACCACTTCATAAGTTTTATGCATTCCAATTTTAAACTAAGTCAGAGTGCACATCCACTTCAATTGACCTACCATTTACCCCGATATCATCATTACTCCATATTAGCAGTTAACTAATATAATAACAGTACTTGTATAAAGATACAGACCTGACTTAAAACTTCCTACAGGCATGGTCCTCAGGCTTGAGAGACTTGTTTTTCTAAGTAACATCTGTTGGAAAAATCCATTCTATCTGTCAGTGGATTTATTTTGACATCTGAGACCAAACTTTCCCAGGTTCTCCTTTTTCTTTCCTTCCTGCCTATCTTTCTTGTTTCTCCACTGAAATGATGCTCATCACTATCCTTCCTGCCACTGGCAGTGGGAGCATCCAGCAAGGCTTGGCTTGACAAGTACCAAATGAAGCTTATATGTGCCAGGAATGTCTGCTGATGTTAGTGACAGCCACTAGCTTAGCAGTTATTGTGCCACAGTCTTTTGAAAGAGAACTTGTAAGTAGGAATGACTGTGAAACCAGTTGTCTTTTGCTGCCCTTAATGTAGAACCATTAAGAGCTTTAAAATTTCAACTCAACTTCTGAGTTTGAAGAAAGCTCTCTTTGTAAATTTCCTGGCCCAGAGTGCTCTTACTTCATGCTCTTGCCACGGTACTCTGTTGGTTTGTCGTGGTTCGAAGGAATAAATCCTGTTTTAGATTTTCTTGGTTTCTTATAACAAAGGGCTCTGGAGGAAAGAAAATCTTTTAATCCTCCCAGCAATAACCTGACATGACCTTCTAAACACACTATTAACTCAAAAATATTAGCAATATTTTGTAGCTGTCTTAAGAAGAGCTTACAATACAGATGGACCAAATATTTAGAAGAATAATTATACTTGGTTCTGAGGAAAGTAGTATCCACAACAAAATTACTCATTTTAAAAGGGCTAAATGTTAAAGACTATTTAAAAAGCCATGCAGTAGGGTATTGTTCAGTAGCACTGGCAGAATACAGACAGTTTTCTGCATGGTCTTTCTAGGCTTGTGTTTTCCTGACTGCCTTAGCACAAATTATTTGCCTTCTCTTGTTCTTTAGTTACTCCAATCTGTTTTTCCTTTCCTCCATAGCTACGAAGCCTTCAGAAGACGTTCAAAGGGGTTTTTTTTAATATGCTCAGTATGAGATATGTCTTAGAAGATCTACAGGAGGAGACAGTTTTCTACAAACCTGGTCTCTCTGCTATGTCAGTAGGCTGCCAAAAGTTGCACACAGCTTAAATATCAAATAGGTGTTTGGCAAAAATTTAGTACTGTTGTACTAGTGTAAGTACATGAACTAACTCATTTGGAAAGAAACTTGTGGCACTAAAGTACCACAAAATTAACAACTTAAAATTAGGTATCCAACACTGTGACTGGGGACAGAGAAAGGTAGCATAGCATGGGATGCACAGTAGAGAAATTCAGAGAAAAGTCAGTGGAAAAAGCTAGAGAAAAGAAATTCAAGCTTGTTTTCTGTCTCTTGAGTTAAAGTACTTGAATTCAGAGATAGAAAAGTGATTTGGAACTAGAAGTTTGTTACTCTTTTGCATCTCAGGTATGCGTTTTGGTATACAGTAGGTAGCATTTGTGCGTTCCCTCATAAAAATACTTGCTAAATCCTGCAGCCTTTAGTCAATCATTCTCCATTATGAATTTCCATTAATATCTGATCTAAACCTAATGCAGTCAATGAGATTCTTTCAATTACATCAAGCACAAATTGTGAAACTAGACCCACGGAGAAACATGGGGGATATGATGTCCCAAGGTAGGATGACACAGGTATCCCTGCTGGTATGTGCCAGCTCGTTGCCTCGAAGCTGGTAATAACCATGCTCTCTCTCTGGAGAGACGAGTAGCTCAAGGGTGGAGTTCCCACTTTGAATTCAGATTTGAACCCAGATGACAGTTCCAATTGAAGTGTATGCTTGGTGCTAACTCCTCCTCTTGGTGTGAGAATGTTTTTGGGCCAAGAAGTATAACACAGAATCACTAAGACTGGAAGGGACCACTGGAGGTCATCATCAACTTCCCTGCTCAAGCAGGGTCCCCTGTAGCACCTTACTTAGGATCATGTCCAGACAGCTTTTGAATATCTCCAGAGAAGGAAACTCCACACCCTCTCTGATCAATCTGTCCAGCACAGTTAAGAAGTTGTTCCTTATGTTTGGGTAGAACCTCTTGAGCATTAGTTTCTGCCTGTTGCCTCTTGTCCTATTGCTTGGCATCACTGAGCAGAGCCTGGCTCCATCCTCTTGTATAGTACAGGGAGGTATCATGGTAGTAGAAGTGGGGAAGGAACAGTCAGGTGTGAATTACCTGTGTCTTAGTTGTCCCACTTTTGCAGATCAGGCCCTCTGTCATGGCAGAAGAGAACCACTGTGGAGGCTGGAGCAGCAGCTCCACTGGCTGTAGTACTACTGACTGCAACACAGCATGTCCCTTGTGGTCAGCATGGTAGCTGTAGTGTCCCTTGTCACAACCAGGATCAGTCTACCAGCAGCTATCACTTTGCCCCAAAAGCTCTCTGCTTTTCTTTGAGGGTCGTACTTCTGTGTTCACTAGCCCTGCATACCCATCTCTGGACTGTCTTCTTATGCTCCTGCATGTTTTTTTCTTCTGACAAGAAGTAGTTGTTATAACAAGCAAAGTCCAACTCCTGCTTCTGTGTTTGACTGTGGGGAAGATCCCTCAGGCTGCACCACCCAGCTCCTCCTCCAACCTTGTCATGCTGATTCGTGCTTTAGCCTGTAGCTTCTATTGTTATATTTATTGCTAAACAAAAGGAATGTTTTCTTGCTCCCTCACTTAGACTGAGTAGAAGATAGTTATGTCCACCAGCTTCCATGAGCTTTGTGGCTGCTGGCTGCTCAGAAGGCTTGCTTGCTGAGCACCACCTCATTTCCAGCAAGGCAGGGTGCAAAGAGCCTGATGGCCTGGCAAATTCAGTAATTTTTCCCAAGTCCATATGGATCTTATATTATTCATGGCTTCTGATGGGATGCATATTCCTCACTGATTTAGTGGCTGACTTGTGATGTTTTTCGATGAGTCAAATCTCTGTAATAGTGACACTACATCCATGTATGTGGTAAATGTGAAAGAAAACAGATGTCTATAAAAATCACTGAGTCTGATTTGGAACAATGAACAGTATTGTGATTAATCATAGTTGTACAGCTCATGTATATTATTTTTACAGGATGGGGTGGAAATTGCTTGTTTCACACCTGTATGATTTTTATCTTAATATTGGGACTCTGTCAAATAAAGTTAAGTATTGAAATATTTATGGGAGGAGAAATGGCACCATTACCACTGAGTTTTAAAACTTCTAGTACAGTCGTGCAACCTTGAGTTCACTTCAACATTGATTTTTTTTCTGGCAACATCTCTGTGCTTATATGTAAAAGGAAAACAAACAGTAGCCAATGAGTAAGCGTCATCCACAAATGTGGAAAGAGAGTGTAGCAGTTGCTCCCCAGTAGATTTCTTCCAATAAAATGTAAATGCTTTTAGTGTTCTTCTTATCAGTTGTCTCAGACTGAAGCTGAAACATTTGCTGAACTCTAGATTAAGGACAGAATTCTAATCCAGATTTAATCAGACACTCTGAAGCACAGAGTTACAAAATTCCTGAGATCAGAAAGCAAAGAATTTTGCAAAAATAAGTATCAGCCAAGTCCTATTCCTGTAAGACTGGAGGTTGAATAATGAAAGAGCAGTGGCAGAAAGTAATAGCTGAATACAGAAAAATGAAAGGTCTGACCCTATGAACCAGCTTTAAGGTCATGAACAGGATCTTACAAAATCAACACAAATTTATTACTGGAAGAAGCTAGAATAAAGTCTTAAACACAGGGCAAGTGTGATGAGTCAGATCTGGTCAAGTGGTGTATACGTGCAAAATTCTGAATAAAAATAATCAAATTAACATGCAGTGAAGAGAGAATTTCCATAATGAAGCCTGTAGTTTCCTGAAGAGACTTTTCTAGATTGCTAAGCATGGTTTGGACAAGTCACAAGACAAAAGAACTCTGTTTTTTTCACAAGGCTCTGTGTGCTCTGTAACAGGATTTTGGAGGGTGGAGAGAGAGTTTGCAGTACAGACATATTCTTTTGTTGGATTACTTGCTTTGGTGTCAGGATTGAGGAACTCTCATGTTCTGTAGAACCCTCTTAAGACCTTGTCCTCTGGTTTAAATAGACTATAGAATGTTCAAAATGCAGTCATGAAGACCTGGGTTTTGTTTCACAGGAGTACAAAAGATGTGTGTTGGTAAATGGACACTGAGCGTAGGTGTTAGATACCTTCCATTTTTTTGTACTACTTTTTAAAAGATTATATTTCTCAGAATAATGTGAGAAGGCTTGAAACACTGATTTATTCCTGTTGGAAAATCATTCTGCAATTGACTCCAAATTGCAGTAATTTAGAAATCTTGAGGTTCTTTCTATATTTGGATTTGTACATTCGGCAAGCTTTTAGTACAAATATATGAATCTTTGGTAATTACTTTAATTCTTGAAAAGAACTTTAACTGAACTAAATACATGAATGTACCTTACAGGGCTCAGGCTTTGTGAGACATTTCTGCTAAATCGGCTTATGAATTTCTTTTTGATGAGCTTAATTGTTGACAGATTTTTCAAAAGCCAGCAACAGCTTGCTTTGCTAGCTAGTATTCACATGAACGGGATAGTCTTGTGAAGTCCTTTATGCAATTTGCATAATATTTTTCTCTTACTGAAAGATGAAGTGAAGTCCTTTGTAGTGAACCTAACAATGTTAGACGTTGTAAAGACATCAATCCAAATAAAATTTAAAAACCAGAAAAATCACCCTCCCAGCTTGTTCTTCAACATCTCAGAATATGCACAGCTAGAAAAAACCAGATTTTTTTCTTTTTTTTTTAGCTTTCACTCCAGAGGACTATTTAGAAAAAAGTCTTAAATAATGAGATGTGATCTCTTAATGAAGATATTATGAAGATATTTTGCTGGTTTCTTCAGCAGACCTGTAAATTGACTTTTCATTTGAGATCACTCAAGTCAGAATGCATTACATATGCAAATCTATTCGTCAAATCAACAAAACAAATAAGCCATTTTGTCCATCCATGTGAAACAGATAAATTCTGCATCTTATCTACCCAGAAATTTTTGTTGTTGCTGGTAATTTAGAATTTCTGTCTTTGAATTCTATTGTCTGAAAATATAGTTGGGAAGAGAATGAGATGTAAACTGAGCACTAGGATCTCTATCCATAATGGTGGTTGTGGATGTCTGAGTGAAGTGAAGCATGTAGAAGCCTCGGAAATAACTGACGCTGTTTTCCTCCAAACATTTCTGAAGAATTCTGGTCCGTTAATAATGCCTTAAAAGTAATAAAGACAGGGATCTGTGGATTCTAGCCAAATGAGGCCACATCCTACAGTCCTTGCTTTGTCTTACTGGAGTAAATTTCCCATGTACTCATGATAAGATGGGGACTAAGGACTGAGTAAGGGTGGCAGGATGAGAAATGGTTTGTCACCTCTGAGACTGCGTTTGCAAACTGCTGGAACCACAAATGAGCTCAGTGTTTAGCAAGATGGTGGATGCCAGCATGAAGCTTGGAAGTGCCAATTTTAATTAAAAACTGCATTTTCAAATCAAGTTCCTAGTTAACAATGGGTGGGAAATTCTTCCCACCCTGTAAGCTTTCTGAATGCTGTATTGACTGGCAAGATGGGTACAGCTTCTCCTTCCACAAAAGTCCTGGTACCATCATCTTCCCCTTCACCTCCCCCCGCCAGAAGAAAAAGACTACATTGTTTGTGGAATGTCTCCTTGTTCATGTCCTGCATTTAGGCCAGAATAGACAGATTTTATTTTGTCCTAACTGTCCCCCTTCCTTCATTGTTAACAATGGATTGAACACATGAGATTAACATGGCTCTTGACATGGCTCAGTTGTTTGCCATTTGGAAACTACAGATTCTTCAGTTGTATAATTGTATGAGGGAAAAAAAAAGTATAAAGAGATTCAGTCATTTTCTGTTTATTCCAAAGACAGGGAGAACAGAATAGTAGGGGAGAAATGGGGGAAGCTAACAACAAAAAACAAATTAGTTTAAGAACCAGCATGTTCCCCTTACTTTAAGGAACACAGTAAACATTTCAAAAGTGCATGCCAGCTCATTATCTAACCCAGTCTTCACTGACTTCATGAAAAACAGCAGCAGTTAAGCAATGTTTGCCAAAAGCAAATTTGGGTACATGCATTGCTAAAAAAATGTGACATCCGCTCTGTACAGGTTCCTTAATCTGCCACACAGGGACAAATCAACATTTCATCATTATTGTTTATCTCTGCTGCTTAGTCCTTTCATGATTGCTCTTCTACTCCTTTTTGATCATTGTTTATCTGAAACTGTAGTATGACGTATGATTAAAATTTTTAGCCAGAAACAAACCTCTGCAAGCATTTAAATATGCAGAGACAACTTTGGTTAATATAATCTCAAATGTAATATTTGTTTGCAAGTATCTTTCTTACAAAGTTTATTGTTTAAAAAATCTTAAATGAATGTGGATTATTTATGAATTCCTTTTTCAAGACTAAAGATTTAGTTTGTCATTAATTTAATGTATTTTTTAAAATTAGCTTTCTTTCCTAGTTTAGGAATAATATAGATATTTTTCTTTTTCAGTCAGTTTGGCATGGCATTTGCAGTTTACAGTTATGTTGTTGAAAATACTGTGACAAAGCATTTGAATATACTTTATATTCAATTATTATTATTTGTTGTGATAACAAATTATACAGCAAATTTTGTTAGTTGTTCCTTATAGATAAGTTACCCATTCTTTGGTAAATTCGTACGTCTGTTTTCCCAAAATGTATACATTAATAAATATTTTGAATCATAGTGAACTTTGTTTCCTTTGGGAGTAACTTTTACTCAGGAGAAAGGCAAGCATCTATTGAACAATTATTTTATTAAATAGCTTAAATAAAAGTTCTGTTTGGAAACCATACAGACTTTCCCCCAGAGCCCTCACATTTTCTGGTGTGCATGTTTGGGTCCTGTGGGCATTGATTCCTCTCATCTTGTGGGCATTGATTTCTTCATTTTAAGTCTCTGCTTTCAAAATTATCAGGTCATTTTAGGAAGCTTTATTTTGCTTTGGAATCTACATGTTTTTTACCATATGTTTAAAATTCAGAGTTGCTGTGCAGTTCTGATCATCTGTAATTCTATTCCACATATAGTACATCATACTCTTACTTTTTATGAGCAAAGGATGTTGAAAAATGCATGTTTACTTTTTCTTAAATATAGAGTTTCTGATTTTTAAATTTTTATTTTTAAAAATCAGAAACCCTTTGATTCAGAATTCCTTAATGAAATGGGAAATTCTGTTGATAGAAAATAATGCCACTTGCTTATGTTTTTGAAACATTTATCTCATTTTCCCATGGGAAAAAAGAAAACAGCTGGTGAAATTAGGATTTCAGAATGGAAAAAAATTGCTTAAGTAAACACCCATCTGACATTTTATCAAAAGCTGGCAAATGCTGGTAAAATTTGTCTTCGCTAATTTTCCCCTTCTTCAAAACCCCCCCTTGTTATTGTTGAATTTGTAAATCCTCATAAGGACCAGGTGACAGAATGCAGATTAGATTATCTTCTACTTTTTATTTTTTAATGGATGGGGGGGGGATGCGTTTGGTTTTTTTAGGTAGTTATGTCCAAACCAGAGTATATAAATATGTTCCAGTATTTACTGCACACTTTTCTCTGTGATGCAAAGATTGCTTTACTCCCATGGCGTGGTTACTTCAGTCAATGCAGTACAATCTGGGAAGGACGCTGACATGGAAAATCAAGGTGTTACACTTTGTAAGCAGTTTTTAAACAACAGAGGGATGAACATTAGCATTGTCAGGCAAAATAAATGAACCTTAGCTATGAGTATTGATTGGGGTAATGTCAGAGGAAGAGTATAAGAGGAGGAATACATGCTTGTACCAAAGGTCTCAGCACCTTTTTCCTGATAGCAGCCTGCAGAAGGTGCTCGTGGTGAAGCATAAGAAGCAGGGCAAGTACAGAGTAATTCTGCCAGCTTCTGACAGTCGGCAGTTTTGGGACTCCCTGTGCTGCAGTTGCATCTTAAGCATTGTTTTTATGAACCACTGAGCGCGGAAGCAACAATAGGAACAATGGATCACTGTTCAGCATCAGTGGCAACTGCACTTAGAAATAAGTAACAGTGCCACTTCAAAACGCTTGACATGAACAACAGAGACAGAAGAGCCAGGAAATTATGGTAGTGCTAAAGCCACACCCATGTCCAGAGGCAACATCTCACAGCTCCTCCAAGTTGTGAACTCCTTGGGAGCTTCGAATCCCTACCATGCAGAGAGGTAGGAGCCAAGCTCATCATTATATAATGCAGCAACTTCTGCCCATGTGGTATCTTAATGGGATGTGGTGTCTTGTTCTTCAGCGTAGGGGTTCCTGCCTGTGTGTTCCTGCTGAGATTTTTGTTTGGTGAGAGTTGACTGACTTTGCCTCATACCAATACATGATGCCACCAGTCACCTGATCTCTTGTGGTTGATTTCTGCATTCTCTCGAAGCTACTGTCTCATTCTCCAGTTCCTGTTCAAGAATCTGCCTCATGTAGGATGAAAGCAATCCCATGTCCTTTCCTCTGGCAGCCCTCTTTGTGGTCTCCCCAATAGCTAACTCTGTGTAAGTCTTCTGACACAATACTTGCCCTAATATGTGACCAGCTGCGTGTTTCTTTCCACAGTAAAGCATTTGGAAAATGATGCAGTCTGAAGAATAATGGGAATTCAAAATCTGGCTCCAAATTTCCTCATGAACAAGTCTGCTCCTCTGCATCTGCAGAGGAGGACAGGTGGGTTGCTGCAAAATTGCTGCTTGGCAAGCCCCTCCTTGGTGAGCCCCACTGTTAGCCAGTCTCTTGACTCTGCATGAGGCAGTGACTCCTGCTGAGTTCCTGCAAGTATTTTGCATGCAGCACTTCTCCCTGCAAAGGAGCAACATGCTGGGACACAAAATAGAAGGTCCTGTCCTGGTGTGAGCCCTGCACAGAACAGGAGGGCAGTTCTGATGGATAGGAACTGAGCTGTATTGGTGTTGTGGATAGTTCCTGCTATGTTTTGGAGACAGCATGTGTATGTTTGAAGTTTACTTGGGGATGCAGGGTAATGTGCCAACACAGGTTTCTGAACAGTTCCCTGGGGCACAAATAGTCCCATTCATTGCAGCAGACAGCTCTGAGCATAACCCAACTGCCTGACCATAGTCATGTGCATGTGCAACTCTTCCTTGTTTTACTTAATTTTGCTCTCACAAAAATGTTACTGAACCCCATATAAGTTTTGCTTAGGTGAGGACTGTGTTAAATCCTCAGAAGATGTTAGGAGTTGAGACCAGATAAGAATGAAAATTGTACCAGTGTCTGTGACAACTTAAACCAGTTTTTACCTGTCACCTGTCTCCCTTTTCCTGACATTGGGATGTTGTGAATGGCAGGCTTTGTTTCCTTTTGCAGTACAATTATTTTTACTACATCCTTTATCTTTGTCTTTGGAAAGAGCAAATAAAAACAAAGCTTTGCTTCACATTTTTGCTTGAAGATAAACGGAACATTTTAACAGAGTAACTTTAAATGACTGTTTACTTTTTCAGTGATCAGGGCCAGTACTCAGGGCTACAGCTACATGGCTAAACTCCCATATGCTTCTATAAGAATTTAGGGGTCAACGTTTTTGAAAGTGTGAGAAGGATGGCATTGATGCAAAGCAGTGGGTATACTGCCCACTTTGCCTGAGAGAACTGCAAGACTGAAAATACAACTGATGTAGATCAGTCCTGGGTAAGTGGCAGGGCACAGTCTGTGAATTACACTGATGTACATAGTTATGTGAGGAGAGTCTTCTGTATTTTTTTTCATGGATAAACTTTTACTACCTGCTAAATTTAGATCTTAGACTCATTTCTGTGGAGCCAGAGCTGGACCACACCCTTCAAACGTGAAGAGTTGTTGCATTAAATCATTGTGCTTCTCAGAGGGCTCAGTCAGATGAGGACAAGATTGCAGGCAGGTGCAATTTCCTTTTAGAAAATTGATAGATGGTTCTTCTGCATTCTGTAATGTATTGGTTTTAGTCTCTACAAATTACAGCTTGCATTCTGTTTAAACTAGTAACAAATCACACATCTGGAACAAAGAGGAATGTAGCTGAGCAATATATTACGTTTATCTGCAATCTGGTTCAGATCCCCTGGTTCCTTTCAATTTTAACTGTGCAACAAATGTACTCCCAGTCTTCACTTTATCACTTGTTAGAATGTTTAACAAAGGTCATTGTGACCCAAAGGAAGCTCAAGAGGAAAGTGTTTTGGTGGATCTTGGAAATGGAGTTTAACTATGATGACAGTGGGCATGAAGCCAAGTCCAGCTCTCCTGCATGTATTTAATTTGCGCTGTTTAGTTTTCCTTATGCCAGGCTGGATTCAATCATGGAGCCACATCTATGGATGTGGCAGAAATGTTCAGTAATTAGTACATCTTTCTTCTCTGATGCCTTTTTTTCAAAAGAATACTTTAAATTGTTTACTTTTTCTGTGGTTGGATTGTTGAATTAATAACAAAAATGCAGCCACTGTTGAAAAGAATAGTCTTCAGCAAATGTCTAAAATATTTAATTCTGTGCTTAGTAACCACCATCTTGTCAAATCTCTTGACAAACTTTCTTTTAATGGGGATTTATTTGCTCAGGTCACTAAATTCAACACCACAATGTCTTTGTTTTTTTTATTTGTGATTTTATCTGTTTAGATTTTGCCTACTTAAAGGCTGTCTGATTAGGCTGGTGCAAGGGAAATTATTTTTCATGGTTCAGAAATGCCAAAGCTATCCCAATTTCCGAAATATTCAGATATAAATATTCACTCTTATTATTAAAATTTATTAAGAATTATTTTCACAGACATTTGTGCTATGCTTTACACTATTTTTTGCAACAGTACAGAACCTACCCATAAGGTAGACATTTATGTATCTAGCCACAGTTATAGCTGCTAGTACTTCTGAGTACAGAACACTCAGAAGGCTCATTTCTAAGAAATTATTAGAACTTTGGTGTATCATATAGTTTAGAAAAGATTTCCTCAAGTTTTTTAAAGAGCAGTATCATGTCTTGCATGGTTTTTTCATATGCAGAGGTTTTTGTGGCTCTGTAAGACACCTTGGTACTATGTTTATCAAGTCATTTGTGCTCAGATTTTACAAATTTATGGTTTACCATACTGTTGCATTGGATACGGTTTCTGTTTCCTCTGAGGAAGAAATAACCTGAAGTGCTTCAAAAGTGTGTGTTCGAGAAGATGGTATACATTAATTATATTGTGTCCAGTGAAAAATATTCATATTTTTGAAACATAACCAATATTCTGCCTTTTCTCCAACCACAGTCAGAGCACTTTGTCTATTCTTCTGTTATTTTTCCTGTAGTGAAGCAATGTTTGGGAGAGGAGTTGGCACTCAGATGTATTTAATACATTCAGATTTTACCCTGTGCCCATTTGGTGTAAATATAATGTGTGTCTGTGTTCTTTTAAATTTGCAAATATATATATATATATATATATANATTTATAAATATATATATATATATATATATATATATATGAATTACTGATTTTTTTCCATGAGTTCTGTAGTGCTATAAATAATGCCTTAGTCTTTACATCTATGCAATCTCAAAAGACAAGATCTAAAAAGTAAAACCTACAAACTCAGATGAGCTTAGCTGCTAATAAGCCAGGGGTTTTTTGTGTGTGTGTGAAGGTAGGAATTTTTCAAAGAAAAGTCCTTCAGTGATTGTGTAGCTCAAAATACCTAATTTTTGTTCTAAATGTAAATGTTCTTGTTTTGCTTCTAACAGCATCATATGCAACTTCTTGCTTAGGAAATACACAAACCTCTATTACTGACATTGTCTTGTAGTGATATTTAAAATTGAAATTGCAGATTTCCAGGTCTGTGTGATAATATTCTTCTCATTCATGCACTTAGTTCTGATCATTATTGTATATTCAGTGAATGGAAGGCCTTCAAAAGACACTAATCCCATTAAAATTTGTAACCAGTGCTGTTCACAACAGCTACAGTACATACGTATCAAATCATAGTATATTAGTCATACTTTTTCAGTATGCTTTCATTTCCTACCTCCCTCCTACCACTGTGATTTGTATTGGGCTTCAAAAACAACTGTTGTCTCTAATCAAAGTAAGAAACTGTAGTATTCATAGTGTCAGTATGCCATGAGTAATGAACAATACATTTCCTGTGGTTCTGAGATCAGTTTGTAATAAAGTATATTACAAATGTAGCTCTAACACTGTCTCCACCTAAAAAAAAAAAAAAATAAAAAAAGATGTATCAGACCCTGTATTTGCCAGAATCACACTGAGTAAAAGTTTAACTATTGCATCAAGGCTATCTTCTCAACAACACAACAGGCAAACTGGAGTGAATTAGAGATCAAAGTACAAATGTGTTTGCAAACCAGCATTTCCGTAAGATGGTTCACATTTCACTATGTACTTATGGGATGCCACTGTGACACTTGGTTGATGTATACATGCTGAGTAGATTAGGCGGGGGGGAGGGATCATGTTGTAACATACTTCCATCACAGACTCATGGCCCATTCCTCACATATTATGAAATCCAAATCCAGTTAATTCCTGCTTAATTAAGTTTAATTACCCCTGCTTCAAACAGTGCATATAATTAAAATGCTAGAATTTCACTTGTCTGTGAGTGAACTGCCTCATATGTTGGCCATTCTGACCATGGTAGTGGCTATCTCACAGAAGTCACCTCTGGTCACCTAGCAAAGTTGTTGTGTAGTGAAGAGACTTTAGAGACAAATCTAGGCCCTGTTAAAGTCAGTGATGGTTTTGCTGTTGACTCTGATGGCTCAGAATTTGTAAAAAATATTTCAATATGTCCAAAGATCTGTTTTTTCAAAGCACGATGTGCAAATATGTCTCTTCTCCAGTGGCACTGTGACCTGGGACTTGGGATGAGGGAGTTTGCAAAGGGCCAAGAGCAGCTCATTGAAAACTTCCTTTCTGGACCATAGAAACAGACAGGCATTTCTGAGAAAACCAGTAAGAAGATGAATCATGATATCTGGTATATCTCATAACATCTGGTTAAGTATTTAAGAATTTGTCCCTAAATATGCTAATTCTTTTATTTAAGTGACATGTCACCACATTGGTTTAGAAGCAGTACAGTCATATTTTATTACCTTGCATGATTCTGTACAACAAAACCCTTTAAAAACTTGTAGGACAATCTAAATATAATTTTTAAAAAATTTATTGGCATGACTGTAAATGCCAGAACAATCACAAAAAAAATTTCATCTTATTAAGGAAGTCTATTTTTAAAAATATTAATACTTTGCTTCTGCTTGTTAAAACAGTATTAAAACAAGGTGGAAATGTGTTTGTAGTTAACTCTCAGAGGATTTGGTGTGAGAAGAAAGGTCACCCTGTCTTGTCCTTTTTAGGAAGGTGGCCTCACCAGATGTAAGCTCAGAAATGGCAGTTGCCATTCACGTAAATGACTAGCAGGATTATCCTGCCTTTCTCTGAGGCCATCTTGACTTTTGGCGAGAAGCAAAGAGCAGTCCTATAAGAAAATAGTAATTCTCATGGGAACAGTAAAAATATGTTGGTATTGTTTAATTCTTTCATAACATGCTAAATTAATTTATTTGTTTTTTGAGTCTTTTAAAGTATTATGCCATTGGGGAATGTGTTTTTCATATAGCAGTCTTACAAATATACTAAAGTTTTAGGGAGAACAGTCAATGAGTAAACACCACTGGTTATCCACATTGGGTGACTGGGAGACAGAAGCCTTGATTTTTTGCTGCTTTACATACTGTATAGTAATTGGCATCAGTGCAAAGTGGTCATACCTGTACATTTTGCAATCTTTTTGTGCAGACATAGACAACGGTGGAACATGCAGGACTGTGGAGTAGCAGATTCACATTGTTCATAAATTCTTGCAAAGCACCCTGTCATAATGCTTATTGTTTGGTAGATGCTTTTGACTTGAGAGACACTTTTGACAACCTTTCATGTTTGGCTCAAAATGTATGGTTCAGCTGTGTTTCTTCTAAGCCACTACTCAGATATGCTTGGGGAATAGGCCATTAATTTTGAAAGACAAATGAAACTTACCCTTCAGTCAACTCATCTTGCGGTTGGATAATCTTAGTAGGAGAACCTTATTATTTAAGTAGGGGGAAGGGAAACATATTCTCTGTTCAATATACAAGGGTTTAAAAAAGAATATCTGAATTTTATTTCCGGTTATTCTATTGATCATTCATAAGGCAATAGCTTCAAAATGCCTGCAAGAAAAGCTAGCTTTACAGCTGTTTGGACAGATACCAATACCAGAACCATGTATACTATAATTGCTTCTCTTTTGTTTATATGGAGTACTTTTTGATCTCTAAATCTGTACATGTTAAAGAGGGAAAAAAAACCCAAATGACCAAATTTTCCCAGATGATTCACTATCTTTGCCCATTACTGGAAGTATCTTGGGTTTTCTACCAGACATCCTGGCAGGTATTTTGGAGAGGGGAAAAGAGCAGGAGCAACTGAAAGCCTCTGGAGCTGTCCAGTTTTTCCGGATGCTCACTGTCTGTCCATTTATCATCTGTAAGACATTTCTGTGACTTGCCTTACATATCTAGACATAGAAAAAGCCAGGGTACCAATCATTTTTATAAATATTGCAAATATCAGAGTTAACCTGTGGATCAGATACACTTCATTTATTTGGAAACAGAAATTGATGCTTGGACACAGATTGGCAGGTTTCCCTTAGAATCAATGGAGCTCTGCCAATATATGCCTTGCTTCTCATTTGTGAAATCCCTCTTAATGAATCCACGGACTATTCTTTTCAGCAGACTTCATCTATTTTATTTCCTTTTGGTATTGTCATGAAACAAATGTAGTAATGGTGAGAATCATAGAATAGAAGTTATATACTTACAATGAAGGCAAAAAGATCTTATGAACTAACAGAGTGAAATTAGATGGACCTATTCCTTATGCAGTGTTGAATTTAACTTCTGATTTTTTTTTTAATTTTTTTTTTTTTTTTACCAGAGTTGATACCAAATGTGTTGAGCTGCATCTAGCAATTTTTGAGCAGTATTGGTCACCAGCACAAGTCCACCATGGCCAGAGTTTAGCTTTTTAATTTCTCACTCAAGTCTTTTCCAATATCTTCTTGCTGGATCACCATCCTTCCTATCCTTTGACCTGGAAAGTCATATCCAATAGGAACTTTCTTCTAAGTCATCACTTTCAGATCTTAATGCCTTTTAATAAAATTATCTAAGATCAGCCATTCTCCTTTATCCGCAGTCAACCAGATGTCTCTGAACAAATGTGAACTATTTTGCTTTGGGTTTGTGGTCTTTTGTATTTTCAGCTTCACCTTCAGATTTTATCTCCAAGCTGGCCTTCCAGTTTGCTGCTGATGCCAACCTTCATTTCTTGTTTTTTATTTGAAGCAATTACCTTTGTGTTTTTCTTTCTGCTGCTCCTGATGCTTGAAAAGAATTTCCTGTAACAACAAACAAATATATAGTCTTACTATAGACCCCAAAACCTTTCTTTTAAACTTTTTGGATAGCTAAAAGAAACCTTGTCAAATACTAGGTCCCTAGTGATCAATCCCCACAGGTTGGACTACCTGGTACTGTGTTGCCTTTGGTATTTGTTGTTGCCTTTGGTATTTGTTTCTTACCATTTCTATGCCCATACTTTAATTTCATTGGGACAGAGTATGTTTTGCTTATGTTCCCATAGTGCCCAGCACAAAGGAATCTTCATCCCTAAATAGTATTACTAATCATGAAGCAAGGTTAGATAAGCCACAGCATATTATGAATTTTCAAAGTGCCAGTAGTGCCAGTCCTCACTGATTCTGAGCATGTATCCTTCAGGAGACATCAGCCTAGAGAAAACTCCAGTGAAGATCTCTGCCTCAGCTTCTGTTGGAGGGGTGACAGATAAGTGTGTCAATGAACACTTCTATTATGTAGGTTATATTCAGCAGTGAGGTTTAAGGTTGTATATAAAAAAGAAGTTAAAAAGGAAAGTGGAAGCACACTGACAAAATCTGTGACAATAGAGTTGTGAGTTCTCTGAGAGACAGTCATCTGAACATCTGGGAAAGAACAGTAATGAGATTACTCACAACTTCAGCAGGAGCTGTTGGAGAAATCCTGCAAAAAATGTAGGTAAGTATTCAAAATATAAGAAAAATGGAGTTCAATTAGGATTAGATAATACTTAGCGTGACTGGGGAGCAATAGTGTTCAGATGAGGAAAAATGTATGCTGTAAGAAGAACAAAGCTAAGCTCAAGATCAGGTTATGCTGCAGGGAACCTGGAAAAATGTCCCCGTTTTACAGATAGGAGATGATAATTTCACTTCATTTTTTCTTATTCCTTACTGTGGAACCAAACTCCAGGTCTTTATAATAGGAATGTTACCTGCAGATGAATTTTGTGTTTTTATAAAAAATAGATGCTTTTATACCCAGGTTTAGTGGTTTTTTGCTACCCAGACAAATGCTCACCTGGGGATTAAACCTCTCTAGTGCTAAGAGAAAACTGATTCAGGAGCCTGAAATCCAAAGGCAATACCACAAGAAATGTGGAGGTGACATACTGAGGAGAGAGAAGCAAGGGGCAAAGGATGATGAGATGAAGAAAGAAAAGACAGAAGACATAGGGAGAAATGCTGATAAGTTGAGAAGTTGGTTTTCTGATGAAAGAGAACTAAACAGGTATTTGAATACAAATGGTAAGATGTTACAGAAGATGGGAATGACTGATGATGGGAGAGAGAAATGGGAAGTGTATGGTTCTTATTTTTCTTTTCTAAAGTGTCTGTTTCTAGCTTTTCAATGCCATGATAATGAACTTCTCTTTTGGGTAAGCTGCTGCAAGTCAGCCCATTTCACTCGTAGTAAATCCTCATCTTTAGAAGAAAATGTCACTGTTTCCACAAACAGTCATAAAGTGTGTAATCGAGCTCTCAAGCAGTAGCACACTTGAGATCATAAAAACATGTAAACTTCTTCAGGAACATGAATCTTAAATTCACGGCTGGTATTTTCCCATGGTCTGGAAAAGCAATGGCTAAAAGGAAAATTTGTTTTTTCAAACTGTGGAACAAAGGCTATGATATTGCAGAGTAGAACACATTGCTTATATTCAAGAAACTTTAAAAATACTGTAAAATACAAAAGAAAACCACCCTTTCCTTAGAACTTGCAAACTTTGCATTTGTTCTGGTTTATAATAGAATCATAAAATGGTTTAGGTTGGAAAAAATCTTTAAGATCATTGAGCCCAACTGTTAAGCCAGAACTGCCAAGCTGGTTGTCCGTCCATAAGTACCACACCTACGTGTCTTTTAAATACCTCCAGGGATGATGACTCCACCACTTCCCTGAGCAACCTGTTTCAATACTTGACAAGTCTTTCTGTGAAGAGATTTTTCCTAATATCCAATCTAATCCCCCACTGGCACAACTTGAGGCGATTTCCTCTTGTCCTTTTGCTTGTTACCAGGGAGAAGTGACCAATCCACACCTGGCTACACCCTCTTTTCAGGCAGTTGTAGAGAGCAATAAGGTCCCTCCTGAACCTCATTTTCTCCAGACTAAACACCCCTAGCTCCCTCAGCTGCTCTTCACAAGACGTGCTCCAGACCCTTCTCCAACTCTGTGGTCCTTTCCTGAACATGCTCCAGCCCCTCAATATCTTTCTTGTAATGAGGGTTCCAAAACTGAACATGGAATTTGAGGTGTGGCCTCACCAGTGCCTAGTACAGGGGGATGATCACTGCTCTGGCCCTGCTGGCCACACTATTGCTGGTACAAGCCAGGATGCCATTGGTCTTCTGGGCCACCTGGGCACAGCTGGCTCATGTGCAGCCACTGTCAACGAATGCCCCCAGGTCCTTTTCCACTGGGCCTCTTTCCAGCCCCTCTGTGCCCAGCGTGTAGCACTGCAGGGAGTTATTGTGACCCATCTGCAGGACCTGGCACTTGGCCTTGTTGAACCTCACACCACTGGCCTTGGCCCATGGATCCAGTCTGTCCAGATCCTGCAGAGACTTCCTGCCCTCCAGCCGATCACACACCTGACACCTATGGTGTTATCTGCAGGCGGAGGGTGCCTCTGATCCATGCCCTCGTGCAGATCATTGATAAAGGTATTTAACAGGACTGGCCCAAACACTGAGCTCTGGGGAACACCACCGGTGAATGGATGCCAGCTGAATGTAAATCCATTCACCACAAATCTTTAGGCTCAGCCATCTAGCAAGTTTGTTACCCAGGAAAGTGTATGCCAGTCCAAGCCATGAGCAGGCATTTTCTCCAGAACAGTGCTGGTGGGAAATGATGTCAAAGGCGTTACTAAAATCTAAGTAGACAACATCCACAGTCTTTCTCTCATCCACAAGTGCATAACCTTGTCATAGAAGGAGATCAGGCTAGTCAAGCTTGTCAGCTTAAGTTCCTTTAATTTAATGCTCCTTTTTTTTATTTTCACTCAGTTTTTATTAGAGCAATTAATTTTTCATGGGCTTAAGAAGTAAACAACCAATCTTAAACTGACTAATTCTTTCTAAACTGCTCTTCTGAGATTCCCACCTCAAGTTAGCTATGAAAAACATCAGCAGTCCTTAGAATACAGAGGAAAGCTAATGCCTCTGCTGATTATCAGTTTGTGATGTAGTTAACATCAGTTGAATTGTCCTGAACACCTTCTATGGTGGAAAATGTTATCATTTAAACTGAAAATAGTCAAATAATTTGGAAAGAGATGCCAAGAAATTGCAAAATGCTTTATTAATGTTGTCAAAGCTTAGTCACTAGAACCCATCAACAGCTCAGATTCTCCCTTGTGTTAGTTGATTGTGAGAATAGGGCAGACTGTGTCAAGCAAGTCTGAATCACAGGCCATCCACACAGCATGACATGTAATTAGCTGTCCGTATGCTGGCCTTTGGGAAGGATGCATGTCTTAAAGGTCCTTTGTCTCCGAAGATATTGCAGGCAGTGAGTCCAGGTAGGTCCCATGACTGAAGCAGGGGTATCTCTAAAGCTTTGTTTTCTGTCTCCCCTTTTACTTGCTTTGGGTTCACAGAGATGATAAGGAAATAGAAGGGAGCAGTCCCTATAACCCTGGGGACACTGACATGTAAGGCTAGATTTTCTAGCAGTGTGCAAGAAGAAAAATGGCAGAGGGAAACATTTTGCTCTCATCTCCCTCCCCTTGCCAAAACCCACCACCAAAACCAAGAAATAGTGTACACAGGCCAGGAACAATGCCACTGTTTATTTCAAGCTACTGTTAAGAAGCTGTTATTTATTTAAAACTTCAAACAAGATTGCAAAATCATGAGCATCATAATCAGCAAAGGGTGTTCTCTTTCCCCCACCATAACATAAACCACAGTATGACAAATTAGCAGGGGCCTGCAGCAATCAGAAAAACCCAAACCTTTGCTCTTTCTTCACAGAGGTTTTTAAGATAAAACTCATAAATATTGAAACTACCCATGACAGTAGATGAAGGAGTTCACAGTGTCACTGTCAGAACCTGGCTTTCTCTTGACTACCCTCATAATTCTTTACAAGTTGGATGCAGAGAAGGCTTGTGCTTGCAGAAGCTTTTGGGTTTTTTTGGTGCCAGCCAATAGTGGGCAAAGTACTTGTAATATGACAACGACAATTTACACATTATCCTTCATAGTAAGTGTAGTGCCTGTAACACTAACCTAACTGCAAGTGCAAGGGAAGGAGGAAGTAAAAAATGCTCTATTTTGTGCCTTCATCCTGTTTGTCTTGTACATTCACATGCATTTTGGGTAGAATTCATTCTTGGAAATGATGCCTCTCTAATAGGCTAGCAAAATAACTGGTGGAGGAGTTGAGGTCCTGCAGGACTTGAGTATCAGGTTAAGAGAGGTCAAATCTCCTTCTCACTTAAACAGTCCTGCTGGTTAGAGCATTTAGACTTTGGTGATGAAGAAGGGAAAATGCCATTTGGTTTAAATAGGCAGTTTCTCAGTATGCCCTTTGGTGTTAGTTTCCCTTGTTTAGTGTGTGGGTATCATACATGACAATAAGAAAGAGAAATACTTTAGAAAAACAAACAAACAACTCCTCCCTCTCTCTCTCTCTCTCTCAAAAAAAAAAAAAAAAGAAAAAAACAAGGGAAGAAAAAAAAGAAAAATAAGAAACTGTGGTTGTAAAACCACAAAAATTGGCAATGAGGCTCCAAGGCAAGTGTAAGCCTTGAAATTTCTTTTAGCTCTTAAAAAAAAAGTGGTCCTAACAAAAAACCCCCAAAGCACAACAATTCTCTTTACATAGAATCCAGCTTAATTATGCTTCCCCTACACGACCCTTTTTTTTTGGAAGATTTGAAAGAATTTATTTTAAGCTTTGGCATGGGTCTTCTTTGCTGCTTTAGGTTCTATAAAGCATGTACACTTTTTTTTGCTGTTTGGTTTTTACTTAGAAATTTAAGAAATGCCAAGTCTTCTCTGTTATGGTTTTCCCGGTGATTTCCTGGATATCTCAGAGGATAGGTATTCATTTCTTTCTCAAAAGAACAGCAGGAGTGAAAATGTTGATTCTTTAACAAAGAAAATCTTAATCAAAGCCTGTGTTAGTTGCTGAAAAAATAAAGACTAACTTAAAATGAAAAGAAGAAACAAAGACTTTAGAATAGTCTCACTTTGCAGTTTCTTTTCCCCAGTTGTCTAGTTTTCACTCTCTTGACTTTTGTAATATGATGTGGTCAGTCATGAGAGTCATTGACAGCAGACTTTTTAATACAAAGGCAGAAAAGTAAGGGGAAATAAAAACATACGCAGATGGCTAATATTTAGAGAAGCTGTTCTTTGTGCTTCCAGCTCCGCATGAAACACACCTTTTCATGTGTTTTAGGTGACCCTTTTGCTCTTCAGTTTCTTGTTAGGTGAAGTATGGATGAGAACACTTATGCTATTTTTTGTCAAAGAGCACTGACATACAAAGATGTAAAATTCTTTACAAGTTACTCTTCCTTTGTGTTGGAGAAGTGGTATTTGATTCTGGTTTTGTGTGTGTGACACAATCCTATGAGCCTTTGTTGGCACTTGAAGTATGCATAGTAAACAAGTTATATGAATGGGGAAAAGCAAATCTGATGATTTTAAATGGTGTTCATTAGGTAGTCTGGTTTAATTGTAATGATTAAAATAAAAACATTCAGATTCCAGTACCTTGTCCTTTTGAAGCATCTTCTTTTCACAAGTTACCACAGGGACAGAAAATAAAAAATTGTATTTTCAGTTGCACTTCTGAGGAAGAGGACATTATTCATCAGTTTTGGAAATTTTGACTGATAATAATTCATGGCTGAGAGTGGGCATGGTGGGAGGGGTAATGCAGGGAAAGGTGCATTTTGATTATTGACTATACTGGTTTTTCATTGTGAGCTGATGAGAATCTGCAAATATGGAATGGGGCAGCAGTCACCACTGGAGGCCAAACAACAAAATGATCCCTCATAAAATGTGATGATTCAACTGTATGGATACTCTCTAATGACATGGGTCTTTAGTACAAGTGTCTCAAAGAGACTGATTTCAAACTAATTGCAGGATAACTACCATGTAATTAATGCCTCAGGAATCCAAAACTCACTGCCTAATGTCTGAGACCAAATGTTAATTATAAGCACTGCAGACATTAAGGCAACTGCTGCCGTGTGGTTTCGTGATCTTTATTAAGATTTAAAAAATCAAATCCATTGTAATTAAAATTGTCAAAAGAGATCTTGAACTCTTTCTCCCCTTCTGCCCCCATCTGAAACTGGAGTGTCCTACATTTCATGGGCACTGATTTATGAACACAGATGGATTAAACTGAATGTTGACATGATAGACATTCCAGCTTACCCCTGTGCTCTACTTTTCTCATGAAAGTTGCTGTCCATCTGGACATCAGAAATGGCTAAAGTGCATAGATAGCTTCTGCTGAGGAGCCAAAGGTCACTGGTGAAGCGAGGGGTCAGAAATGTCCAGGTGTAGATAAGTACAGTTGAGGAGCTGCTTCATGGATAACTTGAGCATTTCTGCCACTATGGGCAGCCATTGACTTAAAAACAAGGTGGGTAGAAAGGTGCAGTAATAACAGGGGGTTTCTGCCTTCCAGCAGTGACTCGCCATTGTCCAGGAATCAAAAGTCACTGGCTGTCTTGTCTACATATTCTCCAGTAGCCTGAATGCTGTCTTTTGTGCATGCACCTTAATATGGACAAGACAAAGCATCTCAGTAACTAAATTGCATACTAACCTGAAAGGGATCTAGGAATCGACTACTCCTATGCTTATGTCTTTACATATTAGTATAGAATATAAAAAGGTAGGTCATTTCTGCATGTGGATGGGAATGTAATGTCTGGTAACTGTAAACAGCAAATAAATGTGTTTTGTATGGACTTGCTGAGATGCTCTTTTGCATTCCAAGTGGAAGTACAGCAAGTCCGTTAGTCCAAGTTCATACCTTTCTCCCCTTTCCTTATGTCTCTTTGGTATGCTTAACAGTGAAATCTTGACTTGGTTGAGATGAATAGGATTGGGTTTTGCTGACCACATTTTTTGGGGTAGGGAAGAATGTTTTGCTAGTTTCAAGAGATAAAACCAAACATGTTGAAGCAACATATTTTGAAATAAATTAGTTGGTGTTTGAGTAAAGTCAGAAGACATGTAAGAAGAAGTTTAAATTAAAGAGGTAGATGATTTATCAGTGTGGGAAAGGGCAAAACTGGCAGGTTTGTAAATTTCAGGATGGGCTTAATCTGTGGACGATATACACATGCTGAAACATTCAGTCATTTCACAAAAAAAAGAGGGTGGCAGGTGCTGACTTATTTCTAAAGGTTACCTCAAGGTGTTTCACCCAGCCTGAAGGCTGAGATACTTCAGCAGAAAGTATGAGAATGCTTCAATTCCCTTTATATAATGAGGTGAAATCCTACATCTTTCACTGAATGAGTGATACCTGGCCTCTAGGCTGTCATTTAGCCTTGGTTTGTGTGGCAGAGCATTCTCCATCTTACTCCATGAAGCTTTCCCACTGGGTAGGCAGTAGTCGACTACTCGCATTGTTTCGTTGTTCACTTGAGCACACAAGTGAAGAAGGGCTCAGATTACACAGAGAGATGTGTTTCTTCTCCCTGCTCCCAGGATATATTGTGGATTTTCCATGAACTTGCTGCTTGAAAAAGTAAAGAAAAAGTTCTGGTAGAGGAAGAAAAAGGATGCCTCCTTACTTACCAGTAAAGCTACTGATCTGCTGTACTTCAGTTTTTGAGGTCTGTTTTGGGCCCAGAGCTTCTTGACTGTGCTTCAAGGGATTGAGCATACTTGTAAGTAGGAACCTTTCTTTGGAGATGTGATTTTGAGCTCCCTTGAGCTAAGGGAAGAAATTAAATGCTGTACTGCCTGGCCAATTACTGGGTGATTATGTGAAGACAGGAACCCATCTGCTTTCCTAACCTGCTTTTAACAGAAAAGTGTTAACCATGTTTATTTGGGTTTTTTTTCAGAGATAGATATGTAACATGAGTTGAGGCTTGTGGGCTCCAGATACTCTGTAAATGAAACTGCAGCCCTGAATGATCAGGATTTAAGGCACAGCCTTCATCTAGGCAACTTCTAGGTAGTTGCTTCCTGATTATGTTGCCATCAGGTGCTCGCATGATATGTTGGCTGCTTTGGATTAAATCCTGAGGCATGAACTAAACCTGTGAATTGAATGGAGAACCTGAGACTCCATTTGCTTTTTGAATTTTCCTGTGAGATCTGGGGTACTGAAAGATGGAGGTGTTATAGTGTCTAGCACTGACTTGGCTAAGTCCCTTACTGGACCGTGCCCAATTTAGCTACAGTGTAAATTAACATGCTTTACTTTTGAAGCATGGCTGATAATTTTATGCACATTTTATAAAGAAAAAGGTCTTAGTAATCAATTTGTTAGTAAGAGGCTCATTCTGTATAAGATTCCTGAAGGATTATGCTGCAGAATAAGCAAGAGAACTCCATTAAACTGTCTAAATGATCATATCATGAAACATCACCATGCAAATATATGAAAGAGAAAACTCAAAGGAGAATCAGCAAAGCGCAACTGTTACTGGCATTATTCCTGGGATTTTTTTTTTCTTGCCTTCCTTGTAAAAACAATTATGAAAGAAGGACAAGTAACTCACCAGCTTCATTTGTATCGTCTGAGAAATCTTTATGCTGAGCATTTTAGTCTCAGCAGAATGTAAGTGAATTCCCTTCATATATGCATATGTGCTGTATGAATTGCTATCTGGATATCTGTTTTCTCTTGTTTTGCACCTCATGTTTTCCTTCCAACCACTAGAAAAAGCAGGTAAATATCAGAATATTAATAATTCATGTACAGTGTAAAGGACTTCACAGAAAGAACGGGGTAATTTTGAGGTTGTGATAGCCCTAGTGGAAACAATTATCTCCAGTTTAAATACTATAAATCACAGTTTAAAGAAGTGCATGTTAAAGTAGACTTTTCTGTTTAGCAGCAAGTCAGCTTTCTCTCAGGAGTTGGTGCCTGAATGGTAGGTTTTCTTGCTACTTCTTTTCTTCAGTGGTCATGTATTACTTCTTCCCAGCTTGCCTCCTGCTGAAATAATTGTGGTGCTAATAACAATGTGTGGGGAAATGACCAGATGTGCTAGTTTTTTTAGACAATTATACCAGTTTTTCCAATTTTCCAGACATTTTTTCATTTCTTTATTAACTCACTGGTGCCAGGAATTGGATTTTTCCAGTACATAAATCCTAATTAGCAAGCCAGAAAATTGAGTGCTCCATTTTACTCCTGATGTGTCATTTCCTCTCTCTTCTTGGTTAATTGGCATTTTGAAAAGCCAGCACTTGTGTTTTTAAGGGTAAAAAAAGAAATACAGGGGTATTTTGGGACAGAAATGAAAATATGGTAAAGAGACAAAAAATAAAAAGAAGGTGTAGTTGGGATCAGGGCCTTCTGGTAGCTCTGGGATTGCAGGGCATGGAGACCTGCAGAGTGGCTGAGCTGCTTGAGGTTCAGCAACATCTTCCTGGCACCATGGGTGACTGAATCCCATCCTGCTATGCCTGTGCTGCCCTCTGTTTGCCATGGGCATGGAGTGAGTTTATTAAATGGTGCTGGCCCTGAGGAGCATCTACAGATTGATTCTGTAGAGCAAATGCAGTGTTTGGTGCACTGCTGGTGTGAGTTGCTCTTACAGGCTTTCCTTGCAGCCGCCTTTTCTTCTTATCAAGGACCAGAAATAGAAGGGAGTAGGAGGAGAAGGCAGAGGCTTGTCAGGAGTGAGGGTATCCTCAGGTTTTGAGTCTAAGAACTCTTTCGGCCTTAGTATGTGCTTAGGGATGCCCTGAGCCTGTGGGGGGGGGNGGGGTTGACAGAGGGTTGTCAGGGCAGGAGGAGCGGTTGTGAGTCTCAGCAAGGATGAAGCACTACATCACATCTGAGATATGTGAGTGAGCAGGTTAAATGTGTCAGGAGAAGGAAATGATACTGAAAGGTGCTTTTCTGGATAGATAGGATTATAGGGAACTGAGGATGTTTATGAGGTTCTGAGATTCACCTCAGAAGAAGGAAGTTATTCATTTATGAGTGAGGTAAAAAAGTTGTGCATTCCTATTGGCATTGATATGTTGCAGTTTGAGGCTAAAATATATCACTCCAAAAGATGAGATGGCAAGGTGGAGATTCTTGCCACCTTTACCGGACAGTTTGAATCCTGAGAGGGAGAAGGAGAGAGTGTGAGTATAAGGTGATGCCCTTTTTAGCTTCTACCAGGGTGCTATAGAGGACAGAGGAAAGGAAAGCAAGCCTGATAAATCAGTTCCACAACTTAGATGGCATCTGGCAAGAAGGGAAATAAATAGCAAAACTTCTTGTCAGCTAGGAAGGGGTAACTCAGTTCAGATCTTGCCCCATCTCCATAAAAGTCTGTCCAAAACTTGAATCTTTTGAGGTTCAGAAAAGGATTATTAATTCTTTATTTTTTTTTTTTCTTTTTTTTTCTGTGCTAATGCATTAATTGGTTCCAGGCAGACAGGGAACAGCAGAGCCAAGATATTGTAAGCAAGGCTGCAGTCCAGGTAATTCAAGGGCTGTCAGAAGACTGAGAAGCACCAGAGGTCATGATAAAACCTGGAATTTTTCATTTTCCAAAATGTTTCATGGGTCCAAGAGGTCTGAACAGTGTCATGTTTTTGGGTGCTCAAATAGAAAGAAGGAAAGAAAAGAAGAGAAATGTCAGAGTACTTTGGAGTTATTCCAACACTGCTGTGCTGCTCTTAAAGGGAACCTCAGGAAATTGTCTCCTGACCCTGGGGACCATATTTCTGTCTCCTGAGATCATCCTCCCAGCTGGGCAAGATCAGTCCTTAGCACTGCACACTGCGTTCCTTGACCTGAGACACAAGCGTTACCTTTGCTTATGACCCAGTTGAGTGCTGGTGTTCCTGCCTGCGTGAATATGGGTGCTTCCCTCCACTAGCCAAAGCCTGAGCCTATTATTTATTTACTACCCACTTGGGTTGTTGCTGTTTTAAAATATGTCATTGCAGAATTCATGCCTAACAGGTGCTCTCCCCTTTTAGCTGTCTGACTTGGTGTATTCTTCTAGAGTGAGTACTGGGAGAAAAACAGCACAACAACAGCTTTTGGGGGGTTACATTGCTAAATCCTGCTCTGCCAGTCAGCAACAGCACAGTATCACCAAACCACAAGAGCTTTTACATGAGGCTTTTATTTAAAGGAAGTAAAAACCCATGCTGGTTTTAGTCATATTAATTTCTCTTTTTTATTAGCTTTTAGGGAATGAGCAACAGTTCAGCGAGTTGTGTTTGTAACAAATACAGGTTATGAAATAAATGTATTTCATTATTTGCTCGTTTTGCAATGAAAGACTCTCCGAATCTGCCTCCTAAATAGTTTAACTCAACATTAGAAATTATGCTGCCAAATACCGACTGATTCAATAGATGATGAGTTTCAAATTCCTCTTTTACATGGGGAATGTGATATAGAACAATGACCTCAATTTTCAGCTGTGTCCTCAGATTCACCTCTTTTTTGGCCGTCTCTTTCTTTTTCAGTATCTTATCATAGTTTTGCAAGTCCTGAGGGTCTTATGAAGGCACTACTATTAAATAATTAGACACTATAGCTCTGTTGGATCTTCTAGTGACATCTTTTACAACTAACGAGTATTTAATAGAATGTAATTAGAAGCTCTGATCCTTAGACCCTGACCTGTCTAGACCTTGTATACGACTAAGTGACTGGACAGCCCTTAACAGTCATTAGGAGTTATCTGCACCCCACTTTACAAAGCTATGTGAGGAAACTGTTTAGATTTAGCCTCAAGCCACCTGCTTCATAATCTGTTGCTGTGCACTCAGTTGATCCTACTGTCCTTACAGTAACTGGAAAGCTACCAATGACTTCATTTTAGAGCAAATATTCTAATTCAGGAAGCATAGGATGGAAATTTGGTTGCAGTATTTGACAGCATGAGATCTTCAGAAAGTATGTAAACAGGAGAGATTGTTTCAATGCTGTGGAGAAACTGGTCACGTTTTAAAATGAAAGAGAAACATCTAAAGATAGTTAAGGAAGTCAGCAAAATATGTTTTGATACAGTATATTCAGCTGATATATGTAAGGGGGCTCTTTTTACAGGTAAGATATTTGTATTCTTATTTCTGAAAGCCCTCTGAAAGTCCTTATATCTTTAGAGTAAGTTAACTCTTTACTATTAGTTTTAAAAAAATGAAATAAAAAAAAACTATATATGCATTTATGAAGAATAATCTATTGGGCATGCCACCAAGAAACACAGGGAGCAGGTTTCTTTCTTATCCATTAATTTTTGAATATATATATGCCTATATAGTCAAATATTCTTAAGTATCTTTTACCTAGTCCATATACCTATTCCATCTCTTTCTACCTTTTACCACTTTAGTTTCATTCTAATTGGCTAGACTAGTTATTGTCTGAGTTTTTACTCAGACCTTGGAGTCCATTATCATTCCACATGTCTAGGGGTTTTTTAAAGATAAATGTGACAAATCATGTAACAAAGGAAAGGAAAAATAAAATTCTTAGGATTTCTTTGATAAATTTTCAGTGGCTTAGGAAAAGGATCCAAATACATTCTTAATATATTTGATCTTGATCCTTTCTGGAAACGATTATATGTAACCAAATGCATCCATATATAGAAGACAGATTTTATTTTAAAAAGTGTCCAAATGGTCTTGTTAATGCTGATACAACATTTCAATTTTTTGTCTTTTGAAAAGTGTTCTGTTTTGAGATGTTAGTTGCAAATAGAGGAAATGAAGTGTTGTAGTAAGGAATAATTTACTGTGTCTGGAGAGTTCTAAAGGAAAACATCTGGATCAATTTGTTTACAGAGTCCCTGTAGATAAAAAGCACTATCTCTCCAAAGGATCAGTTTGTGCCCTTTCTGAAGAATCATGAAAAAAAAAAAATGGAAAATTTGCTATCATCATGCACAGAAAGCTCTTGGGAATTTTTTTACTAGGGAATCCAAAGAAAGTTTAAAATTCTGTTTCATAGGAGATCAGCTAGTTGCTGAAAATGTAGTGTGGTTTTGTGATCTTAATTTAGTCTGGCCTTTCTTGTTTCTCTGCTTCCTCCACACCCTTCATCTTAAAAAGTAATACATTTTAGAAGCTAAGGGTAAGCAGAGCGTGTGAGAGGTATGGCAGAACTGGATGTGGAATAGAGATAAAACCTTTGGTTTCATATGGACATGAACATCCTATGGTAATTGTAGCTTTTTAAATGTCCATTCTTGGTGCTATTGAATTCAGTGGGAGGTAACCCCTAACTTAGAGAAAGACATATATAGGTTGAACTTGTGCTTGAAACTTTCTTTAGCAGAAGAGCAAACCGAGAACCTTTTTGTATTCAGGTGTCACAATGTAGAGGAGCATAGAATGCTCTTTGTTGATATCACTACTGCTATTGAAATGTATTTTTGGTTCCTCCTTTAACAAATGTGGCCACAGCAATCAATATTATTTTAGTGATGTTTGCAATGAATTTATCAATAGGTTAAATTACAATGGTAATTTTATTTAGGATGCTGGTACAGTCTCCTCATGGGATTATAGGTGTTCTGCAGGGTTATTGAAAGTCTTTTGTTATATTTAGTACAAGCAGCAGTTTAGCTCTGTTGGAAGTTAGTTGATGCTGGAGGTCTGCACCTGAATACTGTGGGTTTTCAAGAGCTGCTTCAGGCACTTCCCTGGTTGATTTTTTTTTTTCAGATGTTTTCTGCATTTACAGGAATTTTTATGGAAAGTGTGGCTGAATCATGACAGTTAAAGACTTAATGGATATTTTCCCCTAAGAGGACACATTTTACAGATTTTGTATGTTACCTTATTTTTTTTTTTTCTCTTCGAACTTTACCTTTTATGCATCCTTTTAGTTAAAACGCTGATCCAAAATGCTAACACGGAAATTTAATTATGTGGTTAGAGATTTGACATGGTTACCGACCTCCGTTGCTTTCTTGAAAAGATCAGAAACGTGGGCTGATAATGTCTGTATAACCGTTCTTTCTCAGTTCCAAGGGTCATGTCTCTCCTAGTAGTACATCTTTTCTGCTGTTGAGAGAAGCAAAATCTCCATTTCTCCTGGGGGATGTTATCCTTGGAGTGGCAAGGGAATTAAAAAACCACGTAGAAGAAGAATGGCCCTGGGATAGAATATGGGTCTCATTCCATCCTAAGTTTGGTCATGAATCTGAAGGTTGTGGTTCAGACAAACTTCAGAGCTGTATAAATTCAAATTGCATCTCAGCATCGGCATCCACAAAGCCCAGCTGAGAGTCCCGTTGTTGTTGACAGTATACTGAGCTCATAAAAACAAACAGGATCATTATATAAATCAAAAGAAGATGAAAGTAGAACCCACATCTTCCAGCTTGAATACTAAAAGTCTGCCAGGAGGAATAAAAGATAATTCCTGTAAGGGTGATGAGTTGAAAACCTTTAGAGCTTTCTTATTTTACATGTTAAAGAGAAGGGGAGAATGGCCATATGAAGCCCTATGTATATGGATTCTTTCTCATTCCAATATTTAATATTAGCAAGCTGTCCTTACTATTTTTAATCCATTGTATGACACCAGCCCTGTGAAGTGATACTGATTATCTTCGTCTTGGGGTTCTGAAAGGAAAAAAGGGAGTATTTTTCCTTCCCAAGTAAACATAGCAAAGTCATTATACTTGCCTGGACTAGATGTCCTGCAGTTTCTAGATCATGCAGTATTTATTTAATCCTGTGTTCTCTTGCAGAAGGAGTGTGTTTTTGTGTAGATGCTGACTAATCTCTCAGTAGTGTGGAGGACATTGCAAAGAGTTTTGTGCAATGTTTGTGTTTCTTGGTGTGGACAAGTGAGGTGTGTGCATAATAACTGGTTAATGAGGTGTCTTTATACATTTGTTGATAGCAGTTAAGCAATAGATTTTATGATCTAGCAGCAGTAGGGTCTCAGAAGTCACTACATGTATATTTTATTATAAAGTGGTTTAAGCACTCAAACCAGTGTTTTAGGTTTACTTTGCAGATGTGTTTTCTTTCATAGTTCATTTAAAACCAAAAAAGCAATTTAATACTTTATTTTGTTGTTTAGTGAAATAATCTCATGTTCTTTTGGTAATTGCTGGAGAAATTAATGGAGTTTTTGGAAAAGGTTTTATGATATGTAAGAATTTAGAGTGAGATCCAAAAAAGCACTTAGGTGCCTAAAGAAAAACTTAGGCAGAATCTAGAAACCCAAGTCCAAGGGAGTGATTCAAATGCTCTGTGCAGAGACCCAGAGACTGCACTGCTGAGGCTGATGTTGCTAAGAGCCCAATGTTCTGCTAATACTTGTGCTCCACAGTGTCGTCTCTGTAGCACGGATGATGCAGCGTCATGCAGGTGTGGCAATACAATGGGTATTAGAAAATGAACTGCTGTAGCTCGTGAGGTGTAGAAGATCTGATACAACCATCTTACCTTACAGTCCTGGGATGCTAGAAAACATGCAGTCCATAGAGGACAGGTATTTGGTGCTGCTAAACCTGAACACAGTTGCTGCTGTATTTTGAATTGTGGAGACTTGGGCTTTCCTTGATGCAAGATCTGTTTCATTCTTAATGAAAATGAAAAAGTGATAGGAGAATTTTGAAGGAAGAAAACAGTAAATTCTTCATGTTTCTACCTTTCCATTGTCAGGAGTCCATTCATGATGTACAAATAAACTAAAATTAAGTAATCAAGTTACTTGCAATATCTAGAGAAGTACTGTTTTTTTTGCATTAGCAGTGGAAAGATACTTAAAAATGGTGCATGGAACTAAAAAAACATAACAAAAGTGTTTCCAAAACTGCACTAAGATTTAAGTTTTGTCTTTGAATTCTAAATGCTGCTAGTTTAAATTCTGCTTGTGCACTTGGGGAACTAAAATGTCTTAGCAAGGCTCCACTCATACACTGAGTTTTATTCCACCCTGTAATAGTTTTCACAAAATTCTAAGTGCTGTGGAACTTAATGTTCACCTTTTTACTGTCCCAGACAAGGAACTACATGTTTGGTTTTTTTAATTGTAGATTTATTTACAGTAAAAAAAAAATCTAAAATAATCTGTATGTTGACTAATAGCAAAAGTGTAATAAGAAAAATTGGTGACATAATTGATCTTTAGCTGATGAACTATTTCCTTTTGCTATGAAGTTTATGGTTTGGAACATACCTGAACAAGCTGGAAAATCCTACCAGGTTTCTGAGTGGAAATAGGTATAATACTAATTGAAGGACTATTAACTTAAAATAATTTTTTCAGACCCATAAAATGAGGAGGTTGTAAGACTAAAGAATTTATGACAGCTGTCAGAAATCAAATCTGTCTGTTTTACTTTGTTCTAAGTACATTTAACGATCAGGTGTTGCTTTCTGTACATGACAAAATACAAGTGGCTTAGGGCCTTCTGTGAGGAGCTTTATACATTGTATTTGCCTCATCCAAATGTCTGAAGACCAGATGAAATCTGTTTCTTCCAGAGGCCAAGATTTTCCAGAGTTTTCACTGCTTATGGTGATTTATGGCATGGGCCAAAGTCCATTTGCTGGACGGGAGCAATCCCTGCTCAGTATATTAGGAATTACACAATTTGTCTCACTGATGTGTTGATTGCATCTCATTCATATGTTAGAAAGTGGTTAATTCTTTTACTTGAGTGTCTTCTAAGAATTGTGTTAACCCATGTGCATAAAGTTTGGCTGTGCACTGTAAAGAGAGCACTGGGTGCTGTGTGAAAATGTGAGTGTGACCCTCTGCACAGGGCAGCCTCCATCACACTTTTGCTTCTTTACTAGTAGAGTTGGAGAACAGAGTCCAGTGGAGCTGAGCAACTGGTGTAGGTGGCAGCCCAGTCAGGTGTAGAAGAGGAGTTGAATGTACAGACTAACATCATTTGAGCAAGAAGTCCCAGGGATTTTGTCGTAGGAAATTATTCCAGAGAGGCTCCACCTGATAGATTGCCCTGGATTAATTTTATGCACAAATTCTCAGGCAAATCTGTGCAAGACAAATGATACCAGAAGTTGCTATCTCATCAGGGGTTAATGAGGAAGATTAGCATTTAAATTCATACTCTGCTGTAATCCAAATTAGCTTCTCTGTGTAGGTCAATGTTCATATCTTTCAGAAAAAAGTATCAGTAAACACAATTATTCCTGCCCCCCCCGGCAAATTGAAATAGTCACTAGACAGGGAAATTTCTGTTTTTAATAGAGATTATATGGTACCCAAGATTTTGAATAAATTACACTGACTGTTAAATTAACTGGCACTAGAAGTCAGTGGCAGCATTGTAATGAACTATTATGAGATCATTTACAGTCAGGGAGCAACCATACAGCATTTACATGCATATGCTGGTCATGCACTGACATGGAAATTGCTCTGACACACATGACCTATGTTAGCTGTAGAAATTCTAAACTGAAGCCTATTGCTGCACTTCCCAAATGCCACAGGCAAACCTGCTCTAATCCTGTAATCCCATTCCATAATACAGACTTCCATGTACAAAACCAGAATGTATCGTGCTCTGTTAAAATATTTAAGTTGCTCTTCAATTGGTGGCTTCACTGCATTCCAGCTGTAGGAGAGAGGAATTTGAATATGGTTTACATGAGCCAAATTTTGCATTGTTTAATTGAGGAAAATATTCAAAGGGTAATATAGTTCAATATCTTTTCTCTTTTCCAGTTAAAGTGAGGTGATAGGCAGAGCTCTTCCTCTGTTGTATTAACCTGGGGGAATAGAACAGCTGTACTTTCGTAAATTTCCTTCCCAGATCTCCAAAACATGTATTCTTCCATGGGAATTAGAAGAGATCTTCTGTGTGCAAGAGGATATTTAAGATTGACACTGATCTTTCTTTGGAACACTACTGGTAGCCTATGGATTTCAAGGAAACACTTGAGGACAGCAGCACATACTCATAGCTTTCTCCCACCTGCCCTCCCACTCCTTGACAAATACCTAAATCTGTCATACACAGTGCCTTTTTCTCCTCATCTGTAAATGCTTTTAGTCAGAAAAGCGTGGAGGTTTTTACCAAACCCTGAAGATGGGTTGAATTTTGGGTTCATTAAATGTTCCCTTAAAAAAATTTAGAGAAAACAAAACAACTATTAAATGGTCTGCATTAATCACTGTTGATAGTTCAGTAAATAAGTGGGACAATCAGAGCCTAAAACTTTTCATGAAAATTCTTTATTTACAAAAACTAGCAGAGGAAACATTGCAATGATGCTTCTCACAAACCATTGTTTTGAGAATATAATTCCTGTCAGTTTCTATGAATTGAAAATCTGCTTTACAGTTCGTTTGGGCATGTTTAAAACCACACCTCATCCCTTTATTCTGTTTTCTTCTGACAGCTTAAGCAGCAAGGTGAAGTAATATTTTGAAGTAATTGTTGTATTGATATAAAAATAATATTTTACATTTACTCTGTCTTGTTCCTCTCCACTGAGGATCTCAAAGCATTTTATATACCATATTGTGTCTGTAGCAAGTGATTTACTTCCTACTGATAGATATCCACTTCAAAGGCAAATGCAACAACACATGGCAATGAATTTGAGGGGTCTGTTCTGAGGCCCGAGGGGACTTTCTTTTGGTAGGAAGGACAGAATTTCTCACACAACTGAATTTGAGCATGATCTGGAGGATACAGGAGAGGCAGGAGTCTCATACCCAGCCTCTTTCTGCCACATGCAATGTAGAATCTCATCAATATGCCATTTGATATGTAGATGAAGTTAGCTATTCTGAGTCTTTGATACAGAAGTTGGAAAGTGTTAGATGTTGTTTTTTTGGCTTCTTAAGAACTAAAATGTGAACTCTGCCTTTACTTTGGCTGAAGTTGTAGGCACAGGGTACAAAAGTGTTAAATCTTGTAGTTCAACCAGTTTCTGCTAACCAGCAGGAACCTGGGAACAGCACATATGCACTGTCTGTTTTAATTGCTGATTAAAATGTTTTAGATAAAATCCCCTATGTCAGGACACGTATTCCAGTCTTGAATGAGCTATTGAGTGTGTGCACCCCATCAAAGTGATAAGGAGAGAGCATTCTTTACAATCCAGGTAGAATCAGGTCAACAAAACTCTGTATTGGACACACTAGTCCTCCTGAAAGATCTGGGTGTTAAATCAATCATGTATAATCATGTATAATCATGTATAATCAGTGGAGATGTGGTGTGATGTGAATTCAGGTTCCTCTGAGTGATTGGCAGGGAGGCTCTGCACTGGAATAGCCTTGCTCTTGTAGAACAGAATAAATGCAAGGCCTTAGATTCTGTGAATGGGAGGGCTGAAAATTCCCAGGAAGCAATTTGTCTTCAGACAGAGTACATGCTAAGCATGGTTTCTGGCTCTGTTTGTATTGATTATGTAATAACAGGTTGTACCATCTGTTCGGCAGAGGCCTATCATGCTGCTTGTTTCTATCATACATTTCTTTTGCTAAACTTACCTTTGGATGTCAGTTTAGTTGTGAGGTAATAGGTGTTTCAAGAGAAAAATGAGCACTGATCTTCTGATCTCACTTATATTTTCTTGAAGTGTCTTTCTTCTGTTTGATGGGTGGACAGCAGCATTTTTAACAGATGTTTTTCACAAGCTATTGCATAATTATTTTTCAAGTGTCTTCTAAAAGCAGATGTTTCCATGTCTTTGATCTTTCCCCTCCTGACACTTTAACACAAACAGCGGATTCCGCTGCTGCTGTCCTTTAGGTCCAGTGAACGAAAATACCATAGCAGTGATGCTGGGTTTTTTCAGCCTATTTGGCAATAATAAACATGTACAGGCACAAGTCTCCTCCCTTTCTCCCTTGTCACTAGCATTGCTTACAGATACTATCTCAAGCTTTCTCTTTTAGAAATGCTGCCTTTCTCCATGACCTTTGTCCACAGTTTAGTATTTGATCTTAATTTTCTTCTAAAACTTTGTTTCTAGTAACATCCTGAGTGAGCAACTGTGAATGTTTTACTCTCTGGAACTTTGGTGTATAATTTTTTACGTCATGTCATGGTAGATCAAAATGTCACTATGGCATCTCCATCACTGTGAAGACCTTTTGGTATGTTTTGCTTGGTTTTTTTTTTTGTTCAAATAACGTCATTTTATTTTCCTCTCTGGTGAATAGATATTCAACAACTGGACTTTTCCATTGTTTACAGAAATAATCCTGCTTTCTTGTAAACCATTTTGTAAGAGAACTTCCTAATTTGACTACTTGTTCCTCAAAGACTAAGGGAATGCAACTAAGAATGAAATTAAGGGCAGGCCCAGTCGAGTTTCATCCAGCCATAATTTATCATTACAAAAGATGAACTCTAGCTGTTAGTCTAAAATTATGATAAATGCTTGAATCAAGAAAACAAAAGCTTTCTAGTAAATCTACTTTGTATCTTAATTTAAACCTGATAGATTTTGCCTCTAGCATGTAGAATGTCATCTGATGATGTAACATTACAGATACCTGATGGACATCGTCCTCATTCTGGCTTATATACTAATTAGTGTGGGTGTAGTAACAAGAATTCTGTTTTCTTCATCTGCACTTCCTACCACTGATTGCAACCCTTTGAGCCATTCAGCCAGTTGTCAATTCACCTTCCTCTCAATTTATTTAGCTCATATTCATCAGTTTTTCTAGAAGAACAGTATCGGAGATGGTGTCAAAAGCCCTTCTAAGGTCAAAATAAATTAAAAAATTAAATCCACTGCTCTTTCACGAGACTAATCTTATCACAGAAGGGATGATTTCCTCTCCCCTAATCCATACTGATGACTGTAAAAAATGTCTTTCCTATATCAAGATTAGTTGGCCCTTTTGATGTGCCCTTTATCTTTCAGCAGCTGGCCCACTTTTTTCCTGGTCTTCTCTTTGCTGCTACTGTACTTGTAGAGGCTTTGCGTGTTGCCCTTCCCATCCTTCAGCTGCTGATGGGCTTTGACTTTCCTAATCCAGTCTCTGTGTGATTAAACAGTGTCTTTGTATTCTTCTTGGGTCCACCTACCTTTGTTTGCATCTCTTGTATATTTTCTCTTTGTGTTTGAGGTTTGTCAGGAGCACCCTGTTCATCCATTCAGGCTTCCTGTCACCTTTGCTTGATTTCCAGCATGTGGGGATAGACAGTTTTTGAGCATAGATGAGGTGATCTTTGAAAATTAACCCTCTGTCCTGGACCCCTCTTTGCTCCAGGACTGTATCTCACAGGATTCTTCATGAACAAGTTCTTGATCAGGCCAAAGTTTGCCCTTTGGAAGTCTAATGTTGTAATTCTGCTTTTTGCCTGACTCTCTCCCCTCAGGATTCTGAATTCCACCATCTCGTGATCACAGCCATCAACTGACCCAAGCTTCAGGTATCCGACCAGTTCTCCTGCAATTACTACTTCTGTTTTTAACACCAGGATAACAACTTGAGTGAATGAAGACACTTCACTGATACCAGGAATCTTTCAGCCTTCTTATTTTTCCCTTTCCCAATGAAAAGTTTGAAGTTTCATGAAGCCTCTTTCTTTTTCTTTTTTATTTTTTACTTTTTCTCCTTTTTCTTCTTTCCTGTGTTGGTGATTATCTTAGTGTTTTAATTTTCTGGCAAACTTAGCAATCACTTCTCCAACAAAAACAATTTTAATCAGTTTTATTATGACACAAAAGTTTGGTGAAAAATGAATTTGCATTTGACTTTTCTTGTTGTTTTTCTTTTCCCTGAACTATTTATCCTGAATCTAATTGTTTTTCCTGCTGTGTAATAAGCCCTGATGACCACAATAGGGTGGAACATGACAGAACATGTAACAAATGAAGATACTCTGTTTCAATTTTTCTGTTCTCCAGGTATCTATTGAATTATCTACTCGTTAAGATGTTCAGCTTTATCTTGTCTTTCTCATCTGTTTTTTCAGGCTCAAATTTCTTTTAGAAGTGCTGCTAGGCATTCTTAAGCCAAAAAAAGGAGACATGTTTACTTCAGCAAGTAGAGATATAAATGTAGTCTTGCAAAAGGAACCAACTGGTCAGTTTTGTAAAACCATGGGAAACTTTCTTGCAGATTACAGAAAGTGAAAGAAGAAAGTTTGCTAATTGTAGTATATTTGTTAACTATGTGAAACAGTGTAACCATTATCCCAAATGCACAAAAGAAATTAAAAAAAAAGTTAGTGGCTGCTACACTGTAGTATTTCCTTCTTTTCCAAAGTATAATCCAATTTTTTCTTGAATTAATGTACACAAGTCACTTTAACTGCTGGCTGCGTAACTTTTGGCAGTTTGTCTGATATTCCAACCAATTGTTGTATAAAAAGTTGTCTGAATTGTTTATAGGTTTGTCCTCCTGCCCGGAGTTTATTCCATAATCTCTTATTTTGAAAACAGCTGTACTTACAGGGATGCTTTAAAGTAGTTTGGGCCTTGCATTGAAAGCTTGTGGTTAGTGGGCAGGAGGTTCATAGAACTTAAAATCATTAGACATGTCTACCAACAGTTAAAAAAGAATAAAATAAATGAGGCATTTCCACCTAAGTATTCCCATGTAGTATTATGATCATGCGGTATGACAATAATTTAAATTTTCACCATGAACTCTCTTTTGTTTTTTAAAATTTTTGGAAATGTAATTTCACTGAGAAGTAAGTGACTTGTTAATTTACTATTTCCACATTGAATGTCGGATGGAAAGGGAACTAGCCGAGTATCAGATGAGTCTGAGGATGAGTATGACTATTGCTGCTGATTCTTTTTCTACTTTCAACGTATGTGTTGTGTTACATACGTTGGGGCCGTATAGGTCGATAGGAATTTTTGGATTCGTCTAAGTGCACAGTCATGGAATTTAGTAGTAATCTGGTGTCAAGGCTGTATACAGGGGTGTAAGCCACATTTTCATTTGCTTAAGAATATACTTAGATGAACCTTGGCTTTGTATTTGCTTATCTTGGTGAGGAAAGGCAACAGAGGGAAGGCATTGCCATTTTTGAATCTGACCTGGCTCTGGCTGAGGTCAGTGATGCATCACTGTGCAAAAAAACCCTCTGAACTTTCTTTGAAGATTTGTATTTGCCATCTAAAAGCATTGATGCTTATGACATTGTTTTGTGTCTGGGTTAAATAGCTCCGTGGAATAGGTTTAATTAATTCAGATGCAGCTTTTCACTGATGCATCTACACTACTTCCAGAATTCAGCTCCTATTTCTTCCTAGTGCTATACTTTTTGGAAAGGGAAGATGTGAACTCATCCCTTTTTAGTCATCAGAGAATCCAAATAGGACATTTATTCCTCATAGCCATAAGACTGAATCTGTATGTGAATGATCCACTTTGTTCCTAGGCAATAAATAACACATGCTGCTAAAAATAACCAGCCATTTCCCCCAATTGTTTAAAAAGGAGAGAAAGGTTTTGTTGAAGGGGCAATTAAAACTGCAAAATAAAACACTTAGAAAACTCAGGAAGTTGCAAAATGAACCTTCATACTTCTCTGTGTACTTTCATTAAGTTACAGGTTTTAACTACATGGTATTTAACTAAGTTAGTGGTTTCAGATTGTCTGGAATTTATGTAACACCTTTAGAGATATTTAAAGAAAATGATGCTCAGAATAATAAACAATTAATAACTCACTGAGCATAGGTGAGAAAAGTGGAAAAGGTAGTGACTACCTTTTGAACAGAGGGGAAAGAAATGTTAGAAAAAATAGACTGATCAATATAACTATAAATTCCCTCCAAATTCTGGAGAAATCGCAAGCAGCCTAATTTTAAATACATAGAATAACACAGTCAGATCCAAACTGTGTCAGTTGTCAAACTGTGTCAAGCCAATCCACAACAGAGCAGCAGACCCTAGATACAGAAGAATTAACAAGCCTATGTAGATTTCAGTAAGATCTTTCATATAGTTTTATATGGCATTCTAATGAGGAAGCAAGGCAAATATTCTCAATTAACCTACCATGGAGCAGGTACAAAATGGGCTTGCTAACTGTGTCTAAATAGTGCTTTTCAGTAGTTCTTTGGTGTATTGAATGAGTATCTGTCAATGCCTCCCAGTATTCAAGGTTTTAAGTAGTGTCCTTTATGATGGTATTGAACAGGCTTATAAAATTTGCAGTTAATGCTAACTCTATAGGCACTAAAGAAAATAATTAGAATTCAAAATTACATTTAGAAATCAAGTTCAAGGATTGTTTGACAGACAAGTGAATAATCAACTGTGTAAATGCAGAATGGACAATCCAGCTGGAAATGGTAGAAAAGCACTAAGGTAACAGTGGGTCTGAAGCTGAATGTTAGTTGATAAGATGATTTTTAAGGAGCGATTTGAATTTGTTTTGGTTGATTAACCTAAGGAAGAAAAGACTGAAGAGAGGACATAGTGAGAGAAGAACTAATAGCATAAACTGTAACAAGAAAGGTTCTGATTAGAAGTGAGGAAAACAGTTCTAATGGCAAGGGAGGTGAAGTGCTGGAAGAGATTACCTAATGTTAGCTTGGAGCATCCATCGACAGATGAGGCAAACATCTGTTAGAAATGACATGGTCATAGCTGAGCCTGCAGTACTGTGAGACGAGGGAAAATGGGTAAATTCTGGAGTGATTCTGTGTTTCTGTTTATGACATTTTCCTGCTGAACTCTTATTAAAAACAAGAGTTGAAAAAGGAGCACTTGTGATTTCTACCTTCTGCACACTATTTTTACTGCAATGTATGGAATCTCGAAGAGTAGAAACACTGTGGCAGTTGCTCACTGTATTTAGCAGGTAGGCTTTTTACTTCATTCACTCAATTATCATTCATATTGTGTGGTGTGGGTTTGGCCCAAAGTTCATCAACAGGCAGAATGGGTTAATAGGAAGGGCAGGCAACCAGTCTTTCTTGCTTTGCCACTGACTGTTTTTGTAATCCATCTTAAATCCCTTGGGCTCCCCTTGGATTCTTTCCCATGTTTGTTTGCTGTAAATTTTTTTTTTCCCCTACATGATTCAAGGTCTTGCTTGATGTAAGCTCTGGTAAGAAGGGATTATGCCACTGTGGGTGTTTGTGTAGCACCTGGTATTACAGTGCTTGAGCTTAATTGAGTATTCAGTGTGCTACTGTAACACAAGTAATGAGCCACAAAAAGAGACACTGAAGACCACAAGTCTTCCTGTTGACTCCAGGGGAAGTAATTGAATAAGGCCTTGAATGAATGAAGAAGAGATCTTAAAAGGATATTTTTGGTCAGTAGTCTCTCCAAATGTCTTCACGTCCTTGTGCCATCTTATTCTCCCATTTCATTTGCTTGTGTGAGCTGTCATCTTACTCTGATTTGATGTGTCCCTGATGTAGCATTTTGAAATACAGAATGCATGAAATATGCCTTTCATATGAGCATGAATTCTAGCTTTGTTCAGACGTGTCTGTGGTCAAAATCTGATATTCTCTGTCTAGTCTTATAGTTCAGAGCCTACTCTTTCAACTTACCTAGGAAAGCATATTTTCCTAGAGAACTGGCTTATACATGAGGTATATAGAGAGTGGAACATTTTAAAAATGATATGTAACTCATACACAAATGCTGGGCTAATAGCACAAGTAATAGCATGCTACATTTCAAAATCTATTTTTTACTTTCTCTGTCATTCAAAGCCAGTATTTCTTTAAGTTTTACATAATGTATTTTTTCACTGGGAAAAAAAAATCAGAGTCTAGCTAATGGTGAGACAGCTTAAAAATAATTGTAACTAGGAACTGGGCCATGATTAAAATTGTTCAGCTGTTCATTTTATTGTTTGTTCCCAAAACCTTAAATGCACTCTCTGAGAACAATAACAACAGTTAGCATGTAATTCCGTATGGGCCAATTCATGCAGTCCTCTCTCGGTCCTTTCTTCCTGCAGAAAAACTCCTGTTAGGGGGCTGTGTAAGGAATTCAGGGCTGTAACTATCTCTTCTAACTATTTTGTATTAATAACATGGAAACTGCCACGGAGAAAGGAGTAAAAAGCAGAAAGGAGGAACAAAATGAAATCTACCTTACTAGCATATTTAGATTTGAGGAAGTGAGTAGAACAGACCAGGCTGTGGTATTCCCTTTGGACAGTATCTGTATCTTTGTTAACCTCTGTGAAATGTGTGGGATATGTGCTATTGAGTTTCCTACCAGAGGGATGAAACTTTGCAATGAGGGTTATAGTGATAGGAGCTGTAAAGAAAACTAAAACATACAGAAAAAAAGATGATGACCATTTGCTACAGTAAAACATAAACTGATTTCATAAGTAAGATATCATATCTACTGTTGATTGACCTTAGCTGAAGTGTGGAAGGTGGTAACTTCTTGAGGCAGTGGCTGGTTGACCTTCATGGTTTCTTAGGCCTCTTTCAATCTACAGTAGGTAGGCACTTTTGTTATTAAAAATGGACTTTTGTCCTACATATCTTCTGAAATCTTGATCTATGTTTCCACCTGCAGAGCAAGCTTCTAAGACTGATGGTGAAATGCAAGGAATGGCAACCCGTTGTGGCTGAGCTCAGAACTGATGAGCCACATTTAGGGTGGGATTTTCAAAATTCCATTGCTGTTCAACAGCTGCTGGAAGATAGAGTCTTGCAGCCATTTGTGAAAGTTGCACCCAAAGAGCCTATTTAAAGCCAGCTACAGTGCAAACAAAGACTGCATAGTTCACAATGCCTTTCCACTATAGGACCTCTTATCACATCCTTAATATTTTGATTTCATTGAATTTCAGCTGGGTTACCAAGTGTGTATGGGATGCATGGTTGGGTCCTTTTATTACTTAATTTAGGAAGAGCTACTGTAAGTATAATTTGAACATTTTCTCTCAGGAAAAGTACTGAAACCTCATACATGTTTTAGGATGAGTAAGGACATGGTGTCACTCACAGTAGGAAGCTTCATTTAGAGCCCATTGATGTCAATGGAAACACTTCCCTTTGCCTCAATGGGCTGTGGACCAGGAATATGCAAGAGTAACTGAATTAAGGATTCTGCTGACTATCATATAGTATATGCTGTACAGTTTTACTAAAATAAACACATTTGCTTAGCCAAAATACTTAACATTTAATTTAAAAAACATAATATAAAGAGAATGGATTTTGCTTTACTGATGTTTTAAGCTTTAATTTAATGTAACACGGTGAAAAATATTCTAGTTTTCTTTCATTAGAACCAGATGGTCCATGAAAGACTTTTGGCTAAACTAGAGTTGGGAAAGCTTATAAACTCTGACTAGTCTGAAAATGTTCTCAAAATTGCTATATCAGATGATATGCCTGGTTTTATAATGTGAAATTCTTTGGCTGTTTTACTAACATCCTGATAAGGTGTTGTATAATTTAGGCAATTAAAAGAAACTCTTTTGGATGCTACTGTCATTATTGTTCTGCTTTGGAATTGGAAAAACAACAAAATTGTTCTAATGCAAGTGCAGTATCTGAACAAACATCACATTGATGTTGTTGGTGAAGAACTGATGAGGACAAAGAATTGTTATTACTTATTATTGACTTATTTTTTTATATGGTGGGACAAATTTGTTTGTCTCAAAAAATAAAAAAACCTAAACAAAATCCCCCAACCCAAAACCTCATGACCTTCATCCTGAAAGAATGATAAATCTTTTCTCTTTATCATACCAGCAGTGCTGGTAAGGTAAATATACATCCCCAACTGACAGTGATCTGACACTGTCAGATCGGATCTGATCTGATCTGATTAACTCCAGACTGAAATATTAAACTAAGAATGACCATCAGGAATGACACATGCAACTTGAATTTACTTTGCTAGTGTTTTCACTGCAGTCCTGTGAAGATATCTTGCATGTTCTGGTGAGTGGAAAGCAGAGGTAGTTTTGATGAGGCAGACAGGTAGGAATTGAAACAAATTGCTCAGGAGAAATAGAGGTAATCTGAAATGTATTTCCTCTTGCTAAAAAAATAGAGAGAAAACCAAACGCCCATAATAGTTCATTAGGGTTCAGCTATACTTAGGTTCAGAGGTAACTTTTATGGTATTCTGCTTTGACATATATAAGAGATTTCCAATCTGCAGTTGAATCAGAGCATATCAAGTGTCTTTGGTTGCTACTCTTAAAAGTCATGATTACATTATACAATAGTTTCATAACTTGGGCATTAGGAATTTTCAAAACTTTTTTCCTATGATTTCTTACTAATCCTTCTCAGGTGAGAACTTCTTGCCTCTGCTGTGTTAGTGGTTTCATTGTTCCTAACTAAGCTGTTTGCATGCAGGAGGCAAGCAGGATCAGGTTCTCTGGGCAGGTAGTCTTAATTTCAGTACTGAAACATGGTCTTGCTCTGTCAACCATTACCTGTTCTGAGGTACAAGGAAACTCAGATGCTCAGATGCTGTTCTGATCTGTACAAGGAAACTCAGATGCTGTAGAATGCCAAACACCCATTAGTCTTCCTGATGACCTTGGGCAAACACAGAAGACTGTATACACTGTGTGGAGATGTGTCATTACTTGTATTTCAGTAATTTCAGTACTGAAACATGGTCTTGCTCTAAGTTTTGCAAATGTAGATCAATCTGATTTAAATGGGGATACACACTGAGTAAGGACTGGGATGGAAAATCCCTCCTGGAAGTTAAACTACTTTTAAAAGAAAATCACTTTTGCAACCATGACAGTATGAGGGCTACTGTAGGCAGCACAAGTGCTCCATTCAGCAGCATTGTATCTCTGGACGAATCAAAGTTATATTTTTTGTATGACATTTAGTTTCTTTTTAACTGCATACCTAAATCCCTGGTAGCTCTGTTAACCAGCTATTTTCCCCCCCAAGTAGCTGTATAAGTAGCTATGTGTGCAAATACATACTTTCATGCAAATGTCTGATAGGGATTGTGAATTTACATGACTGATTGCACAATAAAGTCAGGTGGGTATATATAGCTCTGCAAATATTGACAAGATGGCATGTCCTTTGGTCTTCTGTAGTTTCACAGTAGGGTGCTGGCTTAGGATTCTCTTTGCTTTTAATCTATCTGGACTTAGGACCTTCCTTTTCTTTTGAACATTAAGGTCTAGTGAATCACGTGCCCAAGACTTCATCCATGGTAATTGACCATTTTCATATATTAAAGAGTTTAAATGAAAAGATTTATTGCCTCTACATGCTCAACCAGACCCTTTCAGAATTAAAGATAATGGAAAAAAAATATGATCATTAAAAGGCATGACTTGCACAATTCTCTGTACAAAATAAGAGAATTGGTTTGGCTTTGCCTTATTAGGCATTAGAATTTATTTGGAAGATAACTTGTATTTTAGTGAGGCTTTTGGAAAACGACTCTGTGTGTCAAGTTTGTCAGGGAACTTGAAGCAAGAAAAACTTAATGTGACTTTGGGTTAACATTTCTCAAGAGTGTCTGTGTCATAAACCCCAAGACATTAATTTGTATAATTTGGCCTTAGGGTACAGGGAGGAGTGGGGAATAGGCAGACGAAAATGTACCCAGAGGAAAATGTACTGGAGGAGTAGTAGAGATTTGGATCAGAGAGATTATGTCAGAAGCTTGTCAATTTGCACAAAGTTGTATGTCTTAAAAAAAAAATAAAATTGAAAGAATGTTGACTCAGATAGATAACCATTTCTTGATCTGTGACCTACAGTCTGTCCTTTTAGAAAATACAAACTCTTCAAACCTCACATTGTAAAATTGCTGTGGAAATTAGAACTCAGGCAAAGAGTTAACTTTGGAAGAAGAGATGAGTCTATACTAAATATCTGATTGTTGGTTCACTGAATGAATTATGTATCCAGACAAGTCCTGCAAAAAGTAAAATGCTTCCTTTTAGAGCTAATGTGTGTCTTTGCATTGTGCCCCAAGTACCTGGTGCCACTGGTGCCAGACAGGGATCTAGTGGTGATCCTGAATGTTGTACTTTCCTCCCTGGCGTCTACTCTTGTTCCTCTTAGAGAGAAATGAAGTAAATTCCAGTCAAACGATCTATTCTCCCAGAGTATCAACTCAGTGCTGCAGGTCTGTGTGGTTTCAACATCAAACCAGCCACTGTTCAACCAACTGTAAGCTAAATTGTGCTCCCTGGACAATGTCCTGTGAAGTGGCCTATGCATGAGGAGCAGCTCTTGGAAATCTGTCAACCATTACCTGTTCTGAGGTACAAGGAAACTCAGATGCTCAGATGCTGTTCTGATCTGTACAAGGAAACTCAGATGCTGTAGAATGCCAAACACCCATTAGTCTTCCTGATGACCTTGGGCAAACACAGAAGACTGTATACACTGTGTGGAGATGTGTCATTACTTGTATTTGCTTTAATGGAGATGTTAGAACAGGCATCTTGTGGCTTCAAAGTACTTTGGTTGTAAATATGAAAGACAATATAAAAAATTTCTTAAAAGGCAACTTGTAAAGTAGGTAGAGACCATATTTTCTTCTTTACCACTCACTTTATAGGTTCCCTCTGTAATACGAAGAGAGTTAGAATTGTTGATCTGGAAAATGTGACAGTTTTAAGAAACAGCTACTACAAGAGAAAGCAAATAACATAATGATTTACTTGTGGCCTTCTTTTGCAAATTTACATTTTGCCCTTAGGTCAGTAGATATTTAAAAGCTGGTGCTACACAAACCTGTGCTTTGGCCCTAGAACTAGCAGATAAAACACATGGTAAATACTGAAACCCCAAACAGAAAAAGCTGTTCTGACAGTAAAGGTTGGAGTCTAGGAAGTCAAGAAAAGGGAGAAGGAAGGACAGATTTTTTCATGATTGCTTTAAAGTTACATTGCATGTTAGCTCACCATGGGATTCTGTAGCTCTGCATATGAAGAAACAATATATTGTAATTTCAAATTAAATTAAAGAAATATCCAATAGTCCCTCAAGCTGTTTGAATGCATTTAATACCAGGAAGTGGAGAAGCCACACAAATCCATGATAGTGTTTTAGACTGGCTGACCTGGTTGAGTGCTACTTTATACATGAATCCACGCATGAAATAGTAAATGCAAAACCCTGTGAATGGGCAGCCATGTGCACCTTACAGCTGAAAGAAAAGGGCAATTTATTTGAAAGTTATAACCCAGCATGGCCATACTAAACAGGAATTGTCAGGATAAAGTGCAGGAGAAATTCTTGTTCTACTTTTTATTAGGTGTCAAGGTGACACCATGCAGTGAGTGCTAACTCAGGTGTTGACTTTGTGCCTTGGGGAAGCTGTTAGAGAAGAGCATAAAGAGGAATTTTTATGCCAGTACATTCATTGGGAAGCTCAGTTCATGTATTCAAGTTGTAACTTCTAAGGGCAGAAGGGAGCACAGTCAGTGCTCCCTGGTCCTGGTATAGCACATTTTGAAGAATCATTGCAGTTTCTGAAATCTGTTATGTAATTCTGCAATGGCTGCTATGTCAATGCATATCCACAGACAGGTTTTAACATGAATCAAGCCAACCAGCCAACCAGCCACATGTTTGAAGCACGTAATGTAATTATTGATATGAAAATGAAAACAGGGTACCATATAAAGCAGCCACTGTTAGATCATTACAGATGAGACCATCAGTCTTGTTGCTGTAACAAACTCTGTATTCATTATTTTAGCTCAGGATATTTTTTTCTTTGCCTGAATTGGCTCTTAATGTTGTTCTCTTAATGAATATTGCAAATCATAACCCAAATTATATGCCTTAAGCTGTCTTAATTTTTGATTTGCAATGAAGGCTTCAGGAGCTTGATTTGTGCCCTTGCAACACATTTCCTGATGGAGGAAAGGGAGAGACATGCCATGAAGGGGCTGCAGAATTCTGTGTGACCAAGCAGTGAATCAGACCTCTGGTGCAGAGTAATATCCATGCTGTGTTTGGACTTTACCCTGGACTCTCTTTCCCTCACAGGAGGTAATACTGGCTTTGGCAGTGTTTTTATAAAGACCTGAAGTGTTTCAACAAAGAGATTGAAGCTTTTACTGCTAGTGATGTATGTCAACTCTGTTAGTGTCATAAATTGAAGGTTTTGGGGAAAGAAGTGAAAACATCCTGAAATTTTGTTCCCAAGTTGATATAAAAATGAGCTTTTTAAAATTAGTATCTTCTATCCATGTATGTTATTTCCCTTTTGCAAGATTGTGAACTAACTTCTGGTTGAAAAATAAAGCAAAATAGAAGAAAAATCAGAAGAGAACTGTCAAACTCAAATGTCTGTTAAAAACTACTGAGAAATTTTTTTTTTCAGTTGAGATACTTCTATTTTTCAATTAAATTACATGCTTTATGCAGATTTGACATTTTTACAAAAAAAGCCATAACATTTTATGGACTGCCACCAGTTGCAATAAAAGAGGAATTCAAAGAGAACAATTATGAAGAATTTTAAAGATAAATTAATTAGCTCAGAATCCAGTTTTGTCTCTACTATACCATGCAGCAAATATGTACATCCAGTGGCATGTGGGAGTAATATGCAGACACTTGTTAACATATGATTTCTATGTATCATTTACTGTCCAAGCATGACAACCTCATTGTCACATTGACCTTAAAGTAAAGTCACTCATGAAATAAGAACTATGAGTCACAGTAGTTTCTTGGATCAAGCAAAGGACCAAAATCTCTTGGAGCTGTTCACCTTCAGGGCATGCTTTATAGCCCAGCTTCTTGAACAGATATCTAGAAAGTATTGGGATTTGTTTGCCTCCATGAGATGGGGAGATGTTGTGCAATGGGATGTTCTTGCTGGCTGCTTCTTTCATGTGGGTGGAGTTTTGTTGTTCTTATTTTCATTGTTATGGATTGTGAGATGGGGAATTGTTTTTCCATTAGCAAAGGCAAAACAACTGCTTTCAGTGTAGAGTGACCTTTTTGATTATGTACATGAACCACAGACAAAAAGAACACAATAAAAGACTCCATGGGCAAGCACAGTGAGCTTGACTCATCACTGTGTTACTCCAGTTCTGCACCAGATCAGTTCAGCTGAACGAAGATTTAGCTTTACCAGCCATACTATCTGAAGCAGAGGGATCTCCTTCTGCCCCCGACCAAAATGCTGATTTGCAGAGAATGAGCACTGCTTACTCACTGTGGAGAGAGAATTATTATGCATGGGGATCAAGAGTGTGAAGAAAAGCTTGGCCCAGAATACTGAGATAGAAGATGTATATAATTTGGTATGTATATTGCATACACAACATGATGTTCTATGAAGAACATTCTGAACAAGTAGACTAAACAAAAAGATCAGTGGAAGTTGCATTTCCTAGTTCACAATGACCTCCATAATATCAGAGAAGGTGTCAGCACTTTGACTGTCTTACAGAAAATGCTTGCATCTATGTCAGTTCTAGGAAATAGGCCTTCTAATGGGTAGTGGCTGACATAACACATATGTCACACTTATCCTTGTTAGGATGTTTTGAGGCTTTCCTTTGAGTAGCTCCCCACCACAGAAATAAATCATCTCCTCATAGAGAGCAGATGAACAACAACATGTGAAAAGAGGATTTATGGTTGTGGCTGCTTTTCTTCATGCCGTAGGTGTCCCGGATTGCAGTTCCATAGTGCCTCCTAGAGGCACTGGCTCTAGGCAGGAAGGCAGGGAGCTGCACTATCGCTGATGTGTTGGGACTGCTTGCAATGCCAATTGTGTGTTTACCAGCATGTTGGCTGATTTCCTCCACAGCTGTTGTGACTTGCAAATGTTTGGTTCATTTAATGCAATAGAAATGTTCACTTCTTGGCCTCTGAACCACTGTAGCATGTCTGTTAAAATGAGATAGTGCTCTATGGTTTCTGGCATGCCTTTATTCCCCCACTATGGATGCTACACTAATAGCTAGGTATTCCAGGTGTAAAAAGTAATCCTTGCTTTCCAGGAGATGGAGTATCTTGGTGAGAAGTATGCAATTCTGTGAAGGGCAATCACAGAGCAGCGTATTGATTGGCAGACTTGACTACGTTGTGAACACTTTTAATCTTCAGTCAAGCTAATGGCTTGCAAAAACCAGACTAATTTGTTTCTGATAACTGAGTCCAGTAGGCTGTATTCCTGAAAACAAAGCAAATTGTACACTGACTCTGCAAGCCATGGCTAGTCTTGCAATCTCTAGATAGATGCTTGTTAGAAACCTTTTCCCCTGTATTGGAACTGGGTTACTTCCAGTAGCACAGAAAAGAATATGGAATACAGATTTAATATTGAACAGAAAAAGATGAGTTTGGACATTCAACCCATGACTTATTGTGGCACTTGGAATTCAGATGATATATTTCTGGATTCTGCATTGTCCAGGCTTTTTTTTTAATTTTTTTTTTTTTTTTTTTGTAACTCTTATCATTCAAAGTCGTTGAGACTGATACTATGTGACACTGTTTTGTACAGACCATTAAACATTTCTGAGATGGGTTAAATCATTTCAGTGTGCTGCGAGGTTTTTGAATACTTTCAGAGAATGACCCATTTCTGATCAGAAAAAACTTCCTGTTGGACACATCCCTTCTGTTCACAGCTGCTTACATCATTGCTTCCCATCTGTGATCTTGTTGTCCATTTGCAATCACATTGTTTCCCTGTTCAATGGGGAATGCAGGATAGGACTACTAGGGAAGCAGAAATGTTTAATGTGTCTTCCAACAGTCTTTACCGTGACAAGTGTTTTGTTCTTTCTGAACAGAAGCTAGTCATTCAGGATAATGCTACAATTGATTTGACCAAACTGATGAAGTTAGAAAGTTCATCATGCTCTTTCTTCTCATGCTTCTCTGCTCCTTTCTGCTTGTGTATCTTGGCTGCTTGCACCTGCTTGTGATTTGAGCTCCTATGGCAGCTCTTGTCTCTTTTTCAGTTTTCATCAAGGTCTTGGTATTAGGATAAAGTGTTTTTTTCTTGTCTGTCCAGAATCAGAAAGGAGCATCTTGACTGTTATCAGGCAATTAAGCAGAAATGTAAAGCAGAAGCAAAATCAACGCAACTGGATAGCTGAGGTGTAATAGGAATTCTGTCAGAACCCGATCCTTGATTGGTGGTAGTTGTAGTAATAATAAGGATATACTAGTAGGTAGAGGATCAGAAAATAAGAAATGAAGGGTTTTGTCTTGGTGTTGCCTTGCTTGTCATCTTCTTGGATTGGGATGAGAAGTGTGCACTGTGTGTAACACGACAAGTTTCTGTTAAATGGTCTTGACGCATTATAGCTTGCACAGACTTTTAAAAAATGTTTTTTTTTCTTAACATTTAAATAGAGGCTTGACCTTGAGTAGAAGGAGGCAGATGGTGTCTGATGGCAAAGCTTTGACCCTGATGGTAACTTTGTATATGGCAAGAAACCAGTTCTGTCGAGGTTCATGTGAACATATTGGACTGTTTTTTTTTTTTTTTTTAATGAAGTCATCAGTTGTCACTGAGACTGAAGAGAAGACTAGATTAACCTCTGCATAGTCTCAGAAAAAAATAATTCTCTTAATCATATACGCTAACATCCAGTTCTTTATGCAGGCAGACAGTGCGGTGTAGGGCAAGCAAGGCTGTATATTGGGTGAAAATAGAACCCAAATTCAGATTCTGTTTCATATATATGAGCAAAACTCAAAGACTATTGGGAATATGTAGTGCATGAAAGCTGTCTGGGTGTGAAACCAGATGGATTTGTAGCTGAAACAGTTCTACTTCTGAGGATGTCGAAAATCTGCCCTGACTGAGTACAGCCTAGTCCCAAGTTCCTCAAGCAGTTCTAGGTCTTGGGGCAATGTCAGGATTCCCTTGGTGCAGCTTGTTGCTAAACAGTGAAGTGCACTTCCTTTTTTAAGACAGAATGTGTTGAAATTTCCTTCTTGCAGGAAACCTGAAGGTACCACATTTTGACTCTTGTTTAGAATGAAGACTTGATTGGAAATGTGGGAAGTTCCTCCCTACAGAGCACAATGGCCAAGTTTTTATCGGCTGTTGAAGAACTGTGGTGTTCTCTGGAAATGGAGACCTTATGCCAGATCAATACCTCAATGGCAAGAGGGAAATATCAAGTGCCTTAAGCAGACCATCTCACAACTTCTCCTGTAGAAGAAGCTCTTCCTTGAAAAATGACTGCATTTTTAAAAACTTTGATATTTTTTCCTTTTCTAAGGCAAGTTAATGAGCATGCAATGATTATCTTAACATGGTATCTTAAGCTAAAACCAAGTGCTGAAATATCTGCAAGTAGGTGAAGTCAGAATTATGCCCTAAATTGTGTTGATCTCTAATTTAGTACTAAGTGTTGAGCAATAGATTAGCTAATGGCAGTCATTCATTCTATAATAGAAGCATGCTTCTTATTCTCAGAAAAGACAATTTTAAGTACAATCATTTACATCATTCCCCTTACGCTTGGAGGAAGCTTGAGGTAGTAATCTGAAATTTTGGTTTGGGCATTACAAAATCTTATTTTTTTATTCTTTGAAATTGAATTGAAGATGGCGTGTGAATGCAACCATTGTGTGCTGAAGTGTGTCTGAGGTTGAGTGGCAGGTATAAGCTCACACCTGTGAGACACCTGTAGCAGCAGCTAAAGAACAGGTAGAATCTGTTCCTTTACTGAGTCTCTGCTGAGGAATTTTTGCTGTGAGACTGCAGGTGACATACTCCTACAAGTTCTCCAAACATGGAATTTGCTGTTGTTCCTCCAAACTTCACAGTGCTGATTTTGGAGAACTGTCCATTAAACCACCTGCAGTCAACTGACTGACCCATCATGTTTTAATTAGATCACTTTCAACAATCCTTATGAACAATTTCCATTGTAAATTTTCCATTTAGGAAGTATTGTCTATGTAATTTAAGATATTTCCCTCAAAGACAGTGTAATTACTTTCTTCTTTATATGTCTAATTGCAAATTTATCTGTAATAAAGATCATGTTACCAGCATCCAGTATCAGTATCAGGCGTGCTTCAGATTCCACCACTGAGGCTGCTGGCATTTTAAAAAAAAACTCCTGTGGAGTTAAGAAAGAAAAAACATAATCTCAAGCAAGATAATGTACATTTAGTTTATTTATGGTGCTGTCATGCGCCCTTAGAAAGAATTATGGGGTCTGTTAATCTGTTTATGAAGTTAAATGATGAAGCGTGTCTGCAATCTGCTGGTAGAGACTTGTTTTTGTTATCAGAATTTGTGCAGGTAAACCTCTGTGTCTCAGATGTAAAGTTTTGTGTTTATGAATAATTTTTCTGTGAACTGGTACTTTTCCATAATGAAGCAGCCGAGAGTACAGTTTTCCCTGAGTTAAACAGGATCATCGGTATCCAGGAAGATTTTCCCTGGAAGCTTTTCAGCACTGCTGGGATGGAGAGGTCCCTCGTAAGCTCTTCCTGCTGATACATGTCAGGCTGTCGAGAGCTCTTTGCAGTGTGTTTTTGTAATTCCCGTAATCTGTAAATCACACTTGTGTGGTCAAAGTATAGCTGAAATGGAAAGGAGTGTTTGTGAGCTTATGACTGGACTAGTTGCAGTTTCACAGAAGAAAACCAGCTTTATCTCTCTAATCCTTCTGCTGGCAGACAAGACATGAAAAATGAAGGTAAGACACTGTACCTATTTATTGCTTAATTTTTCCCCATAAATTCTAACCTTGTGGTTAGAAAACCCAACAAAATCCAGTAATTCTCAAATGTAAACAAGTAGAAAAATAATACTGCAGAGTGCAAGAGCTTGTAAGTATCCAAACCCTAAATGTGTTAACACAGCTGCATGTCATGTGATCCACTGCAATTCTGACACAAAAATATGTGAAATGTTTAAAAATGTCCAGAATACTGCAACTTTCTGAGGATCCCCTAACTGAACAAAAGCAAAGCAACTCAAAAATCCAAATGGAATGAATGAAGAGTTGTGCTGAAATGATAGAAACAGCTCTTTTCCTTAGCTAATATTTAAAAGTTCAAACTAAAGCCCTCCCACATAAAGCTATGTAAGCTAGAGATCTTGCAATGCTTTCTGAATGTATTACTCTGCCTGTGGGTGATCCAGCTGTGTTGTAAGGCATTCTCATCATCTGCTTGGGTTTTTGGGGAGGTCAGTGTGCCACAGTTCAGTGAGAGGCGATTTCTTCAGATGGTGTTGAACAAGGTAGCAGAGAACAAGAAATATTATGACTGTGCCAGTGTGGTATTTCAGCTCGTGTAACTGCTGTTGCTGGTTACCCAAATGTCTTTTCTGTCTTTATGCAGTGTATTCTGAATGCAGCTCTGTGACTGAAGCTGTTTATGTCTTCTGGGCAGTGGCACTCCAGCAATGCCCTAAGCTATAGCTGGGTTCCCATGGCAGGTAAAGCAGTGGTGAGAATACCAGCTGCTTGTGAAACACTTGGAAATTAAAATTCATCATAACTCAAGAAGATAACCAGTACACTTTGAATGCCTAAAGTGAAATGAAATGCACACTGAAAGTCACAAAAACATGGCAGAAAGCAACAACAATTGTTTAGAGAAGTATTAGTGGAATTTACTCTGTCATAAGTGTTATCTGCATGCCAGGTCTTCTTTCAAAGCATGGTGTTTTTTCCACTTAGCTACTGTTTAGTAATAAACCTAATAACGTTCTCCAAATAGCTACTTGCCCCAGAGCAATAGTTGCAGGCTTCAGCTATAATGATAACTGCCGGAGATTAGAAATTAAGCCTCCATGAAAAAGAGAACAAAGGAAATTAAAGTGTATTCAGTAACATTTGCAAAATAATTTTATTTCCGTGCAATTTCAAAAGCAATGTTTCCATGTGTTAATAATGTCAAACAAAAAACCCACTTCTTTCACTTTTTTTTCCCTTTTAAATATATGTCCTTCTCAGCTCCTCTACTTGAGCAAAAATGTTGTTTCTTGGTTTAATCCAGCTCAACATTTCTTAAAATGCATTTTCTGAAGCAAACTTTTCTACTTCATAAAATTTCTGTCTGTCATACTTTTAACCTGTGATGCTGAAAGTAGGATGTCACCTCCTAGTTACTTGGTACATTCAAAGAAAATGTTGCTAAAATATATGGTTGTTCATGTTGGCTTTTATCAGGTTTTAACTGATTTTTCTCTGTCTCTTCCTGGAAAAAACATATTTGGAACTAAATTTCAGCAAGCTCAGGTATATACTTACAGCATCTTTTCTTAAGTTATGATTTGTCTTCTGGGACAGGGACTGCTTTAATTCATCCAGTTATTCAGTAAGTGTGAATGACTAGTATTACCTGAAAATGTTCAATATTGATTCTCTGACATATTAGAAATAATTGCATCAGATAAACATATTTAAAATATATTTTCCTACTGCTATCACTGCCAAGAATCCTGGGCTCTATCAAAAGGAGTGTGGTCAGCAGGTTGAAGGAAATGATTCTCTCCATCTACTCTGCTCCTATGGGACCCCCACCTGGAGTGCTGTGTGCACTTCTGGTGTCCCCAACAGAAGGAGGGCATGAAAACGTTGGAGCAAGTTCTAGGGAGGCCACAAAGTTGGTAAGAGGACAGGAGCACCTCCCCTACAAAGACAGGTCAAGAAAGTTGGGGCTGTTCAGCCTGGAGAAGAGAAGGTTGTGTGGGGAACTCATAGGAACTTTCCAGTATCTAAATGAGGCCTATGGGGAAGCTGGAGAGGGACTCTCTGTCAGGAGCTGTAGAGACAGGACAAGGAGTAATGGGTACAGATTGAAAGAGAGGAAATTTAGATTAGATATTAGGAAGAAATTTTTTACTGTAAGGGTGGTGAGGCAGTGGAACAGATTATCCAGAGAAGTTGTGGATGCTCCAACCCTGGCAGTGTTCAAAGCCAGGTTGGACAAGGTCTTGAGCAGCCAGGTCTACTGGGAGGTGTCCCTGGACATGACAGGTGGGTTGGAACTAGATGGTCTAAGGTCCATTCCAAGCCCTTAGCATTCTGTGATTCTGTGATTATGGCATCTGTATACATGTACAATACTTAGCAAATGAAAGGGCCATTTCTTCACAAACCTTCATGGATTCAGATATTTGATACTATGTTTTGCTGCTTGTCCAGCCAATGCCTTACGGAAATAGTGCCAGGATGCATAAAAGATCATAGATTGTAGAAATGAATAGGAATGGTGCAAAGGCTGGATTTTCTCCAGAACTTTTCTGTAAATCAGGCAGCTGATCTGAGCTGCAGTGCCTTGATGCTTCAGGTGTATGAGCATTTCCAAATATGTATACTACCATGAATGTATGTATGATCAACTTGATTCACAGTATATAATAAATCTTATCTAGAAGAGCTTGGTATTATATTTACCAGACTTTCTGCTTTTCTCGTGGCAGGATATTCCTGTTTGAGGGACTGTTCTGTCTCAAAAAGTGTGTGTACACCTTCTAGGAAAATAAAAGAAAAATTTAGTTTCAAAAAAAGGTCACTTCTGGCAGTGAGCAAATTCTTTAAGGTAATTTGACTCTTACCTACCAGAAAATTTAATCTGAGAATACTGACAGTGATGGGAAGGAGGCTGACCGCCTCTCTTGATGGTTAAGCTGTTCATCTGCAATGATCAATGCTGTGGATTAATTTTGTTCTCTGCTCTGGAGATTAAGATCCTGCTGTCCTGTCTCTTAGGTCCTTATATGAGTATCCCAGCAGTTACTCTTTGTAGAATTCCAAAATGGAACTGGTCCAATAAGCCACTTCATGCAAACTACTTCAATGATAGGTGAGAGTCAATGAGCAATAGAGTAAGAATAGTTCTCCAACTTTATGTTAATGGCACTCACTTTGGAAGCTGTGGCAAACCCTGTTACAGTCAATACAGTAGGAGGGAGACTTCCTTAGTATAGCAAAGAGTCAACTCTATATAAAAAGTCAGAGAGAATAATCCTTTTGCAACAGTTTTGTAAATCTTGTATTGTATTTCCTTTCTTTTATGTTTGCATTTGCCAAATGTTTGCATTTTCCAAAAATGCTTCCTCTTGAGACACATGTAACATTTCATGTTAAATGAAGTACAGTGGGCTGGGTGGAGATGGTAGTGGTTTTGGTGTAGAAACCTGGAAAAATTGTGAATTCGGTCCGGTTTGAACCAACATTCTTTTTCAACTGTTTGGCTTGGCAGCTGAACTGAAAAACCAGTTATTTGACAGCCCTAAGCCCTCCTTTGCGGTTGGACCCTTGTGTTTTACTAGGAAAATTGTAGCATTAGTCCCTGGAGATGTTCATGCATGGCACAGAGGCATGAAATGGAAATCCCATGAAAATTTAGGATTGTCTGAATTATTTGGAACTGGAGGAACTCTAAAGTGAGATTAAATGATGGCATCCACAGAGCACTACTGGACTCCAAAGACATGCTGTTGTTTTCATGGACTCCCTCTGTCATTCGCTTGTCAAAAAGGTACCTTTGATCCTTATGGGAAATATTAGGAGGAAAGCTCTTGACTTGTGTGCATTGTTAGCTGGAAACAGAGACATTCCTTTTTTTAACTTGTTAATTTCATGATGTAATGAGAACATTTTAAACCAGGACAAGCAAATTGCAAGCGCCAAGCTTTTTCCTAGATGCTGCTTATAATCAAACACACCCAACCATGCTTTTAAATACCTCATAATTAAACATGCAAAAATAGAGACTTAATTTGAACATGTAAATTAATCACATGTTGTAACAATGGGAATTCATAACTGAAAATCCATTAGCAGACAACGCTGTTCCTCATTCTTTTGTTTACATGTTTATACTAATCACGCAATAGGATTTTTGGTGCATGTCACCCTTAGAAAATCAATTCTGTATCAACTTAGGAGATGTGTTCCCATTTCTACTGTATAGCTTTGCTCTATAAATGCAAGTAATTGCAAATTAAGCCCCAAATGTCTAAAGAACAGCAGGAGTGACCATTATTTGATGTATGATGCACATCATGTCATTTCTGTGTCACTACTCTAGGGGTTAAATAAGTATCATATTTTGGACATCTTAGGAAAATAATAAACAATGTAGCTCATCCAAAAAACATCTGCTCTTTTTTTTTTTTGTTAAATACTAGACAAATATATTTAAAATGTGTTTTCAATTGTCTGCTGAGAAAATAAGTCTGCATAAACACCACCCTTTTATCCTGGAAAAAAAAATTGTGAATTTACCTTCTGTGGTAATTTAGAAAAAGCCAAAATTTATGCACATTGTGTATTTAGCACGTAAAGAACCCAATTGCTGTGGTGGACTACATTAAACATAAATGGATGAGAATGAGGTCAGTGGAGTGAACACAAGCTGTACGCTTCAGAGCTACTGTGCATGCACATGGCCTTAAAGATGTTTACCCAGTGGAAGTCTGTACTTGCCTGTGTATTTCGGTGCATGTGCACGTAGGCCCTGAAGCTTTCCCTAACAAGCATTTGTGAAAGAAATATCCTTTTGTGCATTTGCATTTCAGTTGAACACCAGCAGCACCTCTATTCATAGGGTTAACCTACCTCTGCTGGGATCAGAATTCGTTGGAGGGCATTGGCTCTTCATCATGTGATGGGAAGCCTGTTCAGTAAAGCCTTTTCCATTAACTTGGATCAAGCCTTGGAATTCCCTTTCATCAGCTAGTGCTCAGTCAGTTGAAAATATTGCCTTGAGCGTTCTCACTCATGGAGGAGAAGTTCTTCACAACTGAACCTCTTCTCTGGTTTTATTGTATAAATGCAGTTTGATCCTCAGTGTCCTGCTTCTTAATGTACTGTGCAGCTCCTTGTGCTCTTGACTTCATGCCACTTCATATTACACCTCCCAGTAGGTCAGCCACTTCCACTGTTGTTTTGTTAATCCCTTTCAAATAACCATTTTATTTATAGTGCTGCTTACAGGAATTACGTCTCCAGTAATGCCCCTGAATCACTTACAGCCTAAAATGTTGCCATATGCATCTTAAACTTAAAAAACCCTGTATTGCCTTATTCTGTATAGTAACATCATGCCTACAGACACTGCAGTGAGTTATGGTGAAAATAAAGAGGAAATTTTTAAAGAAAACCTTCTCACCTTCTCCATAAGCAGTACTAAATTCTGATGGGAAGCACTTGGACATACCTCAAAGCTTGGACTGGTCAGCTATCAGACTGGGGTCTAAATAATGAGGGGGAGCTACACTGTAACAAAGTGTACTAAATGTGAAGATAGGAAAGCATTTATAAAAATGCAGCAAACAGCTTTGTGATAATTAGTTGAAATGAGGTTGCAGCCTGTCTTGCTATCCTACATGAACCTTTCCTTTATTATTGTGGCATCACGGCTTATGGCTCTGAGTTTTTAGTGGACTAGTACCATTTCTCAGTTATTTTTGCTTTCTCTTTTCTCACAGTAAGATGCAACTCAAATTCCTAAACTCAAAACCCCCAGAAATTCAACCCACAAACCTCAGAGGTATTTGCAGTTTATGTATTCTTTAACCAAAGGCCTTTAGATAACCAGATACTGGTACATTTTTTAGTGAAATTCTTGAAGCTTTGGGCTTAACCACTGCATCTTGCAGTGATGTGCTTGAAAAAATGTCAAGTATGTAGCTGTAATGGAGGGCTGTGGAGTTGAGGTATGTCCATTTTCTCGAAGTGATAGACTTGTGTCAAGGTCTAGATTGATCTCCAACAGGTTCCTGGCTCCAGCTTGAACAGCCCCGTGGTGGCATCAGGACTTTGGCATCTATATTTAGACTTTTTTTGTTGTTGTTGTTATCGTCATTATTTCAGAGAAAAGCTGATGATCTGGCATGAATGAATCCACTACAGAGATATCTGCTGGAGTATGCAGAGAACTTTAAAGCTTTGTGAGTTGAGAATTGCCTCATTTGTTTTTCATAGGTTATTAATTCTGAAACTTTTCTGTTGCCTACAACAGTGGACTTGGATGTGTGTGGGAGAAGTTCTTCAAATTGTAGGCAAAGAGACTTGATTTCTGAGAGCACCAAAAGGAAAAATACAGCAAAATCCTTGTTGGAGCGAGAGATACAAAAGTGCTTAAAGAGGCTTGAGAGCGAAAGAAACACACAAAGGGCTTACAAGGCTGGAGTTAAACAGAACTAAGTAGGATTTAGAAATGTACTTAGAAAAAATAATCCTGAAAAGGAAGAGAACAGCATCCCTTTCCACCCAAAATCAAAAAGGAACACTATTAAAATGTTCTTAAAGTTGTTCTTAAAGTATTTAGTTTCTTTTAATAACACTCATGATACGTTGGGCAGTCCAAAATGATTCTGTGTGTATTGGCAAAGCACAGTAGCCTTTTGGATACTCAGTCTTCATCTAAGTGTGTTTCAGATCTATGTGTGATGAACCTCATTTGCTAAACATGGGAGGTTGATCTACTCTATAGCACAGCAGTTGTATGTGATGTTAATGAGAAATCCCATTGTCAGGACCCTTTTACTGAAATATCTCTTTGTGATTGCTTTTCCCCTGGTTCCTCTATTCAATCTGCATTGCAGTTCAGTTTATTACGGAAAACTATTGGGAGCAACCAGAAATAAAATCCAAGAACATGCCTTTCTTTCCCATTTTTTTTTTTTTTGACAATATTCTTGTTCAGGTACTCTGAATGGGAACATCATCAAGAAGCACAGGGTTCAACAGCCAGAGTCTAGAGCAAACTAATCTGGCATGCTATTCTGGGCAGTGGATCCTTTGTGGCTTTAAACAGACAGAGCACATGATTTTTCAATCTCAATTTCCCTTTCAGTAATATAGAGTGATGAGAATAATTTAATTCTTATCTGACAAAATATTTTTATTTACTATAGACAGATTAAATGGTATGGAAATAGCCTTAATGAGGACTGTTCAAAAACAGAGCATATCCATCATTCATCATTTAATTGTTTCAATTTTTTTTAGTGAAGAAACTGTGTTCATAATTGAAGAGACCAAAACATTTAAAGGTTGGATTTGTATTCTGGAGAGTATTCAGAATTTCAAGAAAACTACCCCCCCACTGTTTCATTATGAGAAATATTCTAAAGGCTTTCCAAAAGTTTTGTCTTTATGCAGAACCACAGTCTGTTTATTTCTTCATGCCAAAGATGAGGTTTGGCACAGGATTGTCCCATACCCTTGCCAAAAGCTCTCCTAAGAGCACACTCAGTTAGTTTATATTACTACTTTTGAGAAAGGAAGCATTAAAGAAACCATATTTTTAATACAGTATAAAGGTCCTCTGAAGGCTGAAAATGCCTCCCTGTGGCTCCACCTCACTGCAAAGGACTAGAGGAAGTAAGGCAAAAAGGAGTCCTACAGTCAAAGAGCTGCCTCTGTGTGAGGCCTGGGAGTGAGGACAGCTTCACTCTAACCCTCATTTCCCTCCAGGCTACATTTTCAAAAATTGCTTCTAAGTGTGGTTGCCCGAGTGGAGACAACCATGGCTTCATTTTCAGCCAGGCTGAGCACTCTCAACACCTGCTGATCCAAGAGAAGATGGACCTAGGTTGCCTCCTGCTAGTGTTCTCAAACTACTGCAAGTGTGGAGTACCCAGGGTCAGGTCTGTCCCTCTGCCTCTGTGTCGCTGTGAGCACTGGTGCATTGCCTCTGCAGCTTCTATGAAAGGTCACTAAGCCAGAGAAAGGCCGTGGTTTTTCTATTTATACATATAAATATAACTTGCGTATAACTTGCATTTTCTTTGCTCTTAAACTAGGATAACCTCTAACTGATGTTTTGAACCCTGGGCCTCTCCCTGCTGCCTAGAATGACACACCAGGTGTAATATTTTCATTTTGACCTTGGTATTGTCTTATATATGTGGGAAAGAGAGACTTGAGGGATCTGCTAACTATGCTTCAGAGAGACTGCTGATCACTAAAGCGTTTCATTTAAATGCAGAGGCTTTATTTTTTTACATTTCTATGAAGTCTTAAAGTCTGAGCTAATACATAATTGGAACAAAGAAGGCTATTGTCATATGTCTGTAGACATATTATGCACAGAGTGAGAGAGCATTTCAGGTGATTTTAGAGATGATTTGTGCACTGTCAAAGAAAAATGTGCATGTGTGTACCCGTGCATCTGTGTGTCCATTCAACCATCCAGAACTCGGATTGTACATTTAGAAATGGAAGCCAGCTGTTAAAGCTGTCACCCAGCTGTGTATCTGACCCCTCCTGGGGTGTCCATTCAGCCCATTCACTGTCTGTAGGCTGCATGGGGCAGGCATAGTCAGCTATCAGAGAACTCAGCTGAAGCATGGAAGACACGTTTTTCCATCTGAGTTCCCCACACCATATGGCAGCCAATTTTCCTGCATTTAATTTTCAAATATGCTCTCAAATATGCTTTTTT
>VZRZ01004547.1:224550-240652 GCA_013398175.1 Climacteris rufus
TGAAACTGCCACTTCCAGAATTTCTTGTTCAACCATCTTGTTCAACCACAATGTCTTGTCCTCCTAGGGATCAGTCCAAAGAATTTCCATTAGGTAGTTGAATACTTAAATGTGAGTGATGTCTATGCAAAATCTGCGTGTTAAATTTGTGTCTCCAGTCTTGCATGAATGGGATCCTTTTTTTTTTTCTGTGAACATAGCTGTCTCAGACCTATCAGTGTTGCACTAGTGTGGATCAAGCTTCAGTGTGAGGGCCCTTAACACTTTTTAGTGAAAGTTAACACTTGAGTTACAAAGCATTTCCACTATGATATGAAAATGAAACCATGCTGACAATTCTTAAAATATTCAAATGGGGCGTTATTTTATAATCTGCAATTATTCTCAATACTGTTGTTTCTGGAGAGAATAAAAGTGAAAAACTCTAATGGGTCCTCCTGTCATAACTTCACACTGATACTCAGATGTCAGTCCTTGAAGAACTTAATCCTTTTTTCTGCTGTAAATAAATATTTTGTTTAGTCAACCTGCTGGAGGATTTGAAAGGAAATCAACATGTTTTGTAGACTCAAAGAGTGAGGGCTGTTTATTTGTACATACTGACTGCCTGCATATTACAGGCCAAAATATATTCTTCTGTCACGTCTGCATTGAACCCAATTTCTTCAATGGTTGATCAAAGTGTTACCTGTAAATGTAAACTTGTGAGCACAATTTCTCTTCTGCTGATGTTCATTTTGAAAACTGGTTACTCTGAGCTCAGAATGAATAAAGTGTCATTTCCTATGACACTGGATTCTCTAACAAGGCACAAGCTCCAGCTGAAGTTTCTCCAGTGTCTAGGAAATTCTTGATGGCTCAATACTAGTGGATTTTCTGAAGCCTAGTAGGTTATGTTCACACTAAAACGTTTAATTTATTAAGACCACTGTTAACACCATTCTGTTCACCCATCCAATGATTTTCCTGCATAGTGTTAAGAACTTAATTGTTTCTGAGGTGTCTACTTTTATCAGATTTAATTAGAATTGGTGATTGTGTTCAAAAAATTATCAAAGGGGTAATATACACATGACCACTCATGCAGACAAAGCTTGACTGCATAAGATTTTTTTCCCTAGGAAATCTTGCACCTATGCTGTTGGACTGAACTCCTGTGGATTTTTGGTATTCTATTCTTACTGTTTATTAGAAAAGGAGAGATAAGAAAGTTTAATCAGATGTAAAACATAATTCCCAGAGACCATCAGCAATGACCAATGGAGCAATTTCTTTCTGGCATTCTGCCTGTTTCTGGGGTTGTATTGCATCACAGTGGGTCTTTGAAAAGTGTTTTTGAAATACACTGGCCTGATAGACTGGAAATAAGGGTTAGTAAATAGTTTAATTTTTTTATCATATTTTCAAAGTGCTTCGTCATGTCAACAGCCAATAGGCAGGATGCAAGTGACATGTTGAGACTCTGTTTGCCTTCACTTCTGTTTGTATTTGCTATATCTGAAGATGCTCCTAGATTTTGTTGAAAAAATACTTTTCATTTGGAAATTTGGACCTCCTCTGATTTAAGCCCCAAACATTTCCATTTATAAGTGCAAGAAGTTGATCCCTGTGTAATTATGAAGTGGTGCCAGGTTCTAACCACACTACCTTACCTACCCTAGTCCTTTGGAAATGTTTTACTTGCAACAACTTTATATACCAAACATGTTTGTTTAGTGAAAATGTTGTTATGATAACTATAAACAACATTTTTTTTATATGACTAATGTTTTCATGAAATTGGTTTCATTTTCACAGGTCACTGCTTCCTTTTCCAGCCTCACAAACAGTGTTCTCAATCATTTTGGGCACTGAGTTGGTGCCTCAGCACTTGGATCTGTGTCGTGATTTGATCTTTTCAGTGTTCTCCTATTTGTCCCTGTCCATGTGTTGTTTTTCTGACACTTTTTTTAATTCTTGTGCCATTTTATGACAGTGTTTCTCCATGATGTGCTTGTTAAAAGAGGTGAGAGATCTGGAAAAAAATTAGACTTTGTGTGAATAAAAAGAAGCAGCTGACCAATAAGCTACCTAGAAAGTAAGTAGTTTTCCTTTTTCTAATTTCTAATGTGTGTGCATGTTACTATCTTAAAATCTACATTCATAACTTTATCTACAACATAAGGCATATTTTGTAAATGAGCTTAAACACGCTATCAAATTGTAATTATTCATGAATAGTCTCTCTTTATTGCTAATGGTATGCATCACACTAACAGAGTTTGATATACTGGTTATACAAATAAAGTTCAGCTGAGGTAACAGAGTTTGTTTCTTTCTGAGGCATCCAGCCTGGATCTCAGCTGCAAAGTAAGTACCTCTCCACATCTCATTACCAAAATAGCAACCTTCTTAATCCTTTGCTGTGAAGAACAAAGCTTTGATTCAGGCTCTGGAGCAAAAATAGGATCTTATTAATGCACTGGCAACTACAGTGTTGTTATTTTTGTTAGAAAAGAGAGAAACAGGAATTTGCTGATATATGTTAGATTAAGGGCTGTTATTGTTTTGAGATTTATTGGATTGTTAGCTGGACCTTTCCAATGTCAGTTGAAAATCTACACAATACTTTGTAATTTAATATTCTGGATGAGATCAGGAGCTACTTCCTGGAAATGCACTTCTATTCTTTGTATTTGTTCTGAAAGAATCACTGAGGGTGTCAGTTAAACGGTGTATTGTTTACTGGGCAAGGAGAAAAGTTCTTGTGTTGCTCTTGCCTGGAGGGCTGGCCTTCTTGGACTGAACAGACTTGCCATCCAGTGGATTAAAGCTGAGACCCAAGACTCCAGTGAGGTACCTCGTGCTCAGCCTTTGGGGAGGTCTGTGCATGAGCTGAGTGTTGAGGCTTGAATGTGTTACAACTGACGTATGAATTCACATTTTGAAGTGAATTCCAATGATATTTTATTGAATCTTTTCTTTCTTTTGAAAGATTTGCTGTCATGTAGTTTTGGGCTGCAGCAGGCTGTAGAATTTGGGATCCCTGTGGAGTAGAATTCTGGCAGCTCATCAGGATAAAGTTGAAATCAGGATTGCAGAGAAGAGCCAGAGAAATTCCACTTGGTGAATTATTGAGCTTGAGGACCTGGAAAAGGGTTAGTGATGGATCTGGGTGAACTCCCAAATTGATATGAATGACTGGCATAGAAGGTATTACTTAGAGCAAAAATAAATGCAGTGTAACCGATCCGTTGAGACCAGCAAAGAGTTTCTGGAAATGACTAGTGCTTGATAATTCTTAGCGATAGGCAAATGACTTACTCCAAATTACGTGTGGTCCATTGTGTAATTCTGTGTGGGTGTGGACCTTTGCAGGTTATTGGCCTATGCCACCTGGCACAAAATGTGTTTGCTTAAGTCTTAGCATGTAGAACTTTGGGTGTTTATCTTCATGTGTATGTGAAAGGTTCAGGGTTAAGTGAGGGAGAACTAACCCAGAAACTGAGATCAGCAGAAGCATTCCGGATAACTGTTCCCAGACTGGAATAATGAAGACCAGTAAGATGGCATTTGCAGTGAACCTCAATCCTCTGCTTCTATTCCTCATGGTTAGGACAAACCCTGTGTTTGGCCTCCAGGAGATATGACAAAGATATGTCTATTGATGGAGTATGTAGCCTGAGACTTGTGGCTTGAGTGTGTGAACTTCTATTTGTGAGTTGAAAGAGATTTCTGAGCATAGTCTAAGGCAATTATGTAGTATTAATTGCTAATTTATCCTGATTGTCCATGTCCCCAGAAGGCTTTAAGTATCAAGTTTAGATAGAACAGGAATGTTTGAAATACCAATAGGATATTTGGGTCCAAGTCTGTTCTCTGTTATATCACTGCAAAGCTGGGATACTTGTATTGGCTTCTGAGTGACAGAGCAAAGCAGGACTGGACCTGAGAGAGGAAGCTGTGAGTGCCTGTGTGTGCCTTGGGCAGTGAAACAGCTGACTGAAGAAATAGCTCATGTACTGCTTGCGTTTCCCCTTGATGGTTTCCAGCTGTCCTCTCATCCTTGGCATGCAAAACGACATTAATTAGTTTCAGCTTATGAAAATAAGTGAGACGCAGTGTGTGCTGCTCACCTTATAGTGCTGCACAAAAACGACGGACTGCATACAAGAAAACATGATCACAAATGCTAAGTGACATCATTGTTATTAAGCCAGGGGCTGAGTAAAGAGAAAGTTCCTTTGACAAACTAGCCATAGGCTAGATGGTTTCTGAGCCTGTGCAATAGAGGAGGACATGCTTCCATTCAGGAGATCGGTGTGTATTGCACCTGGAGCATGCGTGAGACTGTCACAGATGTCTTGCTTTCCTCTCCTTGGGTCTTTTAGTATTGACTGAGGCAAGAGAAATGAAAGAGTTAAATAGGATAGTAAAAGGTGGCAGTATTGCTTTTTTTCTCCAACCCATAAGCATGTTTGCAGGATATTAACAGTTTGGGGTGTTTTGTCTTTATATTTCTTGCAAATTTTCTGATTACGGTTCCTAGATGGTTCCTCAGAGAATAAGAAGAATAAGTATAAAATGTATTCAAAGAGTTTGCACACCTAAATTTTCCCACCTGTTAGTTTATTGTCACAACATGAGACTGAATGAGTGATATTTTTATTCTGCTGCAGTAGGACCTGCCATTACCTTGCTGCCCAGGCTGATAGGAAAGTATTAGCAGAAACTGACTGAAATCAAGAGATGCAGGAGAAAAGGCATTAAGCAAAGCATTAAAAAATCACAATGTCTTAACATCGTTCCTAGTCCTAAAGGCTAGGAACATTTAACTGAATTGGATGGACTGCTACAGACTCTGTTTAAAACAAATTGGAAATTGCAAACTCAAATTTAGGTGAATACTAGAGACTTAGTGGACAAGGTTATGCAAAAGTTGGAATATGTACAGATGCAGCAGTCATGATGGAAGAGTTTCTGCGAAAAGGAGAAGAAGGTGTTGACAGGTTGGTGTTGCCCAACTAGAAGTGTTGTATAAGCTTGGGGAAATTATCCCTATGATTTAAAGATATAAATAATAAATGAACTATGGATACTTGTGTGGACAATAATGAATCTGGGCAAATATACTACTAAAAATATAGATGTTTATCTAATTACTAAGACGGGTGCTGTTGTAGGACATCTCATGTGTTGCCTGATGGCCATGATCTTAACCAGAAGGCTTTCAGACTACAGTGATGAATTTAAATACGCCTATCTCATCCACTCAGTAATACCTTGTGAGGTGCTGGTATTCCTTAGGAACCTGTCACCCTCCAGAATATGGGAAATTAAATTACTGAAAGGAGTTTGGTAGAGCACATGTTGATTTTATATTTTCTTGAGGAGGTGAATCCTGAAGGAACACTTGCCTCTAAGCAGGAGAGCCCTCCATCTTCTTAGTGGAGCAGGACTTCGGGAAGTGTCAGCCAGGAAGGATTTTGATACACAAAGTAAGGGATAGTCATATCAATCCAGAAAGGAAAGGAAACTACCATGCTTTGGCAGGCTTTTCAAATTAGTGAGTAAGGCCAGCCTTTACTGAACTCTGAGAATATTGCACAAGATTCATCCTGCATTTCTACTCCTAACTGCTTGAGTCACTGAAGGTATGTCTACTCAGAGTTTGGCAGACAAATATGAACTCACTCTGTCCACACACTCCAAGCTGGCTGGATGACCTCTGCCTGGGAATGGGAAGCTGTGTAGCCATCATTAGCATGTGGCTGAGCCTGAACTAATAAGTTCCGCTGGGAAGCAGAGTATATCCCAAAGTTTGGGATCAGCATTAGGGGGTTGCAGTTACATGACTTTAGGATCAGAAGTAGTTTCTATCTGGGCATCTCAGAGCAGTTGCAGGTGGAATTGTATCTGTTTGCAAATCTGCCTTGGAATTGCATCCTGAATATGTAAGAAGGGTGATCTGGACAAGCAAGACATGGTGATCTGGAAAAATCGTGCCCTAAAGGCTGTGCACTCTTTTTAAAGAAACTTTAAGAACAAATCCAGTGCCAAACTCCAGCTTTAACAATATGCTTTCAGATGTTTCTGTCAGGTCTGAGGATTGATGTATGCTAGCTCTAGAGGGAAAGACTTGAAACTGTATATTTGAATAGAAATCCAACTGGTCTGTGGAAAGATCTGTGCATAAATGAGCACCTTGCAGTAATAGCTGATTGAATTAAATGTCCTCTCTGTCTAATGAGAGCTTATTTATCTGGTGTCCCTCATTCCTGAGTCACTTAGGTTCTTTTAAAAATGTTTTCTTTCAAATTACTTTCTGTAATTTATTTCTATGCCTCTGATTTTCAGAAAAAAACCTGTTCCTAAAAAAAATTCATGGGTGTTTAAAAAATTATTTTGTCATTAGCCTTAGGAGTCCATTAGTTGCTGTGTTCTGGAAGCAAATGAAAACAATGCATTCTGTAGGATATAAAACTATTCATAACTGTGACAGTGGATCACTGCAATCATTAGATTAATACAACTATTATCATCCAGGATGCTCATCTGGTTTTACTGAGCTTTGTTAACAAAATGGAAATGTATGATTAAAGTCATCCTGTCTGTCCCTCTAAAGTTGTGCCTGTGAGTGAGTCACTGTTTTACAAATGGGCGTTGCCAGACACTGATATTGAATACGGCTCCAGCCGTCAGAGCTCTGGGTCCAGCACTGCATTCTTGGAGTCCAGACTGGAACACTGAAATTCCCATTGAAATCTGTGGGAATTCTGCATGGCCAAAGCCCAGCTACCTTTATGGCTGGCTGAGGCAGCTTAGGGAGAGCTGTAGCTCTATGCATTAGGCACTTAGTAGCTTGGGGACTCGATATGAATTTCATGCATCTCTTCACTTAGTCACTTGAGACCCAAGATGGAATTCAGGATACCACATTCCACTTAGGTTTTGTTTGCTTGAGGTCAGCTGAGTGCCCACTGCTGCCTCTGGATGTGACACCTTCTGCCCCGCTGGCAGATGTGCAGCTGTGGTTTCTGTGCTCCCTGGGCACAAGAAGTATTTGCATAGAGCAAACCCCAGTGTGTCAGTCTGGCCTGCTCTGCCTACTGCAGTGGTCCTGGCTGGCTGCACCAAGGGTGAAATATGCTTCAGCCTTTTCACACACACAGAGTTGTTTGCTTGTCCCAAAAGTAAACAGCTCCCAAAGATCTTGTGGAGTTGCTCACAGTAAGCTGTGTCTTAGGGGCAAGGTTGACCCAATGGTTAATTTAGCTTGTTTGCCTCACATATGAGACAGGGATGGAATAGTCCTGGCTTTGGGGAATTTCACATCTGGATTCAAACTTTTTATGGCTACCGTCCCCTAATCTGTGCTATGGGTTGTTCCCAAGTCGTATTTCCAAGCTTTGTGTTTCATATCATCCCCTCGGGGTCATTTGTAAGAGTGGGAGGGCCAGATTGGTAGTTGCAAGAAAGAGGAGTATCACCACTGACGTCAATGCAGCTCTTCCACTTTAGCAAGGGATCAGGCCCATCTACCAGTGTCACGGTCTGCTGGGGAGGAGGGGAGGCAGCCTCAGAAGTGTCGGGTTTGCAGTTCGCCAAGTGACAAACAGAGAATCTGAGTGTGGTAGCCAGGCATGTTGCAAAACACTGTCAGAGAGACAGCTCTCTGTGGAGGCTTCACTCTTGATTTACTTACTCCTGGTCATTGTCCTGATAGTCCGTGGCTTTCAGACAATTTAAAAAAAACCCCTTACTATATGGACTTCTGTGAGGGTAATTTGCTGAGACCCCTTATGGGATTTCTGGGTGGTTTCATGTGGTATAGGAGGCTAGTTGTGTGCATAGCTGCTTTGGTGCAGCTGGCTAAGGCTGTAGTAGAAAATTCAAGGCTGGTTGCTCTGTGTTACCAAATGTATGACTACACATAGGTTTAAAGTAATTTAAATCTTCCAGATCTTTTACACATCTTCAGATATTTTAAATAATTTGGAAAGCATGAATTTATGGGAATAATCCTTAATTGAAAGGAAGGGAGCCTGAAAGCTCTGAGTAAAGCAGAAAATGTACAGTGTTTTCTCGGGTGCAAAGGGGAGTAGAGGAGGGGGGAAAGGCCACACAGCCTTTCAGAGATCCACTAGTGCTGTTCCCAAAACTCTGCCTGTTTGGTGCATTTCTTCTCCTGTGCTTTTGCTCATCTGAACAGTCTCTCCAGAAATCAGCATTTGGAAACACATAACAAGTAATTCTCTTTGCCAGGTAAATGGGAACAATAGTGGAGTGGGAAAGAATGAATCACTGCCATTAACAAGAAAACCAGGGTTGCTCTCATCATCAACACAATGCAGTGTCTATTCTCAAATGTCAGGGCTAATAACTCACCATTTACAAATTAGACTTAACCCCCTCCCACACAAACCCACATAGCCTTTGCTAGCCTTCAAGCTTAGGTTATAGCTGCCTGTCTCTGAGGGCTACCAATAAAACCTTCAAAATGTACATCCTCCAGACAGTCTGGCTTCTTTCAAGATCAAATACTCCTCCCCTTTTCCCTTTGGATTTTGTTTTAATTACAGCTACATCACTGAAAAATGTGGAAAGCCCATCTAAGGCCCTAATTATCCTTGATGTAAGAAGACCATTATTGTCTACAGATGAAATAATACAACTAGTAAGAAAGATTCCAAAGTTTTGATTACCTTAATAAATTCCTAAAGGTGAAGGAACTCACAGATCTTTATCCAGTGCAACCACAAATTATTAATGCAAGTGGGAGTATCAAAAGCTAGAGTGTTTCAGCTGGCATCTTACAACATCTGTTGAGATGATGTTTTTCATCCAGTGTACTGATGGATTATAACTATAGCCGCCCAGAAAAGGTGTAGCAAGGATGCCAATTTCCTAGATAACCATCATGTAGGTGTGGAACATGAGATGCTGCTAATTTCAGATGCTCATGAGGATATTAATAACCTTTGTATTTTGAAAGTAATGGGCTTGTTTGAATTCCTGGTTCTGAAATATAGGAAACATGCAAGATATGTTTTTCATCCAGGATGGCTTTTAAAGTGAAATTGAAACAGGTAACTGGAAAAAAGGACACAGGGACTGATTAGTAGGGTCCATTTAGCAAATTCTGATTGCCCAGTCCAAGACCAGCAGCTTTTTATTAATTAATAAATCATTCGTTCTTTCTTTGCAGATTGAGAATTCTTCAAAGTGGTTTACATGCAGTTCTTAGCACAGCTGTTTGCTGGGGGTGTGTGCTCTGTGTGGGGGATCTATCAGCAGCCTGGCTACCTCTGTGTGATCTTGGGTAAGGCCTGGAAAAAAATCAAAGGCCAGATTGTTCTGTTTTTCCAAATGTGTTGCCTGGGGCCTGCTAATTAATAGAATGTCTAGGAATGTCATACATCTATTGAAAAAAGAGTCACTTGAAAATTGCTATTGTTTTAATTGAATGTTGTCATTTTCACATAGTGACCAATATCTCAGCCTACCAGTCTTCTTGAAAGAGCAAGCTGGAACATGGGAAAACAGGACACTCATAGGGAATTGCTGTCTGTTTTTAAGTTATTTTCTAACGTAGGTCTCACAGAGTCATAAATGCTCCCACATGTTGACTGGGGGCCTTATCCTGAAATCCAAACTTGTGTTTCATTCTTATAAATTATTCCAACATAAGCCAGTGCTGGAGGGTGACTGTAAACAGGGTTTACAGAAATGAGCTGAGTTTGACCTAGCAATGGAGCATAACTCTGGAAACATTTGCCGGAGATACGGCACTTTGTGTAATGGGCAAGCCAGCTGAAACTCTGAGGTTGTGCATGACAGTAGGCATGCAGGGATGTCTACCAGTAAGTGCTTGCAGGATTGGGTGGTAGGTGGTCCTACTTTATTTGCTGTTTTAACAGAAATCTGGGATTTGTTATGGAGTGAGTTAGTTCCTCTGGGAAAGGTGGGTGTAACTTGTCAGGACATGAAGGCTAACTAACCTCAGACATTTGGGAAGTTGTGTGTGTGTGTGTGTGTGTGTATGTGTTTTGATGCATATGATTTTGTTATGTAAAATAGTGAGGCTCACCCCCTGCTCTGCCTGTGGGTTTCTGCACAGTTCTTTTGAAGGAGAAGGGTAGCTCATATGATGAGGTGAGAAAGAAGATGAATGGAAATAGAAACCAGGAGGAATCACTTATTCAGCTGAATAGTTATAAGTGCTTCTAGAATTCAAAAATTTTTTGTCCTGTCTCATTGGCCATGTAGGGCAAAAAATAGATTACCTAAAGGTTACATCCTGATTTTTACAGAGTTATTTGGCCACAATTTAATTTTACATTATGAGAGACATTTTGTATGCTATCTGACTGTAACTATTCCTCAAGTGCATCACATTCCATCAAAAGAAGCTGAAATCTTTCTTTTACTTCTGTGTGTAACTCTTGGATTGGAAGTTCTTGGTTTTCATTTTATTTGTTTCTATCAGTGCATTAGAGCAAAGGTGTGTGCTCTGGACCATGGGTATAATTTAGAAGGTTTCTTATGCTGAAAAACTCCCTCAGTTGTCAAATAGGTCATTCAGTATTATATTTTCTGGGCACCCAGCAAAGATGATGGCATTTTTGGAGGTGGAAAGAAGCAATGAGGAGTGAGAGGTAGTATCTTTTTATCTGTCAAATACAGTTGTGGTATCTCTGTAACACTGTGCTTTAAGTACAGTGAGCTGGTCTTGGCTTTTGTGAGAGTTCTGGAAGAGTTTTGTGCACTGCAAAGTCTGATTGACAAAGAGGTTTTCTGTCCTCGCATGACCTTCTTTTAATTTAAAAAAAAAATTCAATAAAAGTTCAGCCACACAGCAAGGGATGAATTTAAAGACTGCACACCATGTGACAGTGGTAAAACTTTCATAATAGCCGTCATATTTGTTGGTTTAAAAATCAACTTCATTGTCATAGTTAATAGTTTGCAGCTGCTGTAGAACAGAGGCAAATTGCTATGTATGTGTCAGCCTTAAATGCAAGTAAGATCCACTGACTAGGACGACTCGGTTAGTTTTTCCTATCTATTGGTAGTATTGCTGATCATCATCTCTACGTGATGAGAGGATTTCATTGCCACATTTCAGCACTGCTGAGCTGACTATGTGATCTTGCAAGTAAAATAAACTTGTTTTCAGTGGCCTGCCAAAATATGCTCCATGACATCCCATTAAAAAGGCTTCCAGGGTCAAGCATAAGTAGGTGCAGCCCCCTGCAAGTCTATAAAGGGATATCATCAGCATTGATTTAACTAATGAAGGTAAGTTACATGAAAAGTGTTAAAGAACCAGAATTTAGCACCTAATGTGAAGGTCAGTAATAAAAGCCTTTTTGGAAGACCACAAGGTAAGTTTTCTGCCAACTTATAACATATGAAAAGTAGTTATAATTTACACCTGGTTTGTATCAGATGGAAATGGGAAGTAGATGAAACAACTGTGTCTCCATCATGCTGGTGATGTGCAGAAGGTGTGTAAAGTCAGAAGAGTCCAGAGCTCATAGAGTAGCAGCTGGCTGAGAGCAAGCAGAGTACTATGTGAAGTGTCAGTTGGTCATCCTGGACTGAAGGCTATCCAGGAAAGCTTTCCTAAGGCATGGGGAGTTGTGGCAACCATAGGGAATTGTGTCTAAAGGGATGTGTTGTGCATTTAGGCTGAGCAAATGTGTGTTATTTAGATATTAAGGAGATCCTACTTTACTTCTCCTCCTCCCTACTGTATCTGCTGTTAAAGTAGAAGTGGGTGCTGGTTAAAGTTTAAACTGTGGACCTAAAGCTGCAGAAGGATGTGTAAGGGGTATCCCTTTTAAATGATCTCAGAAGGACGGTGGTTATTTAAAGCAGAGCATCCCTTGGTGTTTTAGACACCTGTTTCTGTGTGGAGAAGTCAGGGAGTTCAAAGATGGCAGGTCAGGCTGCCCAGGATGCTGTGTTCTCATGGCTGAAGGTCAGCTTTTTCCTTCAAGAAAGTAAACAGTAGAGAAGCAAGAAAGGTTTAACTACTGAACTTACAAGAAGACAGTACTTTTAATGCTGAAGTCAAAGACTCAGAGCCTAAATGGTGGGAAAAGTTCCCCAGGGAAGAGGCAGCCCACACAGTGCTGCACTGGATTACTGTTAGTGCTACTTCACTTATTTGGTTGAGATTTCTTATGTGTTTCCTGAGCCAGAACCTGACCCTCAGGTCTCATTTAGAGTTCAGAGAATTTCAGCTTGGCATTTCTGTGAACATTGTGTAATTGCAATAATTTCAACTCTTGTTATTCCTTCAAACTCAGATAATTTGTCAATGTGCTAGTTTATTTTATTCACATAGAGACAGTCACTAGCACTGAAGTCTAAAGTAAATACATGGGATATCTAGTTGTTCTGTGCTTTCTTTTTTCCCTGGCTTTCTGTCTTTCTTTGTTTGTGAAGGTTGCTTTGTTTTACAAACAATTGGAAGTGTATACAAGAAGATGAGTGGAACCTTCAAAGTACCCTGTTCAGCATGTGAGGGCTCTAGAAGAGTGGCTCTGGAGTCTGGAAATGCCTAAACAATAGGTACCTCCCCCTATTTCTGAAGTATATTCCCCATCCTCTTGATGGAGTTTCCTAGCCTTGAGGAGTGAGGCACATCTGGGTTGAGCCCTGGTTATTTTTCAGCCAACTCACAGTTAGACCAAAAGTCCTTCCATAGCAAGAGGAGAGAGAGAAGAGAGATCATAGAATCATAGAAAGGCTCAGGGCCCCATCCACATGGCATTGAACCCTTCTGGGGCATCCACAACTTCTCTGGGAAACCTGTTCTGTGTCTCACCACCCTCAGAATAAAGAACTTTTTTCTAACATCTAATCTAAATCTCTTTTCGTTTTAAACCCTTTCCCCCCCTTGTCCTATCACTATCTGCCCATTTAAAAAGTCATTCTCCCTCATTTTTAATAAGTCCCCTTTAAGTACTGGAAGACTGCAATTAGGTCTTCCCAGAGCCTTCCCTTCTCCATGTTGGACAACTCCAGCTCTCTCACCTCTCTTTGCAGGAGAGGTGTTCCAAACCTCTGATCATTTTTGTGGCCCTCTTCTGGACTCATTCCAACAGGTCCATGTTTTTCTTGTGCTGGGGACCCCAGAGGTGGATGCAGCAATCCAGGTGGGGCCTCATGAGAACAGAGTAGAGGGACAGAACCACCGCCCTTGACCTGCTGGACTCACTGCTTTGGATGCAGCGCAGGATGCAGTTGGCCTTCTGGACTGTGGGCACACTTGAGATATACTCTTGTTAGAAAAGGTGGGACAGATGTCTGGCTGATGACAACTATAGATATGTTGGAACTACACCTTTTGTATTAGAACTGTGTTTATTCTTCTGCCTTTTGTGATAGAGCAACTTGCAAGTTTTTCATCCATAGTTCTCTGTCTCTGACATCCCTGACTCTTTCCTGAAGATTGTGCACAACCAGCCATGTTTTTCCTTGATGGTAGTCATTCTTTTCTGAAGGAGACTTCTTCATTTAAGCCTACAAGAGCAGTTGGCTTCCACGATTAGAGAAGGAGGGTGGGCTTTATCTAATTACATATAAAGGCATCTGAAATGCAAACATCTACTGTTATGGTAGTGCTTGAGCATCCTCTTATGATCTGTGGATATGAAACCAATGTAATCAATGGACTGTAGATCTGCTCTACTTATCCTAGAGCAGATGTGCAAAGTGGCAAATGGACTCTGTCCATAACAGTGTCTGTATCTACTGACTAGATAGGAGACTGAGAACATCCACAGAGTTTTTGTCTTCTCCTTACGGTGGTGGAGCAGTTTGTAGAGATGATCTGTATTTTATCTTCCTTTGCAGGTTGCCTTCCTTTTCTCCTCCAAACATTGAAAGAACTTTTCAGGGTAGGCATGAAGTAAGTCTTTTGAATATAAATTTCGATTTTTGTCATTGTAGCTTTGCCTGGAACACCACATAATTTACTGACATTTTGGATCTGCAGGAGAAAACCAGAATGTTTCCAGCATCAAAGGTCTCTTGGATTTGTTGAAAGAAGCCTGGAACAGTCCTGGTTTCTGGACTTTATTTTCTTAAGGTATTTTTCCTCCTATCTGATTTCCAAAGAGGAGTCTGATTTTCATTTCACATTGCCCCACCCCTGTGGCGTTTTTGACATTGGCCAGAAATGAGAAGCCTAGAGTTGGAAAGGTGTCATCAAAACAATGACTAGATATACTTGGAAGAAACGTTTATTATTTGGCTTGCTGCTGGTGAGAGCTCCTAATTACGAAGCAATTATGACCAGACATAATTTTTCACTGTCTAAAGCTGCCTCTTGGGTTTAATATCTGACAGTAAACAAAACCCAGAATTTTTCTGAGGAGTCCAAAGAAGGCCAAGAGATGTAGAAATATTTCCTCAGGGCATCCTTTGCTACCTTGGACTTCAAGGCCAGGAATTTGGCTATCACCGCCTCCTTAGAAAGCATTCTTGGCTTCAATATCCTGATCCATCTTTTCTCTCCTGGCTTTTCAAATAATCAAATCATAAAAGTAGTTAGGGAAATACATTTTGCTTCTGTAACTTCTGTGATCTTTGGATGCTTTAGGAGTCAAAACTCCACATGGATTTGCCACAGCTGAGGACTGTTGGTTTGACTCAGAAATCCTTTTGCACACAAATTAGAGGGCAACCAGTGCAAAACAATGTGGTTATAATGCATTAGCTAAGCAGGAAGCATGGAGATCTGTCTCTGCTGTGTCAGGAAACAATTTGTCTGTGGAAATAGCATGGCACAGTGCTTGGGAAGACAATGCTGTGAGCAATGTTCGGTAGGCTAGCTGCTCCAGAAGGTCCTACAGGGGCACTGTCAGTGCATCAATAGGCCTGATTTATCACTGAATTATATTAATTCTACTCCGGGGTGACTCCATTCAAGTCAGTAAATTTATCATAGGGTAATACTGGGGAAAAATAGTGCCTCATCCCTCTTGCTTTCTACATGAATTTCTTCCACAGAGCCACATCGTTACTTTCAATTCTGTCCTCTTCATGCCCAGCTGTTACAAAGTGGGAGCTGGAAGCTTCTCATCATTGCTTAGAGGAGTTGGGGTATATTCCTGGCACTGGCAGAAGTTTCTGAACCCCAGATTTACCATCTAATCCTTAAAAATAGTTTTTCGTGAAGACAGACACATGAATCTTACAGTGTGGTTCTTGAGAAGGCATTTTGAAAATGGGAATTACTGTTGGGGTGGAACACCAGAGGCTGTCACACCACTAAGCTGAGAATAAACAGAGAAGAAAGCCTACATGAGAATGCCATGAAAGTGGGTATAAATGAGGGAAGGAGTAAACTCTTGCATCCAAACAGAGTTTGGCATTTGCCTGTAACATGCAGGTGCTTTGCCAGCATGAAGAACAGAACTGAGAAGTGAAAATCTACTTCTCCATGTTCATCTTTCAGCAGGCTTCCAAGCATACACATTTCGTTCAAAATGACTACCAAGCTGTTTATAATACATCTGTGCCAACTGCAATGTTTTATGTGGCCATTGAAGCCAAATCATTGTGACCTGATGTGACTCAGTTTTCTAAAAGGGTGCGTCTTGAGAATTCTCATTTTATTCAGTTCAAAGTGAAACACTAGGAAAAGTGTTAGAATGGATCTGAAAACAGTGCAGCATTCTTATGCAGAGGCAAGAGTGCCATTCAGGCAAACACAAGAAGAAAATCTGATTTGGGTGTGTTTTTCAAAATGAGTCTGAAATGTTCGTTGGAAAAGTGTCAGGAATATGAGACTTAAATGAACTCATTTACATGCTCTGATTTTGCCTATATCTGTGGTATTGGGAAGTGCAATAACAAATTCTAAGTGCTCTGCTCCTGAAATTTTAGTTCACTTTTCTTTTTTGTCTGCATGGAAATTTATTTAAGAGTGTATGTGAAGTCTGCTTTTTTTCCTCTCTGCTTTTATTTTTTTTTTCTCCATCTTTCCTTTGTCCTTCTCCATATTTCTCTGAATATAACTCTTATACCAGTGTGTGAATTTTAAACCTATTAGGGATTTGGAAAAAAATTAAGTTAAAAAGTTTCTCTTTTTTTTTTTTTTTTT
>VZRZ01004547.1:240686-253374 GCA_013398175.1 Climacteris rufus
AAATATGCTACTGTTTTTCTTGGATTTTAGAAAAACCCTTATTTGCATATTCAGCTGTTTCGATATATTCTTATGCATAGATCATAGTTTATTATGCATTTTATTCTTGTTTCTTCAAATACTACTGAACAAATCAACAGTAAAATTTTCCTAAGTTCTTCAAATTGAGGTCAGATGCTTTCAGGCTCATAAATCCTCTTGGTCAGTATAAGATATTTTGATACTTTCTTGAAATTTGTCACCATCTTTCTCTTCCGTAGCACTGTCTGGTTTTAGCTTCATCTGAGATTGAACTGAGCAGTTTAGCATTGTCAGAATTTATAATCAGCACTTGGATTTATGCGTAATAGCACCAGTGATGCTGGGTTGGTTTGTTTTTCAAAAGTTCCCACTACAACAAATACAAATAAAAATGGCTGGGTTTTTTTTCTCATGCAGGCCTGAAAGTTGTTTAATTTTTTAAAAATATAGTAGTTGATGAGAGACTTCCTTCTGATCAAATTAGATTCAATAGCATAATTGATGAAATAAGGAAGAAGAAAATTACCCAAAATGACCTTTCTGTCTGACCCTTTATTTGAAAGGGAAAAAAACTTTTTTTTGAAGGTACTTCCAGACAGTATCTACATTTCTTAGAAACTTGCAGGCCTTTTTGTGGGAAACCCCCAAACTATTTCTGTGTGGCTTTGGACAAAATTATTTGGTTTTCTTTTACCAAATTTCAAAAAGGTTGAATAGTTGGCTTTTCTGAAGGAAAGGCAATAGTTTCCGTATAGAAAAGTCCCCATTTTTTTTAGCCTTGCTTTTTTTCTTTCTTGCCACATTTCTGACAAGCAAAAGAGTACAAATGTACCTGGAAGTACAGTTCTTGTGTCATGAAATTTCCAAGTAAAAATAAGATTTAAAGTCTCCGAGTTTTTGCATGCTGCAGCACCAGTGAGTGCCAATATATTAGGCTCACACTGACTTAAATGCAAGCACAGATTAGTGTTTCTTCCACTGCAACACTGCAAATACCATTATTGCTAATTGCCCCTGATACCAGTCAGTGAGGAATAGAGGCTGTAGTTGCCTAAGCAAACTGTATTATTAGTTGAAGGGATCAGCTGCCCTTTTCATACCTCTCTTCTGTGATTGCTGGAGTGTTCATATTAGTGCAAAAGGTGTCAGATGAGGAAACTTTGCCAACTGAAAGCTAATAAGGAGAAAAAAAGAAAGTTAATGTGGACATAAACAGGTAACAGATCATGTAAATTGGTTGAAGTCTGAATTTATATTGCTTTGAAATTGCAGTGCAGTCATGCTCCATGCTTGAGATTATGCAGTGTTGGTGCCACGGTAAATTGAAGATGTTCAGTTTTGTGGTGCAGTTTGAAAACAAGTGTTGAGGCTATACCTGCTGGGTAGTGTATTTCATGGGCTGTTTCAGCAGGTCAGCATAAAATGGTAACCCTGATTGTGAATCTTACTTCTGTGTGAGTGATAGAATCTGTGCTAGTCTGCATTGTTCCTCCTAGACAGACGAAAGGGGTTTTCAAGTGGGTTTTTTTCCCTATCCTTGCCTCAGTAGACTGTGGGGATACATTTACAGAGTCTGAAGCTGCTTTTGAGAATGTTAGAGTACAGTATTTTTGCTATTCTGTCTACTTCTGATTTTAAACCAAGGGATTGTATCCCCTGACTTCCCTGAATCAGGATTGGAGCCTTCACTTATGAGTGAAATTCAGATGAAGTCTTAAATTCAGGGATTAGATAGTTAAGATGAGGGTTTAGAAAATACCCATTTTTGCCATCAGATAATTTTGTGATATTTCTGTGAACAAGGCTCTTCAACAAAAACTGGAAGGAATTCAGCCATGAGGAATACCAGCAGTGAGAATTTGAGATGTTTGGGAAATCGGGAGCAAATTGAAACTGAGGTCTTAGAAATGGTGGTATTTTTTTTTCTGGTGCCAAAAAGCATACCAAGTTATTTTGTCCTGAATAATCTGTAGATTTAATCTCTCTTGAAGTGCCCAAGGGGTTCTCTGACAGAGTTTTGGAATCTGTGGTTCTCCTTGGTGCTGTGTTTTACAGCTTCATAACAAAACATTGAAGCTGATTTCGGTAATGGATAAAGTGGAGTTCAGTATATATTTGATCTCTTTTAATAACTAGAAACCTTAACCATTTTGTAAACAAAGACTCAGCCCAGTGTGAATATGCCTAAAAAAAAGAGAAATTATATTGCATTGTGGAAGTAGTGTATTTTGTATCTTCTTCACTTATTAAAACATAAGGCCTTAATTTCAGAGCTAGGAATAAGAAAGATGACAAAGAATAGCACTAGATTGGAAACTATTTAGCCTGTGCCTAACTCCAGTTAAAATAGTTATGGCTGAGTCATTTTGATTAAAGCATTTGCAGCCCATAAATTCAATAAATAGGTGTATTTGAACACATGGAGGCAATGATTACATGAGCTATCCTTGAAAACAATATTTTAAGGTGTATAATATTTTCTTAATTTGCCATGAAAATGTGTATTATCATATAGATTTCCTTTCTTTGCCCCACAGTCTATGAAAGGTTGAGGCCAGAAACATCTTCAAGACTGAACATGGTATGTCTTTAAAATCCAGCCATTCTCGTGGCACATCTGCCAGTAGTGGATGTTGTCCTTCTCTTTCCTGCTGTGGGCAGATGTTATTCCATTCAGGAAATGTCAGAGAAGTGACACAGCTCTGGCTTAGCACAAGAGTGACCCTAAGAGACGTGGCCTTGAAAATCTTACTGTGCTGGAAAGCCAGGATCTCTGAGTGTTCCCACTGCACAGAGTCTTTGGCGTGGTTAGCAAGGTTAGAGACAGTTTAATCTTTGCCCTTTTCTTCTCTTTTATCTATAAATGTGACTAACATTAGGAAAACCTAATGAACAGATAAACAGCAGGTATTTTGAACTTTCAGTGTTTCTGAGATATTAATGAAAAGAAAGGCAGGGCAAAATTTTGTTTAGAGAGGTAATGCCTTTTAGTAGGTGAAATGATAGAATTAGAAAGAAATAGAATCTCTCACTTGATGAAAGCTTGCCACTTTTCCCCAGCTTTTTGCTCTGGTGATGGCTGCAGCAATGTAAAATCACTATTTTTTGTAACCATTAGTAATTTATTAAGTTCAAAAACAGAAGGCAAAGTAATTTAACTATCTGCACTGAGAGGATGTTGCAATGTGAAGCTATCCTCGGGGATGTGCTCTTCTATAAGCTGATATTGTGTTTTAATTTGTGTATCCATCATAAAAAGTATTTAGCTTAAACAGTGAAAAATTTGGAACTGTGATATTTTACTAGGAATATATGTACTCATATGTGTATTCAGCTGAGGGTGAAACATATTAACAGTGTGATGTTTGTACCCTTATTTTATGAACTACCTGAAGTTATGTGTCTGATCCCATCACTACAATGTGCCATCATAGCAATGCTGGTTCACTGAAGTGTTAAGTTCACTGCTATTCAGGAAACTGTTTCTTTGAGTTCCATTTTCTCTGTTTCTAATAAATCTTGGTTTTGGCAAGGATCACTCTTGCCTAGGTAATTTTACAAAAATGCCTGTAGAATGCTGAGAAGCTCATCAGCTTTATGAAGAAGACCTTAAGAGTTTCCAGAACTTAAAAGTTCTTCTCAGTGCCAATCTTTAGACAGGAAAGAGATTATTCTGTTATTTTTTAGTGAATTTTGCCTGCCATCAGGCTCCAGTGAACAAACAAAAATGAATACAGAATCTCAAAGACTAAAAGAAGGCTAAAAATTGATGTTGGTGGGTGGCCATATAATATTAAAAAAAAAGATGAAAAATGTCTAATTTATGCTTGGCTCTTGAAGTGCATGAGGAATGCCATCCCTTAGCCATCGTGTCATTTGGAGCATTAGTCACAAAAGGAACTATGCAACTTGCTGATAATATCTGCATATGGGAAGTCCTCAGAGGATTTGTTAGGATGCATCCATGGCTGGCTGGACTCTCAAGAGCTGTGTGGAACAACCAGAGCATCTTGGATGGGCAGCTCTCTATCTGCACTAAGATAATTTTGGCCTGTGAAAAAAGCTATCAGAAATTCTGGACTCCTTTGTTGCAGGTGGAATTTCAAATGCTGTGATACCTGGGTGCCAAAATGTTTAAAAGCGATTCAGTGGGTTAAACCCAGAAATCTGAGTTTGCCAATTGTTGTAACAGATAAATTCTTTCAGCAGTTATTCTAAGACAACTTGTTAAACATAAGGCCTTAATTTCAGAGCTAGGAATAAGAAAGATGACAAAGAATAGCACTAGATTGGAAACTATTTAGCCTGTGCCTAACTCCAGTTAAAATAGTTATGGCTGAGTCATTTTGATTAAAGCATGTACAGTGCTAAGACAGTGGCTAAGACAGAAACTAATGGCTTCAGAAAATGAATTAAAAAGCATTCTTACTCCTGTTAGAAAAAAAGCATTATGTCTGATTTCCTATCTGTTAAAAAAATCTCAGAATAAACACAGCTGTTGAATATCTTGAGGTAGAAAACAAATACCTTCTTCATGTTTTATGATCTACGAACTTAGTGTGTCAGCCTCCTTGCATAGTAGCTGATATGCATTTACCACTAAGCCAGCGTGCATGGTGTGCTTGCAGATGAAGTTTAAAGTATCTGTTCAGTGGCTATTTTTAGCCTTTTTGACAGACATTTGTATGGCGTAAAATGCACAGCATAATTTCTGGTGGGTCTTTCAGTAGTAAAACTTGACATCAAATTCATTGCTTTATTAACTCGTTCATTCCTGTGGAACCTGATCCTAATAGGATCCTAATAGGATCAGGTTGGGTTCAATCAGGGTAAGTTATGCATTGGTTATAGGACACACTGGCAACCTGATATGCACGTGCAATATGATGTGTGATATATGTGAGCTAGAAATATATGTGTGAATGTCACATATGGGGAGAAGCACAATTCCTAAAACATGGAAAGTGAGAAGTTAGCCTCAGCTCTTTTCTTCTAGATATCTACTTGAACTTAGTCACTTACTGAACTGAATTTAAATAAACAAATAAGACTCTGTTTGTATTTGGTAGAAAGTTCCAGCCTCTTTCCAATGAAAACTTTGCCATTAAGTCTTTATTAATAATTAATTTTTCACTTAACTTTCTGAACTAAAAAAACTGTTTCAGATTGACTCATAGTGAAAAATTTTGTTTATCCTACTGTAATGAAAAATCCAAATGTAATGCAAATAAAACATTGTTTCTGCTCACATTAGATATTTTCTGCACCAAAATACTTAATTTCATGTAATTGTTGAATTTTTAATTTTTAATTTAAAATACGTTTTAAAAGAAAATAATTATTTTAAAAAGAAAAACTAAACCATTAAATCCAAACAGACAAGTAAATATTTCCAAGGCTTTTCTGTGCCTCTCTGCTACCATGCTAGCTACACTTTACAGAAAATAATAATCTACTGATTTTTTTTTTAAGATGGTGATTTATAAATGATTCCTTTAGCTGTCCTGGTCATTTTCTGATGGCTGCTTGCCACAGTGTAATGAGTTTCGCAAACTTTTCGGAGAATTGAGGTGCATACACTTTGTGCACCTGAAAAATAAGTATAGATAAATACATGTGAAGGGCCTTCCTTATCTAGGGTTGGTGTAGGCTCCAGGTTAATTTGTTTTAATCTCAAAAATCTTTGGTTTCCACAGGGTGAATGAACCTTTAGGCTTGGTTTTCTGTGCTTGGAAGGGAATTAGACTAACAGTGCATTATCTTACTCTTCATCTCCTCTGATTTTTAGGTCTCCATTTTCATTAGTTGACTTTGGAAAGCATGAAGTGTTTGAGAGAATTAGAGAAGGTAGAAGAAGAGGAATTCAGAGCATGTGTTGAGTAAAGGATGTCGGCTGAAGTGAGAAATTTTGGAGCTTGTTGTGTTTATGAACAACTGCATCACAGACTTCATTTGAATGCTCTGGGGTTCATAAACCTGTGTAGCCTGGAATGCAGGACCCATTTGAATGAGTCAGAATTTCAGTGCAAATGATTTACCCAGCTGTTAAGATAACACTTAAAGAGTTAGTGGTAAAATTAATTTTTATTTTTACTTTTAAAGGTCTAATTTAAATTGACAAACACACTTAAAAGTGCAGATGGGCTCAAGCTGAAAAGTGGAGTGTGTGAAGCCTTTCCAAGCCCAGGCAGGTTGGAATCCAAACCTTCTCCTACCACTCTGGCTTTTGGTTGCTTTTAAATTCGTCTTGTTTTTTTATTATGTCTTGCATAAATCTAAGATGTTGGGAACATCTGGTTTACAGGCGATTTATAATTGTTTGGGTGGGTATTTAATTAGAATTCACTGTTTTCTCAAGTTGGGCCCTGACTCCTAAGCCGAGTCCAGTGTCTATTAATGCCTTAAAGCTTGCTGCCTAGCTCATACCTGCAGCTAGGATATCACTGGCTCTGAGTGGCTGCTTGAGGCCACTCACCGATAGTCTGGGAGTGACCCTGGTTTCCCAGGGGCTACAGCTCGCAGCTTCCCCAGAGGCAGGGCGTCCTCCGGCAGCTCCGTTTAGTGCTGGCTCCTCTGGGTGAGAGCAAGCCCTGGGCTGATGTTACGGGCGCAGGCGAGGATAAAGGCCAGAGAGAAGGGCTCTGGTGTGATTTCCAGCTCTTTTATTTCCCGGGGAGAGGCAGCAGGGAAGGCAGGAGAGGGTCCGGGAGAGGCGGCACGGGGGGTCCGGGGTCCGGGAGAGGCAGCGCAGGGTCTGGGAGAGGCAGCGCGAGGATCGGGAAGAGCTGAAGGCTTCAGGGACCAGGCAACGAGCATGGGGAAGGCAGGGGATTTATCGGGATACAAGCAGGGGAGAGTAACCAATTGGGGTACACAGATTTACATGGAACCAATGGGGAACTGAACAACTATGAAGCTTCCAGAACATAACCTTACACTGAACATGAAGTAATGCCTTAATTAACCAATAAACTGAAACATGTAAACAATGCTGGGGGTCAACCAGAAAGCTCACCCTGACAAGGAAGTGTGGCTCAGACAGTGGCAACCTCAGGCTGAGTCCACCAGTTCTGAGCCTGTGGGGCTGTGACTTTTGCCACATACGCTGCCACACTAGGACAAGTTCAATTCTACTAAATTTTCCAGTATCCAAAATACAAGTCTTATCAAAGGCTTTTCTTCAGTCATTTCACACCAAGGCTGGTCTACTCTCAGCCCCAGTGGAGAGGGACTACCCATGAGGAGGCCTCAACAGTTGCTCCATTCATTTTTGGATAGGGTAGAAATATGATTATTGTTACACATATATAATGTTACTCAACAATTCATGCTATAGAATTGACAATTTGAGTGCTGCCTTTCTTCTTGAAGCAGTAATTAAAATTTGGACCAGTAGCCAAGAAGACTGCAATTTATGGAGTGACACATACATAAGGCTGTTTTGATTTCAGTATTCCTCATTTGACAAGTGTTTACCTAGACAGTGTGTAGTCATACTTAATGGTCATTTTCTGCAACCCCAAGTATTTGATGTATCAGAATTCCCATGAAAATAGATAAACAAAATCTGAAATTTCCAGACAGCTATACTACAATCAACCTCCCCATGAAGTTTGAAAATTATTTGAATCACTTATGCAATACAAACACGTCTTAAAATAGCACTTGTATCACAGAAGACTTGCTGCAGTAATGAAAACAAACTTAGTTTCTAATCAAATAGGTTATGTATTTTGATTCTGATGGATCTGATTTTATACCATCCTCCACATTTTCTTAGATACCCTGCCAAAAGAAAGCAGTGAAAAGTTTCCCAATGAGCCCAATGCAGGCAGATAGACCAAAACTCTCCTTGGCAGTGGCAGTCTGATGTCACGTTCTGGTAAAATTGTGAAGAATGCTGTTGAGTATATTTTATGTGACATCTTCCAAACTTCTTATATTTTTCCTTGATGAGTACATTGAGAAGCAGCCTGAATGCCTAAAGCTTGGTTTTTCAGAGGAAGTTGCATGTACCCTCTAGTTGTTTTTGAGATTTTACATACTTCAAAGTACAATCCAAAGTTAGGTAATACAGTTGTAGTTCTGTATGTGGTTTGAGAGATGTGAGTTACAGATATTTAAAGTCTCATATGTGGACCTTAAAAGTGTAGATACCTGGAAGTGGAAAGTGTAATCAATTTATGCATCTTTTTTTCCTCCCTCCTTCATTCCTATCCAACTTGCATTGCACATGTGCCTGCCTGGTGTAGATGCAGAAAAACAAATGTATTTCTGCAAGTGAATGTGCAAGTTCCATATTCACTACTTTTGAATGAGCAACACAATCTTTGTAGCTCTGCTCATTACCTGGGAATGGCCAAGCTATTCTTTGTGTAGACTGGAAAGGAAGTTTATCTCAAGATGACAGTTTTTACTGAGGTTGGAATGACATAGTCTCAAGCACTGAGATTCTGACACTAGTCATGAAACTTCAGTAGCTTGTATAATTTTGTATATGACTGATAAAAAGTTCATACAAAAAGCTTCTTGAATTTTAGAGCATATATTTCTTGAATATCAACCATGAACTTTCTTATGGCTATGTCAGTTTTACATTGTTTTCTTTCCTGAATTTGGCCCTCGTATATAATATGAGTATGAAGGAAGAGTAATTTTCATGGGAAAGAGAAGAAGACTACATTGCACTGGAGCCTCAATCTGTATCTCATCTCTTATCTTCTTACAGCAACAGCTACTACCTTTTCAGTTAAGGAAAGCTGAAATATCCCCATATCTGTCAAAATGAATAGCTGAAATTGAGCAGAAATCCTTTTCTGACCCCATATGCCCAGACACTTAATGTATTTCCTGAAAAACACAATTTTGATGCTCAATTCATTGTTCTATCTTGCATAGCTACAGAAATTATTAGTGGTCATAAATGACCCATTCATTTTAAAAGTCCACTGTCTCAGTGACAGCTAGCAGCAGTTCATTCCTTAGGTGCACCATAACACAAAAAAGGCTTTAGTGTTTTTAAACTTTATAACATTTGTGACAATAAGATCTAAAAAACCCCAGACAACAGCTTTTCCCACACAGAGCATGGTGTATGGTATTGGACTTGGCTTTGAGACAGAGGAGAAAGAAGGACATATTATTTAGTTTTCTATTACCTTTTAAGCATAGCCTAAAATGTATATGTCAAAGAAAACAACCATTTTCATCTCTGCTTTCTAAATGTGGCTCTTTTGTTTTATTTAATGTTCATGTTTTAAACAGAAGGAAGAAAGAAAGAATGGACTGACAAAAGGTACTTTGCATTATGAAAAGGCAGTGGTATTTGATACTGGTTGGTGCTACACAGGTTTGATTCATATTTCAATATTTTCTGTAGTGTAGTGTAGCGACCTGGAGCCTGACGGCCCAGTGCTGCTTGTGGAAAAGCCTTCTTTCCCATGTACGTTAGGAAGCAATAAGATAAGCAGGGCTAACACCTGCTGTTTATCCATAGCTGTTTTCCCAGGCTGAATGTTTCAGGGGATGTAGAACCCAGCCAATTATACTGGGGGGTGGCTAACTACTGACCAATCATCTAACTGGGTTCCTACCCTATATAAAGGGAAAAGGACAACAAACTCTCTGCTCTGGTCTGCTGCGGACTGAGCTGTGTTGTCGTGTCCTTATTTCGCGGAATAGCGACAGTGTAGGTCTTATAAATCTTATTAGATACTGTGCAAAAAAAAAGTCCAACATATTAAACATCTTACATTGACATAAATCAATACAGCTTTGTACAGCATGTGGAGAACTAGGTGTTCAGTATATTGGAGCGTTGAGACTATATGATCTCTAAGGTCCCTTCCAACCCAAACCATTCTTTGATTCTGTGATTCCACATGCTATGTTACTAGGTATATCTTTTATTAGGTATGAATTGTTGTATGTGAGTAGTTTGGGATCTATTGATGACAAGCTGCATCTCAGATATGCTTAATAATTATATGTGGACATTGAACAGGGTTTTACTGTATCATTATTTGCAGTCTTCTGCACTGGGGATGAAATGCATCATATAACCCAATTCCTAGCATCCTCATCCTTCATCATTAGCCAAGGAATTACTCTTTGCTCCTGCACTTCTTTCAGGAAGGTCTTTCAAGGCTTTGTGCAGCTGATTGTAAGGAAACTTCTTTTTTTTCTTTCCTAAATTAATTCAGGCCACTTTATTTCCCTCCCAGCATGACCCTGTAGTTAGTCCTCCAGTTCTTACCTCATGCAAACACGATTCATAGAAAGCAACCACATTTTATCTGTGCTCTCAGTTTTGTCTCCTCCCAGATTAGACTCTCAGGATGACAAGGATGACTAGACCTTCATTCTACCTGTTCTGGTCTGAGTTCATCTTTGCACACAACGTAACATGGAGCACTGTCTTCAGTTTACTGTTACCTTTTATAATGATATTAATCCATCCCAATTTCTTTGCTTTTCTTCCCAATACTTAGCTTTTGCCATGGGCTAGTATCACATTGCACTTTATCATCATACTGGTGACTCATCGTAATCTTGTGATTAAGTTCTATGCCCAGGTCTTCTGCTTGATCTGCCATTTCCAGCTGACCAGAACCTTTTTTGTAATGGTACTTATTAGTCACAGTACACTTGATGGAGAAATATGTTGGCTATTACAATGAGGAATAAGTAGGTCCTGCCATATTTGGTAGCATGTTTTTTCCAATATGTGTCTGGGAAATTTATGTGTCCACACAATGGTACAATTTCTGATAGCCATTTTCTTTCCAACAAAATATTAATGAAGTCCTCATCCAGGCTCAAATTTGATCCATGTGAGGCAATGGCAAACTTCTGACCCTAATTCATTTTAAAGCCCTTCATTCAAATTGATTTTGACCTTAAAAGTTACATTTTTATCCACGTTATTGCAGATTTTTATTTGCAGAAGTGCTCTTTCTCAAAGTATGGCAAAATTCTACTCTGATTTTTTTTCTAGTTTTCAGAAGATTATCATATATTTCAATATCCACTTTCCAATAATTAATGTTAGTCCACCAAGTCTTGTTATGGCTCTACTGTCCAATTTCATGTTATCCTCTGTTGGTTTCACTTCCTCTGGTTTGTAACCTTGCCACCTTTCATTGGTTTCCAAACAGCAAAGTTGTCTCTCTCTTACCTCACCCATTTCAACTCAATCCTTCGTAATCCTCTCAGTAACTGAGCTGTCTCCATGGCTACTCCTATATTCTCTGCTTATACTTTTCTCTTTGCTGCTTCTGCTGTTGTTTTTTTTTTTTTTTTTTTTTACTGAACCCTTTAAACTGTTTTTCTTTTGCCTGCTTAGCAAAGTGGGATTTGGAGAGTTGAATATGACTTTTTTCTAGTTTTCTTCCTTGGGTGTCTTAGTTTAATGCTCTTTGGAGTGGTGATGTTAGTTTGAATCTTACAAAATCAGTCCCTCAGGTACTTTGGCAGAGGCTGTTTCATGTGGGCATTTTCTCCAAATGCATCCTTGTATTTTTTTTTTTTAAAGTATATGTCCAACCTGAATCATAGCAATAATTGGGTTCTTTCGTTCTCTGTGGCAAGAGGTTAAAATATTTGTAGAAATATTATCATTTGCCACAAAAGGATGTAAACAACTTCTTCCCTGCAGTTCAAGAAACAGCCCCTGTAGAGAGTGTACAAAGTCAAGAATCTTGATTTGGCAGCAGAGTTATTAAATGTAAATCTCATGTAAGCCACAAAGCCATTTTGGCTGCCACTTCTCAGAAACCTGCTTGTGAATGTAGAGTATATGCTGACAAATCTTCTTCCCATCATCCTGATCGAAAGAAATGTCCCTATGGAAATACTTCTAGAGAGACACACAGTCGTCAATTGACAATCCTTTTTTCTTTGGATGCCTGGCGTTTTGCCAGGAAAGGCCATGTCTTGATTAATCTGAAGGCAATATGCATTTGTTATATTTCTGATTTCTTCAGACACCTCTGAGTGCTCATTCCAGCTGACTGGGCAGCTGGCTTACTCTGAACAGAGCCAGGTAATGCTTCTCTGCAGAGCAAATGTCACTGAACACAATCAGTGCATTCTGTTAAGTCTGCCAGATGTCTTCTGACTTAGTCAATAATTTTCTGTTTTATTTAAGGGGCTTGAGAGGGTATAGAGGATCCACCAATGGAAGAACACATTTCAAAAAAAAAAAGATTTAGCTTCATCCCAGTCAAGTCTCCAGAGAATTCTACCATTACAACTATCTGGAATATTTGGTTGTCAGCCTTCCAGTTAATTCGTTGCAAGAAGTGTTACTGGCTCCAATAGATGTTACATCTCTCCCAATGTTAGAAGTGGGTCATCAACTTTTAGAATAATTCTGCAATTGAAGATTCTAGCACTTTATGATTACTTCTGACCCTGTGTGTTTAATGATTGCTTTGTTAATACAAAAACTTGTACTTACATTTGCAATTGCAAGTGCAATTATTATCACTGAACACGGGGATTAGATTTCCTTATGTACAAATTGCCTGAGCAGATCCAAGCTGAGAGTTTGTATTATGGATTAAATTTGCACAGATTTTCACTTCTTATATATTTGAAAGTTTTGACATCCAGAACACTGAAGAACAAAAAAATCCTCTTGTACTTCTTGGGGGGGGGGGGGGGG
>VZRZ01004547.1:253382-264046 GCA_013398175.1 Climacteris rufus
GAGCGGTGGCTGTGTGATGCGGCGGCGTCTGCAGCGCGGAAGAAGAGGACATTCTCCACTTGTTTGTTTTTTGTCTTTCTTCCCATCTACTTATGCTCAGACATTTTCATGTGGCACTTTGGCAAATACAGGTGTTTAGTTCATGCTGATTCTTTTGTCTACTTGAAAAAGGCTTCTGTCTTTGGAAAATTTGACCCTATCTATTCATGGACACTTTTGACAACTCTATGTATTTTTTTTTCTGTTGTTCCAATAACCTCTTGGTTGACCTAAGGGACACTGTGTTGACACTACATTGGCCAAAAGAACTCCTGCAGTTTCAATTGGCAGGGTTATTTTCCAATTCCTTCTCTTGATTACTGGGACATGCAGCTAACTTTATGCAGCTTCTTTGTTGCAGCCAAAAGATGGGAACATTTTGTGGAGAGAGAAAAGTGTGCCCTCTTTACATTATGTTTATTTTACATTTGAGAAGTCCTTGAGGGAGTATACTCTACATCACATCCTAGTTTTAATGAGGAAGCTGTCAGATTTTATATAACTGGACATTATTAAGTGGAAGGATACTAATACTTAAATCCAAACATCTTTATACATATTTTCCAGCCACTTGCTTCAGCACATCAGTTTTTCAGAATCTGTAAATGTAACACACGTTAATTACACATAATGTGATCATAATGTGATGTAATGAAAAGCTTGTTAGTCTTCAGCACAAGTAAATAAAAGAAAGCAACTCAAAACCCTTGAATTTAATTTGTGTGTTTTTCACTTGCATGTTTTTCTGTGCATATCTTAACATCTATTGGATGTTCTTCGTGTCTTGCCTCCTGTTTTTTTCAGTTCTGATTTTCCGTATGTACCCTGTGAGCTGGGAAACAAATAAGTAGAGGGGAGAGGAGGTAAATTGGGAAAAAAGAGTTCCTGTCTTGTATTTAACCACTTGTAAAAGTGGAACCTGGCCCCTTTCCGATATGGTATTTTAATTTACTTTTTAATCTGCTTTTGTAGTAATTTTTCTTAATAGCTTATTCCCTCCAGCTGAACCACTGAAAACAACAACTTCCATGCTCAAAGAAATCACTTGGCACTGAGAAGTGACCAATTACTTGTTAAAACAAGGACAGACAAACCCTATTGGGGCAGATCCATTGCCATAACAATGAATTTTGGCTGATTATATTTCTTTTTTCCCTCTTGGGTACTCATTTTTGCAATGATATCTGCATCTATATTTTGTTAAAAGCTCAACACCCTTATCCTTGTTTTGTTTGTCTTACCTTCTGAAAGATCTGCTTCCTTCACATTCTGGTCTCTAAATCTTGTAAAAATTGTCTCAGCATGACATAAATATCACACAAAAAAAGTGTTCCTGTTAATGTTCAAAAAACAAAGTGCAGCTAAACAAGTCAAAGGTGGTTATCTAGCTACTTGCAGAATAATAAATAAACTACAATACTTCAATATGAGAAGTTTATTTTGCCTACAAGAAGGGGAATGTGAATGTTAGCTAAATTCTAGGATTGGAGAAGACGACTCATTCTCATTCATAAAAAAAATACCTTTCATTCAATGTCAAGCAGCTGACATTATTAACAGTAGATTCCTTTTAAGGTCAAAATAATGTATCTTCCTCCATCCTAGTTTTTAATGATGTCTGGGATTTCAAAAGAACCTATGGGATTTAGCAACAATTTCCCTTTAAAGGGCACTTGGATTTGGAAGTCTAATTCTTCTAGGTTCTTTCAAAAATACAAGCTGTTATTAATAAACTATCATCCAATGCCTGTAACATTACATCAGACTTCAGCTTTTTTTAAGTTCAGGAGACCATATGGATAGTTTATTCTCAACCACTTCTAGGAACTTCTAGCTATCTTACCAAATATTTAAGAAAATTTGTTTAGGAGTGAGAGATCACTGGTAATTTGGCATCCATTGGAGGAATTTAGGCAAAGAAGGAACACTCATTGTTTACTGAACTGCTTTATTGAAATACTAAGCACTATAGTGATAATCTGATTTAACAGTGAAGGTATTCTTATAAAGACAGATTTCATTGATTTTAATGTATCTAGTTCCCCATATCTAAATGATCTGAAAGAAAAAACCTACATAATAAGTAAATAGGAGTAATTTTATAATAATATTTTCCATAAGTAACTGGGAAATCATAATAGCTTTTGGAGAGATTAAAAAATATCTTCATAAATAAAGCTGTGCTAATATGAAAACCTTATGAAATCCTGTTTTAAACCCCTCATATCACTTTTCTGTGGGAAACTGCTTTTACCAGGATGTGTCTAGATTTATTGTGGAGAAAAAGTGAAAGTGTTTCAAGAAAATCTGTTAAATAAGTTTGCAGTTAAAACATGATTGACATAGTTTCAGGACTAATATTTCAAGTGTATGCTTTACGCTTTAGAGGGATGATTCTTGAAATAGTAACTTTTCAATTAAAGAGAAAAAAATCCTCACATTATTAGATTTCTTAGGTTAGCTCTTATGGACATAAGCAGTTGTGAATTCAGTGTCTCCTTCTGTATGATATTACTGTGATTGAGGCAATCATATTGTTGAGACAGGTCCTGCAAATGTTTCCTCACTGTGATTGCTACCAAATCCTAGATGCCTGCTGCCTCCTAGAATAAACATATGGTAGGAAAGCTGCTGGTGAAAATTTTGTTTTACATTCAGTGTAACAGGGTAACAATGATAACAGTTGCCACTGTTCAAAGGGAAACGACTGATTCTAAACAAAACCTTAACCTGGCAACCTGTCAGAGCGAGACAAGCAGTGATGCCAGTCAAAACAGCAAAGGCTGTACTGTTCCTCCTCCCTCGGTCTTTCTCCTACTATGAAAGGCTGTATTATGTTTACAGTGTTTATTTTATCTCTGAATCTTTTGCTGGTGCAGTGCTCCAGTGCTTTTTTTATAGTCAGTTCCTGCTCTTAGGTGGAATATTTGGAGAAATTGTCAGTCTGTTTTGTCTGTTGCTGTTGTGCCTGTGTTGCACTTCAGTGCCTAAAGTTTTACTGTGTGTTGCTCGAAGCTTCTGCCTTGACTGGAATTGCAGAAATTGCTCCAAGAAAGGGGTGGGATGTAGCTGCACCGTGTTGGGAGTAGGTAAGTGAACGAACTGTGACAGGCAACAGCTGCAGGGTAAACTCTTGCAAGGCATCTGACAGTATCTGGCAGCATCTGGTGAGGCATCTGACAAAACCCCTCTCATCCCCTCTAATGTGCTAGGTCAAATGGGGACAGAGGGAGGTTTTGGTTGGTCAGGGTGGGACAGCACACCAGGCAGCTGAGTTTTTGAGTAAGGTTGTTATAGTCCAGCAGTTTGGGCCCTCAGACCCTGCACTGTGGCAGCAGGAGAAGGAGCCTGATGCCACCCCGGGGCACCCCAGGTTTGAGGCAGAGAAACAGCTGACCCATACCATACTCTGCAAGTCTAAGCATGGAGCAGCAACATGAAAATCAGTCTTAGCAATAACTCTTGTGTAGAGGGTCAGTCACCTGATGACTGTACCACTTTCTGTGCATAGATTGGATAATGCCTGTACTTTCAAGGAGATCCTGAAGTGGAGCAGTCAGCTGCTGTCACCTGAACAGCATCCTGCACTGCATTGTGCACTTATAAACACACTTCAGCAGTGACTATAGCCCAGAGCAGATTAAAATGAGATGAGCATAAGTCGAATTGTCAACCATTATCTCTTTAAAAATAAAGTCTTCCATGTTGGTAAGAGCACTAAAAAAATGGATTACCCAAAAAAAGAATCATATATACTATCTGCAATTCATTGGAGCCAATAGCTCACAAATAACCTTCTTAAGCCAGGAAGAATCTTAGCCAAAATGCACGTAAACCCAAAGACCTGACCTTTGCCCAGCACCTCCCATACCTTGGTGAGTGACTTTGGCCAGAAATGAAGCAGAGAAACATTGGCATTTCCTCTGTCAAAATATTATTCTGCCCCCATGGATGTAGACAGTCTTTTCAAAATATATTCGATTTTTATCTGCAAAACAACAAGAACATTTCCACACAAGAGGAAACTTTAAAATCAGCTACTCAGAAAAACAGCTTATCTGAACCAGATTATTTAGAATTCCAAACAAATCTGCTTGGCCAGAATACCAAGATGGAGGCAAATAAATACTTGTCATGCAACTGCAGGGTTATAGATTTATATGCCTCATTTATTGCGTTTTGGAGTTTCTTTTGCTGCTGTTGTTATCTTCCTGTCCAATGCATTTGCTTGCTAGGGATTGACCATAAACCTGGATGGTCTGAGTAATGGAAGGGCAGGAGGAAAATACTAGATGTAAACATAGTTGTATCAGAGAGTAAGAGATAATTAAAAACCTAGTAGGGTACCTCCTTGAAGTACAAACACACCTTCTTGTGAAGCTCACTCTGTTAAGATGGCAGAGAATCAACCACTGGTGCAAGGCCACCATCTAAAGTTTTCCACAGCTGTGTTTTGTTAAAAACATTTCCCACTTCTCATTTCACAGACACGGGATGCCACCTGATAATACAGACCAAGAAAAATTTCAAGCCATTGAAGCTGTACCAGTTTTAACCAGGAAAGGAATTGGTCATGAGTACTTGATGTGGCAGACTGAAACTGTGAGTGAAAGAGGCTGTTTGCTGGAGAGCCAGTGTCTCCCTCCTCCTGTTCTCATTGCAGGCATTTTACTTATCCCATTTTCGGCTGAAAATTTTTGCTTTGGAGCAAAGTAATGCTGTGGTTACTTTCCCTACCAGCCTTCCTGCACCCACCATAGGGGGGCCTGTCTCCCTGCTATAAAGACTTTCCTAACATCTAATCGAAGTCTTCTCTCACACATGAAGCTAATTACTTCTTGCCATCCCTTGATGGAAACAGGATATGTGATGACTTTAAAATTTTTAAAGTCAACATTGGCTGATGTTTATAATTCTGTCTTCAGTCTTCTGTTTTTTCCTGATAGGTCACATTTTATAAATTTCCCCTTGTTCTTTGTTCTCCTCAGGACTCTTTCCAGTTTACCACATCTTTCTTAAAATTGAGAGACCAAAATAGATGTAGCAGAGGCTTTACCAGTCATTAGTAGAGTGGATAATTTCCTTCCATGTTTTATGTAGAGCTTTATTTTTAATAAACACAGAATTATATTATTCTGTTTTGAAACGTTCATCTGCAGTTGACTCATATTCAGTCTGTGATCCAACTTACCCAGTTCTTTCTTTTCCAGCCTTCCCTTTTTGATACTGTATATTTGAGTTTTTCTTTTAATGCAGAACTTTGAACTTTAGAAAATTTCATCTAAATGATTTCATTCCCTTCTCCCCACTAATTTATCACACTTACTTTGGATCTTCTCTTTCAAATTGCTTTCAGTCTCTTCCACTTCTGTCTTTGCCCAAGTTTTAGGACTATTTCTTGTTCCATCAAGTTATTAATGACTTCAACTGTTCTGAGACCTTCTCAAGCATAATCTAGTTTGAAAATGAGCCATTGGTAGTCACTTTTTTCCACACAGTTGTATACTTAACTTATAGCAATAATATCTAAATAATGTTCCACTAGTTTTCTTAGTGAAGAAATTGTTTTTGAGAGAATATCTGTATTTTTTATATTTTTCCCCTAAATGTATCTTTTTTTTTGTCTTGAGTATAATTGTTCTAAAATATTTAAAATAGTTATTTGCATTTCATTCATTTGTTTTCTAAGCATCTTAAGCTTTCTGTATCAAATTCTTTAGTTGGTGGTTAATCAAGTTCAGCTCCAACATGATTCCTTATCTGGTGAATAAGACTCCTGGTTGGTGTTTGTTCTTTACACATTGACAAGCCAAGGGAACACTTTGTACAAAATGAAGCGTGTTGCTTCTAAAAGTACATGACTATCTGTCACAGTATCGTTCCTGTGCTCTTTCAGTTAGGACTATACAATTTTGTCTGATTTACAATATTTTCTCTTAATTGCATTTCCTTAATCTGATTTTTTTTCTTGCTCACTTTTCCTTCAAGCCTAGCATTTGAGCTACTTTAAAATGGCCATTCTAGTTTGAAATGTTTAGATTTTCGTATTTGTTAAAATAGCCTCTGGATTTTCCTTGAATGTAGGTGGGCTTGAAATATTTCAGTTTTGTTTTTATTGATTTATTGACTTATTTGTGTATTTATGAATTTATTTAATTTAGTCACCTTGGATAAAATGAAGCTCACATTGTATTTCTCCCTACCATCAACAAAGGTTCAGATTTTAGTTAAGTTCCACAAGTAAAGTGTGATATTAAAATATGCTTAAAACAGATGAATATATATATATTGCTAATTTTAATAAATATTACTTCCTCTGGCTTCACTAAACCATTGACATCAATAGTACTGGAGTATTTTCTAGTTATGTAGATAGATATATCTAGTAATTTTTGTGATGATTTTGTAGAGTAAGGCGTTACTGTATAAGGGTTTGAATAACAGAATATGACTGTTGATATAAATTCAATAATGCACAGATAACTTAATGCATAGTATTTTTTTCATCTCCTAATTTTAATGAAGCTTTTCTGAGGCATTGAGAAATACTTCCACAGTGGTTGCATTGCTAACTCGATGCAACTACTCTTGGACATTAGTGCTCTCTGTTGGGTAAATTTTTTTCTATGGTATGTTTTCTTCAAGTGAGACTTAAAGAACTTTCATACCACTGTGGAAGTAAAGCCAATGTCTAGAATGTGTTCTAATTTTTGTTAAACACTGGCTTTTAAGAGAGGCTGTATTTTATTATGATAATAGCATTTCTCAGGGGTCAACATTGGGACCAGTGCTGTTTGACATCCCTGTTGGTGACATGGACAGTGGGACTGAGGGCACCCTCAGTGCGTCGGAAGATGACGTGAAGCTGTGTGGTGCAGTTGACACGTTGGAGGGAAGGGTTTCATCTCTCATGTGAAGACAGGCTGAGAGACTTGGGAATGTTCAGCCTGGAGAATTGAAAGCAAGGGAGAACTTGTTGCAACTTCCAGTATCTAAAGGGGCTATAAGAGAACTGGAGAAGGACTTTTTACAATGGCATGGAGTGACAGAACAAGGGGGAATGGCTTTCAACCTACTAAAGAGAGTAGGTATTAGATATTTAGATTAGGTATTAGGAAGAAATTCTTTACTGTGAGGGTGGTGAGGCACTGGCACAAGTTGCCAAGACAAGTTGTGGATTCCCCATCCCTGGAAGCGTTCAAGACCAGACTGGATGGGGCTTTGAGCAAACTGGTCTAATGCAAGGTGACCCTGCTAGTGACAGGAAGCTGGAATGAAGGGATCTATAGGGTCCTTTCCAAGCCAAACCATTCTGTGATTCTGTGATAGGGTATGTATGTCAGTAAGTTGAAAGTAACTTGTGTAGCAGACATTAAAAATCTTGAATCAGATTGGTTTCAGTATCAATATAAGGATATTTCTCCCAACAATATATTATTATTTAATTTTAATTGCATTCTGGCTTATAATTTTTAAAAATGCATTCTTTTAATTTTGTGAGCTTGTTTCTCAGTTGTGAAAACTAGAGATTAAGTTATTTCATTTTAAATGAAATTTCCTATTTTTGAGGACTCTTAAGACCTGGAGATTGAAGGAAATAATGAAATCTTTGTAAATCATTACATGGTCATAATAATTTCTTTAATTATTATCTTATTGTCAAGTTCCTGATAGGAAATACTTGTATTTTATTAAATTTTCTGAAAAGACCTGTTTGGTCTTTGTTTGGCTTTTGTGTCTGCAACTCAGTTTTTATTTGATTCTGAACAGTCTTTATATCTCTGGAATATAAAAAGTCTAGGCAAAACTAAATGAACCTCATTTATAAGTTATATTCTGCACAAATAATAAGGGATAAGGGCTCAATCCAGTTTAAAAAAATCATAGATCTTTAATGTTGTCTCATAATTTGAAAAATTAATCTTGCTTAGTTACTCTTTATTGAATTGGTGGAAATTGCTGTTTTCAAGCAAAACAGTGTTATGTAATCTCTGTTGCAGGTTATCTGTACTGATGAAACTGTTTCACTACATGTGCTTGAATAGGATGAAACAATTTGAAAGGTTAATATTACAAGTTTCTTTGTGTCCTGTGTTCTAAAGTAACTGAGTCTCAGACTGCAATCCAAATTAGACTCCTACTTTCTTGCAACGTTTCATATCAGTTTTTTAAAAATATTATGCCTTTAGTATTTATACTCTTTAATAACTATATTCTACTTCAAAAATTTATAATAACCTTTTATTCCAGAACAGCCTATTATTTCAATGGTGTCATATCACTTATTTTTTTAACCTACTTTATTTGTTTTTATTTGAAGATGTGTTGTTAGGTTAAGTGGTTTCTTCAGACTGCATTTATTTTCTCTGATATGTGACATTATCCTAATGGTAGCCTCTGTGTGGAGGTCCTATATTTGAATAAGTGATTTTGCTGATACTGGAAGCTAAGATCAGACAAGGTTTCTTCTCAAGCCATAATTCTAGTAATTGAATCTGTTTATGTGATATGTATTGGCAGAACAGAATGACTAATCTTGCAATTAATAATTTATTTGATAAATGTAGATTTTCACTACATTATAAGAACAAAACAGATATTTTGAATTATTCATTATTCAGATTTAACAAATTTTTATAATAAAAAAATTGATTGTGTTTGATAATTTCCATGTGAATATTGACTCAGATAAATATGAAACTCTGGTGTAACTCTAAGTGATTAATTTCTGGTATGTGTTAAAGATGGTTTCTGCTACAAAACTAAATTAACTTTTGAATTCCTGGCACCATTGTTCATCATGAAGTTTTAAAATATGGTTTCTATGAATGCTTGTGCATCAGCTCAGAAGCTCACTTATATGTAGTATTTGTACCATATGATTGCTTGAGCTTTTGTGGAAAGCACATATAAATAGTATTTGAACATATTCAAGGTATATTTGCTTATAGTACAAGTGAAGGGAAACAGACTATTAATATTTACACTATTTTGGCTGAGCTCATAAATTATGTAATTTATAGTTTCATCCTGTTCCAATTCAGATCTGCCCACTTAAGTGGAGGAAGGTTTTGAACCAAGTGCAGAACTGGGTGACAATGTGGAAAGATCTGCCACAGCTTTCTGCTCGTCCAACTGAATCTTTTGACTGGTTCTTCTTCAGTGAGTCTCACTGCTTTGTGCTTGTCAGTGGAAAACTGACTTTCTGACCTATTTTGTGTGAGACATCCCTGTGACAGGTCTGTTCTTCTCCTTGCATGGTCTCCATCTAAAGGAGATTAATCAAAAATCTCACTCTCCTTGAAACTGGGCAGCAATTTACTGGAACTGTTAGGATTTTTCTCCCAGGATGACAAATAAAAATCACATCTGTTCTTCCATCTTTCACCTGGTAGTTTACCAGAAGAAGGTGTGAAGATTTAAGGTCATGACAACATCTTCCAGGAAGACAATGGCTGTGAATTTTTGGCCTCGGGAATTTGTTTGCTGTAATTAGATTGCTGGGAGACATTTTTACTCCTGCCATGCTTGTTTTCCAAAGTGACCACTGTATATAGCAGATAAAAACAAATGTTCTTAAAATAGGAATTTCTATCTGGAAAAGTTAAAAATGCAATTCAGTCTTCAACTATTCAAATGCAGGTCAAATGAGAAGCTATTCAGAACTCTGTGGATAGAAAAGAATAGCGGCAGGGTCTCTAAAATGTTATGCTAGAAATAATATTCCTGAAGAAAAGAAGAATTTATTTCAATCTAAACACACAATAGATGCTGCACCTTTTCCTAGTATTTGTGGGAACATCAGGACTGCTTCCAACAAAAAACTTAGAGTAATTTTGGGGGTCATTTTAGGTTTATTTAGTTTGAGACAGACATACTGATGTCCAGTAAAAATTCAATTCTAGTAAGGGTAAACAGTAAAATATATTTTGTGGTAAATATTCTAAGGATTTCACCTGAGTTCTTCAGACCTCACCTCCCCTCTCATTATTGTTAGTATTCTGATGAAAATGTGTTTTCAATCTCCAGCATTCCAAGTCTGTAAGTAAATAATTCTATCCTTGAACCAGAGTGCAGATTAATTACTGGCTGGATATTGTTCCTCTTGACCAGAGTATATGAAAGTTTTTAACAAAGAGAATATTCATTAATCTTGTGAGATGTTTTTTTTGGAAGGCAGATATGTATTTCTGAGGAGAAAGAAACACAAGGTTTAAACAAAGGGCCAAATTTTGTGTATACTTGTATGTCACATGTTTCACAAACAAGATGTTATAATAACTCCATGTCCTTGTAATGTCAAGTGTGATGTCTGGCTACTAGGAAGCAGAATATTTACTCTGAGATGTTAAAGCATTAAATATGTATTTTCAGGCCAACCCAGACAGTCCTGTTTTAACAAGACACTTGAAAATATCAATTGCTAACAGTCTGAAGAAAATTATTTAAAGAAATACAATGAAAATATGCGATAAAGTAGACAGACACACATCATTTGATGGGTTGTGTAATTAAAATCAGTGGCTTCTCTACCAGGAAGTTTAATCAGTAGAGGAGGTGGATGGATAAAGCCAAATGTATATACGGGTACCTACATTATTGTTTCCTACCTTTTTTTTTTTTTT